>CM033039.1:2522500-3052500 GCA_019207045.1 Branchiostoma floridae x Branchiostoma belcheri | reverse complement strand
TGTACTCAAGGGTCGAAGGTGGCTTCTTAAAGATCCTCCAAAAGTCTCAAGAAGAAGTCAAAAGTCTTTGAAACTCGTCACTATTACGTAAGGAATTTATCTTAATCATCAAGTGCCGAGACAAGTAATTTTGCCACCGTATGTACGCTAGCGCTGCATGTGGCTTTCTATGCTTTGTTTCGCCACTGTCTTTGACGCGGCTTGAATGACAAGTATTTGAAATTGCTCAAAGCCTACGTCACTGAACCAAAGGGGGCATACGGCCCATAAAAACTGCGGTATAGAGTTACCGCCTCGGCGGCGGCTTCGTCAATGAAACGGGGTAACTTTAGACCCTGTTGTTCTTTTCACTTTCATAGCAAAGGCTCAAATCTACGCAAGGGGTGAAAGTGTTTAAATCAGCGTTAAGAAGCAGTTTATAGTTAAGGGAAAACGACATTACCCTGGTAGTGTAGAGTTAAATTTTCTCTAGAACAATGTATCTGTACGAGAACTTGAAACCGAAGTAGCTAATAACAATAGAGAAAACTGTTACGTACTGTTTTGTACAAAGAAAGCATTGCTGGAACAATATCATCAGAAACCGGTCCATACAAAAACATTGTGTAGTGCTTTTGGAAGGGTTGTGAGCTTAGTCAAAGGTGGGAAGTTAAAGTCCTGTAACAGTTTTGCCATCGCAAATATTACTTAATACTATATAACCGTTACATAGTGGCTATTTCGCCTGTCCTTCTGACGTTATCAGAACATGGTTGTATCCTGGTTTGGGGAGCAAATCTTTGGCTGTTCAAATCACACAAAGAGAAACAATTCAATGAAAACAAGCTTGTACAAATGGGTGCATGCGCATAAAAACATTGTGCACAATTTTCTGAAGGGTGCACATACAAAGCATAAAAGTTAAAGTCAAGGGGAAAGTGTTGACATTGCAGAAATAACTCTTTGTCTATCGTCTAGCTCTTTATGCCTTCTGATATTGTTGTGACACATCTGTAAATGTTGTGTCCTGGTTTGGGGGCGAACCTTGTCAGGTTCTAATCACGGTAAGTGTTGGTCCATCGCGAGGAGTGTAAACACGTCAGGTTACCGCTTTGTGCTGCAGAAACAAACACAGGGCGAACTAATCGATGCTTGTACAAATACAGGGGCTTAAGCACCGTCTTTGTTCAGAAATTCTATCACCAAGCAGACGTTAGCCTTTTGCTCTTTTCTGTAGCCTTTTCCCCTTCGACTATGAACGCAATCTTGCACCATGTACGTGCATATAAATGTTCTTTTGTGTGTGCTTAGAACATTGTCAAATTCTATTTGTATTGTCTCTGTTTTTGTCTGCGAGGCTAGCCTTTTGTAACAACCACAGGCTAGTTGGGTAGCCCTGGCTGAGCGTGCTGAATAGCCAAACCAATAAATAGCCTTTTACCCGGTTTTCACGTATTTTTGATTGTACGATAACGTTTTGCCACTGATCGCATCACTGTTTCATTAAGTCCTTCATAAGAAAAATGGAATCGGCAAGAAACAACATCTACCGTCAACATAATCTTCAAGTAAATCTCTATGTAAATTTGTTGTTTCGGCTCATTTTGTACTGGTTTATATGCACATACACCACGTGAGGTCTGTTGTTGTCATAGTATGGTTAGGCGTCCAGTCGAAAAGATATCGATTTCAAGATATACGAAAAGATTCTATAAACCTTAGCGGACACTAAACTGCTCGGAGAATAGAAATTTATTTCGTGCGTGAACGTTGTAGAATGAAAAATGATATTATCTTTGTTTAGGTCTCGCAAACATAATATTTTCTACGTTGCTAAGCCTCTGCCACACTCAAGACAGTTGTTGACGAACTTTTAATACTGTCTGAAAGGCCCTTTGTGGAGCAGTCAAACAAAACGACCAACGCGACTACCTTTCGCACATTGTCGCGTGTACTTGCACCTGTCTTTGTGAGTTCTTATTAATTCCTTCTGGTAACAAGACGCAGTAATATAAACCCTTAGGTGTTCGTGTAGATATGTCCGCACAGATTGATCCTCAATGCTTGATAACCCCTCAATGCAAGCTCTATTAAGGAGACCCTCACTTCAAGTGTTTCCAAACGTGGCGTATTGATCTGAAATTGAATGGAGGAAAGTAAACATTCCCGGGCGCCGGGATACGCTCGACTTGAGGAGTACTAAGGCCGCAGCCATGCCTGGTTGCGTGTATAAAGAGCAGGTATTACATATCAGTAAGGTAAGACCGTTGGTTTTCTAAACAAACTGCGACTGAATGTGTGAGAGGTAATGACATATGTCTGGGTATTATACGTAAGTGTAGTGGGAGGTGCAGCGGTAGTTTAGAGTAGGGCTTAGAAGAAACATTGGCGTGTGGACCTCACAACAGTGGCATCTGTTAACGGATTATCGGCTGAAAGGTACATATTATTGTCTTTTTTTACACTCTAGCTATGTAAATGTAGTGCTATACAGGGTTTATTTTCTTATATGTGACATCGTTAGAGTACAGCCAATGCCACTTAGGGCGAAGGGCTAGTCTAGAGTAGGGTCTAACAGCAACATTGGCGAGTGGGGCTACATACAACAGTGGCATCTGTTGATGGATTAACGGCTAAAAGGTACACTTTATTATATATATTGATATCTTGCATATTTGTTTTGTACATGTTGTGCTATTTAGGTTGTATTTCTTATATATATATATGTGGCATCGTCAGAGTACAGGCAATGCCAATAAGGGTAGGGGCCAGTTTAGAGTAGGGCTCAACACCAACATTGGCGTGTGGGCTATACACAACAACGACATCTGTTGATGGATTAACGGCTAAAAGGTACACTTTTTTGTATATGTTGATATCGTGCATATTTGTATTGTACATTTTGTGCTTTAAATGGTATTTTTTTTCTATATATATGACATCGTTAGAGTATAGTCAATGCCAATAAGGACACAGGGCTAGTTTATAGTAGGGCCTAAGTAGGAACAACGTTGGAGTGTGCGCTAGAACAACACCATCTGTTAACGGGTTGCCGTCTGAAAGGTGCATGTTATTGTCTTTTTGCTATCTGATGAGTTTTTTTACATTTATGCCATCGTAAGACTACAAAGAATCCTAGTCTTAGAGACAGGTCTAGATTAAGTAAGGCCTAGCGGCATCATTGTACGCTAGAACAATGTCTCCCCTGAACTAACCATTTAAGATCTGAAAGGTAGCTATTATGGTCTGTATTTGTCTATATTTACTGCTCTATTTGCCAAACCTCCAGATGAGGGGAGGTAAAATAAATTAGCCTACCTATACCTCTGTTTGCGCGGATTGTGTTGTGACAGATGTATGGTAGTGTTTTAAGCACCCCTTTAGCTTTCCAATGGTATCAAGGATTGCGCCTTCGCCAAGAAGGTTGTATTTTTCTGTAACGTTTGTATATGTGTGTTTGTAGAAGACCGCCATAACTGGAGAATGCGTGAATTGATTGTCTCCATATCTGGTATGTAGTTAGATCTCACTGAGCCCTTGAAAAACTTTAGCTGCTTACTATGGTACTGCAGCTGAACTTAGATGTTTGATATAATGCTATCTACAGACATATTAAGGCTACACAGGCCTAGTTTTATAAATGGGCATGGTCGTTCCCATCGAGTCAGTAGGATTAACTATAGGGTGATGTAAACTTTTTCCTTGATATATAGAGAGCACAGTCGAATTTAGACCACTCAGGGGACCAAGAAAACCCGGTCTATGTTAATAGATGGTCGAATTGTACTATAGACAGTATTCCTAATGTTTGTGACAATGGGGAAATTATCTAAGGGACCACCGAAAGTGGTCACATTGGCCAAGTGGTTCTTATGTAGAGATAGTCAGGTTCACAAGGTTTATAGGGATTCTAAATACAGGGTACTAGGTACAAATTGTGCTGTGACGTTTCTAATGTCCAAAGTGATCGATCGTCTGTCTCACTGTAGTTGTGTGTAGGCCATAGAGTAGTCACTGAGAATGTACAGGTTTGACAGCATACAAATGTCATGACATTTGCTTCTCATTTACGCTGTCACAGTGCCTAAGATTCGTCTGTAAGAGAAGACAACTTGTCATTGGTGTAGTTTGAACCTTTGTTTATTCAAGAAAGCTCAAATCGGCCCGAGGCTTAGTTTGTAAGACATTCTTTATTCTGAGATTCTTAGAATTATATTGAGAAACAGGCTTCTCAAAACGCTACTGTCTACTTGCCATTGTCTTGTAAGAAATACATCTACGTGCATTGGGGTTCCCAACATAGATAATATAAAGGTTCCTCATAATGACACATAGATATTTCTAGTAATGACACATAAATATATTTAGCAATTGCCTCCATGGAAAACAGGTATTGTTTGTGTGTGTGTGTCTGTCTGTGTGTGTGTGTGTGTGTATCTGCTTGTCTGTCTGTGTGTCTGTCTGTCTGTGTGTCTGTCTGTGTGTTTGTGTTTCTTGGATATTTCAGATCAGCATAACTTTAGAACATCTGGATAAATTGTAATGATATTTGAAATGTGGATGTGGTAGGACGAAGCTCTGTTGTGTGACATTGGTACTGCAGCAGAACTCCTGTTTTCGGTATCTTTTGTCCTGGAATTGCTATGGTGTATTTGTAAGCAGTATTTACAGTAAACGCACAAATACCCCTATGAGGTATCTAACAGCGGTATCTTGCTTGTTTTTCAGATGAGATAGAACGTGTCCAAAGAAGCAAATCTACAACATGAGGTCAGCACCAAGTCCGATCGGAGCCGTCCGCGCGCCATGTCCCACCCCTGCAACCCCCTACAGGATAGAGCGGCGAATGGGATCGTCCACAGTCAAGTCTCGCGAGAGGATGTCTCGCAACCAGCGAGAGTTGAGCTCGGTGGAGATCATGGCTATCAGCGAGAGGGAAACTTTCGATGGCTTAGTCGACATCAGTGGGAAGCAAATTCACGTGGAAAGACAACAGAACAAACGAAAGGGACAAAACAGCCGAGGAACTTTACTCGTGCTGAAGTTACCCGCCGTTACCATGGTGTCAGACGACAATTCGAAACCGCTCATGATGGCAAAGAATGAGGAAAAAGAGCGGTCGTCTTTACCCTACGTTCGGCACACCGAAATCAAAGGGAACGTTGTCACACCGAAAGTTTCCAAACCGATTCAAACTTTCATTCTACCCGATTTGGAGAACAGTAAGGAGAAAAACGACATGGCGCAGATGGGACTTTTCGGCGACAGCAAACTGAAACGAGCCGGACTTTCGGATCACACAGAAGCAGACCGCAGGAAAACCCAGCCTGTTGGGAAAATACGGCTGTGGAAGGAAGTGAAAAAGAAGGATGAGACCCAACAACAAACAACAGAGAAAAAGCCCGGGAAGCGATCAAAGCGAGAGCAAAAATGGGAATGGTCTCCGAGGGGGAAGGTGTTTCCCGAGATTCAACGCTCCGTAACGGTTGAAATGAACGGACGGTTGAGCCGAATTAATATGGAGGAAACTTTGCCCCAAATAGACGATAGGGGGAGTAACAGGGGGAAAAAGTCACAACTCAGTCCTGAGAGTTCTTTCGACGCCGGATCCGTGAAGAGCAAGTCCAGGAAAAATTCAACAAAATCTCAAAGAGATGACGTCACAGAGGCGAAGGGTAGCAGCAGCGGAGGCAGCAGTCCTAGAGTCGTGCTCCCTGAAATACCGCCTAAACTCGCCAGGGAGAAAACGCACGAAATCGAGCGAAAGACGAAGAAACACCGAAGAAAACCGAGTGTTGACGACGCCGGTAGCGCTCATAGCGTCGTACTTAGGACCAGTAGTGATAATGGACTTACCGTTGACGCCAAACACATCATGCCCTTGCCCAAGGTCACGGTTCCACAAACAAAGATGGCGTCGCAGGGAGAACGAAAATCGTCTGACAAAGCAACGGAGTACGAGGAACCGGCCTACATCGCCAAACTAAAAAGGCGGGAAAAGAGGCGAAGAGAACTGTACGACCTGCTCCGATATTTACCACCTCTTTCCAAGGTCAGTCGAACGTACGCGGTCAATGTCATCTCCCTTGGAATAGACAAGGACGACAAAACAGAGGCTGAAGGTGAAGGGTCAGAGGTCAGCAGTTCTCCAGGAGAGTCACCAAGGTTTCCCCCGTGTACCTGCTCACATCGCACCGTAGCTCATCCGGGTACTAAAGTTTCAAAAAGCGTTTCTCCCAGAAGTCCTTACCTAAGCAAGATGGCGGGCGACCTTGATGAGGACAAAATGGCGGATCACCTGAAAACGCGTCAGACGGTCTCAGAGAGAGCATTCAAGCGCACAAGAGAAGAGGAATTGTCGAAACGAACGGCACTGGGGATGTTCAGAACCATCCAACTGTTTGAGAACAGAAAACGGGGCCCAGTTGACAAGCGATACAAAAACATTTACCGTCTAGACCCCAGGTATCTAAACAAACGGGCGTCAAGAGAAAAGGGTGGCTAAAAGTATTGCGTTAAGATATTTCCACACTTTTTGGCGGATACATCAAGTGAGACAATGTCCTTTTTAGTCGGTTAGTAATCCTAACTAAAACTGTGCTTTTAATTGCTTTCAAATAAGTAATAAGAAAAAAAGATACTCTCTTTTTGGAATGGTGCAATTTACAGTCGATTGCTACTATAAGATTCTATAAGACAGAAATGTTATTTTGAAAGAAATTATGTGTAAAAATGTTTTTTGATATGTACAGGCTACCTAATTTGTATGAAATAAGTCTTTAGCAGTTAAACAGTGTTGTAATATTTAGCTTGCATATACCAACAACAATATCAGTCCTTTTTGTTACCAAATATGAAATGTTTTAACTTAAAGTGTGTAGCTTTAACGTTACTTTTCCGTTTTTCCGTTTAAAGCCAGTTTCAGGAGATTTGCAGTTATCTGTTTGTATATCATGTACATAGCTGTGTGTATATATTTTTTTCATTCTGTATTGAAAGATTAATGCTTATTACACTGAATAAAAGTTCCAACTTTCCAGTCTGCTGAATAGTAATTCCTTGGCATGACATCATAGTATTAGGTCTTTTAAATGAGAGGGAAAAAAAGAACACCCGTGGTTAAGTATCACCTCACCTCACCGGTCCCGTAGCCTCACCGGCCGTAGGGGCAGCACATCCATCAACATAAGTATGCTGACTTAAAAAATACAAACAAAATTTAGTAACAGTTACTCAAGCTATTGGCTAGATTTTTGGAAACGGTCAGACGTTTCGGTTAGTACCCACTATATCCTATTGACAGTCTATAACAAAGCGCAGTGAATGCTACCTGAGATGTCTTTTGAAATATCTAGCCAATTGCTTCAGTAACTGTTATCTGGCTTATCTTACCACCTGCATATTTAACCTTCACTGACAATGAAGCTTTGAAAAGAAGCTGTAACAAAATACGCCTAACACAATGAATCCTGTCGGTGCGCATTGATAGTGGTTGTAAATGTAGAAACAAGTGTGTCAAGGACGTGGTTGCCTTGGAAAGAGCGCCTCCTTGCGGTGATATTCAAAACGACAGACAACATCAAGAGGGATCATACTCATCATCATAGGGTGCGTTGTTACTTTTCCCAAGAAAGTTATGTTTTAAGAGTGTTTCAGGATCTTGCCTCAGAACTCAGATTTGCCTCAGGACTTACCTCAGAACTTACCTCAGAACTTACCTCAGAAATTAGACGCTTAAGTTTTAAAAAAAATAGGTACATTGTGTAGAATTTAGTACTACTCATGGTCTTAAGAGACCAACGAGTACCTACTATATACTACTATGATCAGAAAGAAAATTCCTGTTTTGTCGATTCTGCGGTTTCTTGTCCCTTGTGCACTTTTCTGCCCTTTTCAATACGCATTCTCTTTGACACAAGTGCTGGTAGACAAATAAAAACATCGTATCACAAGCGACCTCTAGTGATTCTAGACATTACTACAAGTGTGTGGGACTACGTACATGCAATGATGAATATCATTCGACAGGCGTCGCTACTGCGGAGTCTACCGTCGACGTCTGCATCAAAGCTGTGCTTGGTAATTATGTGATAGATACCATTCAATAAAGAATACTTTTGTGGGAAATAGATATTGTTACGATGCCATTGTAAAATTAAGCAGCTTCTCACAGCTACTAACTATTTTTCTGCGATGCTTTTCACACACCACCTCGTAGCATGACGTCCTTGCAGAAATAACCATCGATTTTCAAACTCTTTTTAAAGTATGAAGTTTCGATAACTGAGAAAAAAGCAGCTTGCTTTTGTTAGCCCACTGCGTTATGACATCGTCTTGTCTAAACAGCCTTTCTTTTTATATTTTCCTTGTCGCGTTATGACTTTTTTATTGTGTACATTGTGTAGAAGACATACTATTCATAGTCTTACGAGACTGACTCATGCCTACTACTACTGTGACCTTTTCACACACATCACATCGTGTAGTGCGGCGCCCTTACAAACCCTGCCATGCGCAGCGCGGTTTGTGTACTTACCGAGTACCTGTCAGGCCAGGTGCTAACAGGTGTTGTAACAGCCTGTTTTCTTAACCTAACGGACAATAGCTGCGGTAACCACTTACACGGGGGGAGGGAGGTCAGGCGTGCAGGGCAACTTCAAACAGGGCGAACGGAGAGGACAGACTTCACCTAATCTCCAAGCAGATCCTAGGAGTGTGTTTGGCTACCGGCAGACAACAAATAGATAGAAAGACAGTCAGACCGACAGACAGACAGACGCGCAGACAGACAGACAGGCCAGGCAGGCAGACAGACAGACAGACAGACAGACAGATAGGCAGACAGACAGGCAGGCGAACAGGCAGGCAGACGTCGACATAGATCTAGATCTAGACAGACAAGTTTTAACAAAAACAGAGCGACAGACGGACAGACAGGCAACAAGGAAGGAAAAAAATTAATGCAAGAATAGCCATTGAGGAGAAGCAGGGACATCAAGCATTAATCATCGTATAACTCTTTTGGTATTTGACAAAAGTTACAGAATCAACCGTCTCCAAGAAACTTTAATTCCTTGTACGGCAATCTTGTTGGTCAGAAGCTGAATTCCTTACGACCAAGTTATGACAATTCTATTAAAGCGAGAACTCATGATCACTGGACTGCGGAAAGTTGGCGTCGTCCCTATATCCTAAATCGGAATTGTGTTACACTTGAGGTTAGATCATGCAAAACGTGCAAGTATGACTAAAAGACAATTGAACATACAAAGCGTATGTATAAAAATTGACGAATTTCTTGAGCGCTTTGTCGAGTCGCTCAACCGCAGCAACGCCGCAAAAATGCCGCAACTTCAGTCAGATATCCGCTTTACTGTCGCAAGAATGCCTTCAAGGTGCTGTTGGTATACTAACGAATGGAGAATGTGATCCTTACCAAGTGTTATATCCGAGTGTTTTCACAACCAAGCCGACAAAGGGTTCACAAACGCGATCCTGTATTGGTTGTCAAGTGCGCGAAGAGGTCAAGTGTGCGGGGTCAAATTAGAATAACCGAACTTGTGTCAGGTGACGGGTTACATCCGGGACATAACTGATTAAAAGGCAATACTTCGTTTTTTTCATTTCTGCGGAGTAGCAACATGGACGGCTATGAGAGAGGCCAGCAATCAGCGACCCAGTACAAAAAGAAATGGCCAGCAAAAGTGCCAAAAAAGTCCATAGAGAGCCTGCTATGGAGGCTATAGGAGACCGTAAGGCCAGATTTTTCTTTCATAAAACTAGTCACGTCTTTCGGGCATGTTGTTATTTTTCCACGTGCACATTGAGTATTCTTTCCGTACATTCTCTGTATCTGTATTGACCGGGTCAGCTAAACTATGTCCATTCAGCGTAATACATCAGCTTTGTAGGCAACAAGCAGCACCTTAGCCAAGCGTGTCTAACTCAAAACTTTGTTTAGACCTACCAGTGTTAGGCACATTTCCAAACCGGGGCCCAGTCGGGTAGCTTTCGGGAACGAAAAGTATGATACAATAGACACCAAACTACACAAGACGTAAGGAGAATAGTCGTGGGCATTATTGACGTATGTTTCTACGTATACATTTCTATTTTACGTTTCCACAAACTGCCCGGCCGGGCCCTATTTTGGACATGTGAAGTTAGCCGAAGACAGGGTTATGACCTTCTATGACCTTCAATTGTAAAGTACCCCAAGCAAATCTTAACAACACGAAGGTCGTAAAGACCCAGTAATCACCACAATTAGCGCGCAAACAAGCTTCTGACGACTCTGCAAGTTTGACCATTCCGTAACCTTGAGCTCTGGCATGTTTATTGGGGGTCAATAAAGTTGGAGACGCCATTTGTACACAGGGGTATAAATCAAGGTGGTCCTTTGACCCATTGTTGACGTCACACTTCCGGTATGGATGTGTGACATATGCTTTGGATCATTTCAACTTGAAAAGAATCAGAGGAATGATCGAATGTTTGTTGATATGCGCTTTATTTTGTGTACGGTTACAAAGTTTTGAATTGTTACATCATGGTGGTTCTGTTTGGTTCTCGCGAGAAACCACGATAGTAATGAGAGTCCATTGGCATGACAAATATAGTTACTGCATGACCAGAGGAATTTTCCGGCTATCGTCCGTTGTCCTGGCAACGGCATGGTCTGTGAGAAATTACCGGCAAATTAGCGGTGATTTCAAGTGTTCAAAATCAACCCTAGACAATACAAATTCTTAGCTTATAACAAGCCTCTAACGTTATAGTCGGCAGCACATGCGACCCAGTACATAAAGAAAAGGCAGAAAATGTATTATGCGCCCCAAAAGACGAAAAAATGCCAATAGTCCTATGGTGGCTAGCTTATAATTGCCATGTGTCCCATGCGCCAAATGTTATATTTCATTGAAGTCTTCCGTTTCAATGAATTTCTCATTGATTCATTTTGATTTCTATGTTAACGGAAAATATATAGTTTGAAATGAATATATACATATATAGTAGAGAATAGTTGCTCTGACCATCAACCATATTAACTGCCACAAATAGCTGAACAAAAATATTTTACTTCAAAAGAATACATAACTTCTTGACTGTCCCTTCTGTCCCAGCTTCTCCTGTCGCCAGGCAACCGTTGCCGAGGTGACCGCCTTGCCCAATGATAACCCCTAACAATTAATAACCCCAAATGGCGGTGGAAACGGTCCCATATCAGGAGTTGAGATAAAAGTTACCCCCTGAGTGACAGGAGTCGATAACGGCGATCTGCAGCTGAGTCAACACACGTAGGAGTAATGGGGCCAAAGGATAATGGTTCGAAACGTTCATCATTGCCTTTAACTGATTTTTCTCAATACATTAAAACTTACATGTATAACTCTCCGGTATAACCGGATGTATGATGTATGTAAGTGTATGTTACATCGACTATCATAATTCCACCAGGTGCCATAATACCGCCACCTCAAAACACGTTGTTATAGAGGACTTCCCAAGATTGTCTTGAACACCGAATGTAATACAATTCAGATCTTACGTGTTGAAGACAATCTTGAGGAGGCGTTTTTTGAGGTGGCGGTATAATGGCACCTGGTGGAATTCTGCGAACGTATGTTGTGTACACATTTGATTTGATTTATTTGAAATTGCCACAAGACAATGTGCAGACAGCTATCGCTGGTGTTGTGACCCTCATATAACATACTTAGTATACATGTACATATAAGATACACCGTATAACCTAGAAAGTTCAAACAAACATTAAGTACAATCTAGAATACCAAATGTCCATTTAAACAGTTTAAGTGGAGCTAGTCCTAGTTCCTGCTATTACCCTAGCCGCCAAGGTATTGTTGTGTATCATATATGCCCTTTACTTTTAAACAATTACATGTATCTAAATAACAGGTACATAACGTTTTAACGTGTCCATTTTGTATTATAGAGTCATTTCTTACATCATTACCAGCACCACTTACAGCTACACGATTGAAATTTAGTCAATTACATTTTGAATTACTAATAGTAACTTATTATAGAGGTGTTCGAGACCACAGTTTTATCATGGCCAACCTATAATTCAAAACTAGAACAGACCTAACTTGAATTCTTGCCTAAGAATGCAACGACGCCCATAGCTTTGAAAATTTAAGCAAATTTGAACCCATGTCAGGTTGAAAAGTCGAAGCTACTCAATCAGCGAAAGTTCACAATAGGTATATGTCAGCTGTTCGTGAGGTCAAGAGCACTTAGAGGGTACCCCAAGCTATTGAAAGGACGAATTGGAAATGTCGCTTGTCACTTACAAGTGTCAAGTTGTCATCCCAACATAAGCGGAGACGCCAAAACCAACGAGAGAGAACAATACAAGTACTTAACACACGGAAGAGCTGACACGAGGGAACTAAATTTAGCACAGGTCTTAATGCACTATAATTAGTGTTTGAAAATGCTTTATAAGTAAATGACGAATAAGCCAATTCCTTTGTCCCTGATATCAAACAACGCAGAGTCGATTGCATAAGAGTTTTCATTCAAATCAAGTCTATTTGTGACACCAACAAAGGGCTTATAGAAAAATAAAAGATTAAAATTCATGGGGCAGATGGAATTCATTAATGTTACACTTGAAGTTAAGCCTAAACTATTGCATAGAAATAAGCTACTTGAAAAGACTTTTCATTCAAATCTAGACTAGCTGCGGGACCAACAAAACGCTTTTAGAACAATTAACCAATTTTACAAGAAGTCCACTTGTATTTTGTTACATTCATGTCAAGGAAACACCTTTTAACACACGTCCAGGTAACTCCACAGGTGTGCCTATTGTTTAGTCCATACAGGTGAGAACAAGGTGCGAACAATACCTGAATAACTCCGTATCTCTGTCCATAGAAACCCGTTGAGATGTAATGCAGTATGAACAGGTGTTCCGAACTAGCAGCTTGATAATCACTCCTAACTACGGGACAAATTCGGATAGCAAACATTGATTATAAAAGGAATGTATGAAAACATCTCATTTAGACATGGTTATTTCACTACATAACTACCGGTTTCTTTTCTAAGTCGGTATGAATCGACCTGTACGATAGCCGTTTTTTGTGTAACACACCGGCTTCGTAGGCACGCGACAGGGGTGGGTATATTATACTGAACAACCTGTCACACTTGTAAGTGTCAAAACACTTACGCACCGGACGCTTAGTGGAAATTAAGCTATTTAGTGAAGAGTTTTCTACTGCATCTTATACGGTATAGTTTCGTTCGGTATTCAAAGTACAAAAAGGAAATTTGGATAAATATGTTTATTCTAAGAATCGTGAGTTGTGGTACAATAGTGACTTCGAACAGTTCACTCCAATTTCCCTGCATTTGTACTTTTAATTGTTTGCTTTACAAGTCCTGCAGGAATTTTGCACCCCTTTAGGTGTTTTTGTGTCTATTCTTTTCACAAACGTACAAACGTAACATTTTATTACAAGACAGACATTCAAAATGCCCGAAAAACTTCACATAACACTGACCAACAGCTCATTCCACCTCAACTTTATCCTGTAATGAAGTGTTCTCGAGCTCTTCTCATGACAGAAAGCCGGAACCGTACATCTGCTTGAAGGTCTGAAGCTCACTGATGACAGAAAGGGTTCAACGTGTACAGTGGGTGCCGACTGTCCGACCTGGAAGTCAACAATGTTTGTGGATTTAATAGAAACAGCAGACAGGCTAAACCTTGTACAACCGGATTTTTGTGGATGCACGGTTTTCTGCCCTTTTGACTTTTGTAGGCTGTAGGAATGTCGAAACTAGTTTCAATAGTTAACCTTAAATACGTCGATCACGTTCCCTTATACTGTACAATAGTCCAATGAAAAACCATCTGTGTTAGAAGAATTCATAGTTTAACAGTAGTTTCCTTTAGCCTGGGTACCATCCGATTTCTACCGGGACTCCTTCCACTCGCTACCCTAAAGAAATGTTTCTAGGGTAGCGAGTGTAAGGAGCCCCGGTAGAAATCGGATGGTATCCAGGCTAAAGGAAACTACTGTTAAACTATGAAGTACCCAGGCTAGGTTTCCGTGGAACAAAGCTCAAAACTGTTCAACTAGTGTACAATGTGTCTATGATGGAAATTTCGGGAAGTTTAGCTTTCATAAGATAGAAATTTCTCTCACAACCCTTGCATGTGGTCTTTGTCAGGCCTTTACATGGGTGTCCCAAAGTACTCTCCAAGCAGAGGTTTGGCTCCGGCATCTTTATGACGTGCAGATGTGTAGAAAACAATACAAAATAAAAAGCCCAACAAAAAAGCCTAACAGCACGTTAAAAGGCCGCACAACCTCTGCTTGGAGAGCAGGCCCTGAGGTTTGCCGTGTTGACAGAGTTAATATGTACACACGGCGGGTTAGCGCCCCGGTACGGAGTATGTTGACACATCGCCGACTCAACAGGGGACCGTGCGGTAATGATAGCAAGTGGTTGCAAAGGTTACAGCGATTTTTCTCTCCGTCTTCTATGAAATATTAGGATACAATATAAGATCAGTTTTTATTAATAGAATACCAAATACCCTGGGAATTAAATGTACAATAGAACTTTCAACAAGTAAGTCTAACTAGTTGAATGAAAATCAGTAAAGAACACAGACCATGGTCATATATGTTATCCGTCGTTGCTATTTCATGCTACTAAGACTTCTCTTCCATTTCCTAGTTTACAAATCTGTGCCTAAAAGGTAGATCTAAAATGTTATAGATATGAATAAACAAGACAAAACGATTTCAAACTCAAAGAGAAAAGTTACGAAAGAAACATTTTGATAACGAAAAGATAAATTATAACGTTAGAAGAATGCAGGTTTGACAAATAAAGTACAACATGTAAAAGATTATTTTAATATCACCAACAAGCAAGTACGAAGCATTGGAATGTTTGTGGATACGGGTCATACCTGTGCTATCAGGGATAGGACAGCGGTATCTGTGAATCAATCAGCAAATCTACCAATTAGTCAACTACTTACAACAACTAAGTACAAGGTACAAAACAAAACAATACATATCAATTAACACCGGGCACTATGGAAGTGTTTACTGGGATTAAAGGGGCATTCCACTCCAGAAGCGAGTGTTATTTTCTGATAGATGATATTTTTTGGGATACAAATGCACTCGACTTTTCGCAAAGTTACCTGATTGGTCTTTTAGACAATATTCTTTTCTAAATTAGAGCACCCCCATGTGGACCCGCTTCTAATGTACTGCGCCGTATATGAGTTCGCGACTTCCGTCACACCTTCTCGCTAACGGTAGTCGGGATAAGCTTGACAAAGCAGTCAAGTGACTAGCACACATGTAGGGAAATACAAAAAAAAGTTTGAAGACTATATCATCTTGGGTTGGGGATATTTGGCCACTTAACTATAAGGAGTTGAAAGTCGGTCAACGTAAAATGGCGGCGCCAAAACTGCTTGTGTGGCCGACGTTGGGCACAATTTCTCGCTAACGGTAGAACCGCTGAGCGAACGAAAATGGTAAGGTGGCTATCGGACATTTAGGAAGTAACACACAAAGTTTGAAGCTCAGCGGTTCTTGGAATCCAGAGATGTGGTCATTTTTGTGGATCATTCTTCTCTAAAAAGGCTACTTTTATACATTAACAAATTACTACAGAATGACCCACAAACGTTCTAATGACGTTTGTGCACACACATACAGTCTACTCAAAAAGTGATCCTAAAACATCATAGTATCGAAATCTATACTAGTACTAACCGGTACCTGTTGCCATGGTCAAAGCCACGTCCTCCCTCAGCAGCGCACAATGCATTGGAAGGGTCCTCAAGGGAAATCAAGAACTCGTTTGCTACAAGGTTCCCTCTGCGTTTAAGCTTAAACTTGTGGTAAATTTGACCAAACAAACTTGATTCAAACATAATTATTTATTCTCTGAGGAATAATAATGCTCGTTTCTGGAGTGGAATGCCCCTTTAAAGCGTATAAACCTGTAATGGATACCTGCTGCGTATAGCAGGTGTCACAGCGATCTCAAGGTGTTTTTTATGGTTAGAGTATGTTTTTATGTATCAAACTCGTGTTCTTATATGATTCTGAAATTGCAGTTTGTTATTTGTACCTAGCAACTCCTAAAATGTCATGTAAAGTTAGCCTTCTTCACCGGCCTCTCTGGGAACCTTGGCGATATTTTTGGAGGGGGGGGGTGTTAGATCGAGTCACGATTTTTAACCGGAAATATGCCGGGAACCCGATTTCGTCTAGCCCGTACAAGCTTCCCGCTATATATTCCTTTCCCGGCATATATCCCTTTCCCGGAATATTCCCGGTTAAAGATCGCGAATCGACCTAACCACCACCCCCCCGAAACAAAAATCGCCAAGGTTCCCAGAGAGGCCGGTGAAGGAGGCTAAGTGGGGGCGAGGGGGGGGGGGGGGGGGGCGAGATCACTAGGGATTTGCCCAAGGGAAGGGCGAGATCGCTGTCACGCCTTTCTATCTTTTGTCAATACAAAGTTTTATTGTACAGTAAAATTCAAAGATGTGAGTAATTTACACACATATAAAGTTGATATAAGTGTTCTGAAAGGACTTGGGTTATAAACATGTCAAATGCTGCCAACATATCATCCGACTGAACTTTGACAGAGCCTTCTCTTTAACAACGACTAAAACTGTGCGGTCCAGCTCGATAACGTCGCATTATTGCACCAACCGGATAATTGTACGGAATAGGCTGCCAAATAGGCTTTGCAATTAAACGGCATCTACTGTACTAATAAAAGTGCACATAGGCCTTGCAGTAAAACGGTTTTTACTGTACTAGTATGTGGGCCAGCAGACGTTGAAAAAACAACTGTTTCAGCTCCGCCTTTTAACCACACTTTAAGTAAGTCTAACTGATGTTTTTATCCTCTTAAGTAATGAAAAGGATCGTCTTAAGACAGAATGAGGGCGCGGATCGCCCCGAGGGTCTTAAAGTTTACTTTGCTGATTGACCTGTTTGTCACTTAAGAGGTCCTTATTGCAATTACCTGATCTTAAGTCTCGGATTAAGACGTTTTGTGTCTTAAGTAGAGAAGCTTACCTGCCGAAGGTGACATACTAAGAAGAAAATCCCTTATCAAAGGGAGTGTTTCAAATATCTATTTTACTCTTGTCAATAATAATTTTTCTTAACTATATTAATATTATAATTACACAAATATGGCATTAGTTTATAAACGTACATATTTGCCATGAATATCTGTTAAATTTTAAGATGTGTAGCGCTAGGGGAGGTTGTACGTTAAGATTTTGTTGGTAAGATCAGTAGAGGAGAAGAAGAAATACATGGACGGTCCCTGATTTCAGCGAAGCGCATGTTGTTGCTAAGATATCCCGTGCCTCACACCCGGCTATGCCCCGTCAGTCCGCCCGGTCCTATTGTCGCACCCCGGACCCTAAATTCCCATGTTTTGTCCCCGGCTGACGGCAAATACACAATACCGGCACTCAGGGCGAGACGACGACGTGTTTCACTCGCCGCGCTCCGCCGGAATGTACGGGCTGAACTTTGTATCGGCGCGTTGCTCCGTGTTTTTATGACAAAGTAGGTCTTAATTCCACTACAAATGCCTGGCCCAATGGCGGAGGGCTTGCAGGGAGGTGAGGGTATTGTTCGGCGGTATGAGGAGGGCTCGAGCGAGGATGAAAGCCCCCTGTGGGATTGTGAGAGCGAGTGGAGTGGAGGGTTACCGGTTCGATTCCCGATCCTGGCTGTCACGCGTCAGGAACTCGCCATGGGCGACCAGCGGCGGCCCCTGTTTGAAGAATCCGGCGACTCCAAGCAGCAAGATCATGTTCAAGACATTTCTGAGGGGCAAGACGACGGCACGGTCGCGAGAGGAAGCGTCGTACGAGTCGAGCCGCCCAGCGCGGTGGAGTTGAGACACGCTGCGGTCACGGACTGCACTACGTCCCGACCAACTAGACCAACACCACCCGGTAGTACACAAAACAAGCTGTCACAGGCCGCGAGTGTCGACATAACCAAGGAAACGTCCACTAGTGCACCTCAAGACGTGGAGAGGATCTTAAGTTTTCCTAAACAGGACATAACGAAGGATCAGTCTTACGAAGAGGACCCTGACAGACTAAATCTTAAGAGCATCTTAAGGATGTTAGAGAAACCACCAGGTATGGATGGGTACAACTATCAACACAGGTGGCACATGGACCAGTCTTCTGACGTGTTTCACGGTAGACAGCCGTTTTCAGCCGTGGAAATCGGTTTTAGGCGGGCGATGACAGGTCGGAACCAGACGAGGATCACCGTGGGGCCGTCGGGGTCCTTCCTCGGGCAGAGGCCGCGCACCATGCCGATGGATTCTCTGCAGCGCACGGCGTTTCGTCCGCTCGAGATCCTCCGTCCCGTCTCCGTCTCGAAATCTTTCGACGACCGAGGAAAGAGACCGTCCGCCCCTCCTCCAACTAGAGATACGAACACACAAACTCAGCAGCGGCATTTTAACTTCCGAAATCTTGAACTTCAGAGCCCGCTGAGGGTATCACCGCTACACGAGCGGTCGCGGTCTTTCCAGGTATGTAAGTCCGATACAGTATTACCGTAGCCTGGGTACTATCGGGAAAGTAGTTCGCTCCGGCGTTGATTTACACTATATACAGCCATCATCGCTTCTAGCTCTGACATTCATAATACACTACATGTACATACTGTCACTTCTCTGTTGTTCCGTCTGGGAACCTTGACCACGTTAACGTTTGGAATCGTCCAAATTTTGGGTAGCAGAAGCGAACATAGGAGCGAACTACTACCCGGATGGTACCCAGGCTAGAAATATCGCATTTAAACAAAGAAATATTCAATAATGTGATACCATTATGTCCTGCTCATAAATCTACCTATAAAGATCAATTTATATAAAATTATTTGCCAAAACGAGACAATGCGAGCGTATCATACTTTCTTGAAGCAGCAAGTTCTAGTGTGTTAGCATGTATAACGTTAGCTAACTTGTCTTTACTGTTATTCGAAATATTAGATTAACTTTATTTTAGAATCGTTAGATATCAGCAATACATGTAGTTCAAGTGTCATGTATACTAAAGGAGCTATCTCACTGCACTTGCGTCAAGCTTGCGGCACTGCGGGGATCGTTCACTGCATCACTGTTTTGTTATTTTCTCCAATTTACTATAACCTAGATATTGCGTAATACGTAAAAGTATTGCTTAGAAGACGACAAAATATACAAAAAGTAAGATAATCCGTACTTTTTACTATTAATCCGTACTATTTCTGAAATTCGTTGAGTATCCTTTGAACCCCGCAGTGACGCAAACGTGACGCAGATGCAGTGAGATACCACCTAGGGCTCAAGTATACATTTGTAAGTTGCCATACATTGTACAATGTACCTGTTACAATTGTCAGGCTATAAACTTCTTCTCTTTCTTCTTGCAGGCCGCTCCAAGGAAACTTAAACCTGTGGTAAAACCTTCCACAGCGAGAAGCTGGGACGGTTCGTACGACAGGACAATATCACCGACCTACTGTACCGACATCCTTCGGGCCAGCGCGCTAGCAAGCCCGAGGGACTCTGCAAAAGCTCTCGCTATCCACAGCCTATCCCGCAAAGGCCGTAGAAACGGACAAAAAGAGGAAGCAGACATTTGGAAATCACCGAGTCCTGTAGAAAGTGTAAAATCAACAAGTGAAAGTGACGAGAAACAGACAGAAATTTTAAGAGTGCCTCAGCACGTCTTGGAGACTCCTCAAGAAAAACACGTCAAGTTTAGCATGAGGAAGGGAAAGTTGACGAGAGAAAACACTTTCCTTTCGGACATGGAACCGTCTTACATGGACTACACTTTGAGACCGCAGAATAAGATGTCTAGAGAGATGACAAAACTCTTAAAGAAGTCACACAACCCGACGAGACCCCCCGCGAACACACCTGTGCCAGTAACACCTGAGTACTGAGGGATTGTTACATGTGGAAATGCCATAGAGGAGGTATTGTAAACAATGGTATACTTTCAATTTGAGAAGACGTATCATTTCAGACAATGAAAAAGATGCTGAAATCTGCCTTTACATGAAGAATATTACCGTACTTATAGTGTGAGAGAGTATTTTAAGAAACTATGCCAACTCAAACACTCATCAAGTAATGCTAGTTCATCTTTATCCAAGAGGTAACATAACATGTGGAAATCCCATAGCGGAGGTATTGTAAGAGAAGTGCTTTCAATTTGAGATTACATTTGCACTGTTCAAAATGTGTTATAATCTGCCTGTACATGAATAATATCATTAATAATGTGAAGCTATGCCCCCGTGAAACACTCAAGTAATGCTAGTTCAACTTTATCCGCGGGGTAACTTATAGCCGTTGCTTTTTAAGCATTGTATTTCGGGATATTAAATCTACGAATTGTGGTTTCAAACTGCATATTTTTTTTTATAATTTTGCAATTTGCAACCACAGTCTGTTAACTTGATATTCCCAAATACCCTGTTTTATTAATACCGGATATAGGTTACCTCCGGATAAAGGTGAACTAGTTAGTGACATATCAAGTTGACACGAACCAGATGTTTCTCCTAGTGTACATCATGTAAGACCTTCACCCCTACTGCATCCCTCTACCCCTACTCATTTGTGTTTCCAACTGTTGTCTGTATAGTCGTACGTTTTGCAAGATATTCCCATTGCAAAGTCAACGGTAATACAAATCATATCAGCGACGCCGCCAACATGCCGCAGTTTGAGTGAGATACCCGCTTTGGAGTAGCAATAAATAACTTTCTGCTTGACTTATAACTTCACGTAAGTAAAGGAAAACAAATTTCATGGATTATCCAAAGAATGCAAAATTGCTGCAACTTATCTTCATATCCTCATAAAGTAACTCGTACCAGTGCTAATAGCGCCATTAAGCTATCGGGCAATTAAATGCGGTGAGTATTTATGGCTTTGGCATTTCAGCATGTTTACCTCCTATAGAAAGTCAAGCGGCAAGAATGTTTAAACTATGCAATAATGGGCTTCAGGCAATCATGGTAGGAAACGGTTAAAGCTTGTAAAATTACTTTCGTTGAGTGATCTGCTTGCTCAAGGAGGTTGTATGACATCTAGACCTTCTTGCTTTGCTCAATTACTTATCTGTAAAGCCCCATTCTATTGGACGGTGACCGAGCATGCAACCTAAACTGGATTAATGTTACTGTCAAATCTCTAGGTCGCATAGTGGTTGCGACGAGGTCGCAGAGAGGTCGCATCAATGTCGCCGCCCCAGTCGAATGTCTCTGTAACTTACAAACTGTCGGATTCCTCTTTTATTGTTCACTCACGTGCATAGGGTATGACATATTCTGTTTCTGTTCAACGGTTGTTACTCTCTTAATTTATTTAAAAGATTGTGAATACGAAAAAATAAATTCAAGCGTTCAGGACAACTTACTCATTATATTGTGCTTGAGTGTTCCTTGTCTTATTGTAGTTGTTTTCTGTAGTTTTCGTCAGTGCCGACTATAAGAAAGTTTTACAAGCAATCGCAACAAGTTCGAGACAATACACAATAGAAAACTTCTCTAAAACCATGTAGTCTAGATTTTCCTATAAGAACCATTGTGAAAACAAGATAGCTCGAAGAACATTACGATCCATTTCTCTATTGCTAATTTCGGCACTCCAAAGCACGATTTCACAATAGCCCTACTAAAAGCAGCTTTGATGCATGCATTTGAAAACAAACTGCTGTACTTAACATGTTTTATGTGACAGATTTGCTACAGATTTAGTATCAGGTTGCTAAGGACAACGTCTCCAGGGACAACCGTTGCGTGGCAACTGTAGTAACGCACCGTGGATGTTGCAGGGCAACAGATACAGTTTAGGAAACCTTGCTGCTTTTCTAAGAAATAGATATTCATCTCAGTTAGTCTTAATAGACCAAGGACCCGATGGTAGCTTTTTTGTTATTCACAGCCAGATTGCTTCCTTGCCAATAGGAATTACAGCTCGTGCTTAGGACATTACGGTCCAACAAAGATTCCGACCACTACTATCTCCGCTAACGCAGCCTCTGCTTGAAGAATAACACAATGTCCAGTCTGCCCTAGTCATGCCAGTTAGATGTTATCTCCCAGCTCACAAAACCGGCGGTAGAGAAAGTTAGACTAGCGGCGGGGAAAGTAAAGGACTTCTGTGTTGTCCGGAGGATTACCTTTATTGACCCGTCCTGCGGGGTTACCGGGAAAGTCACGGCTTCCCAGCAACACGCGTGGGATAAACAGACAGGCCACATAAAGGGGCGCGTGTACTCTCCGAGGAGAGGTTCGGCTCTAATCTCCAAGCAGATCCTACGATAGTATAAGATAGTATCAAAAGCTGCCGGAGGAGTTAAGCCAGTCGAGGAGTGTGTTACGCTCCGGTGTGCCTGGTTGACTCCCTTTAGTCGGCTGTACTCCTTGGCCAGCTTTGATACTACCTTATGGCACTGTAGGATCTGCTTGTGGACAAGTGGGAATCTACACACAGGTCACAGGGGGGGGGGGATTATTCTCCAAGCAGGAGTTGCGGAGACGCAGTAGAAGATGGGATTTTTACCGGCTTGCTCCTCTCAGCTGGCTACCTTGGACATCAGTTCGTGACTCAGAATCGGTCCTGAATAAAGTAAAGAAATGGCAAAAAAATCTCTGCAATAAAACTTATTATTGTCAGCTTCTGATCAGTTGTTCAAACTCTTAAGCGTCTCGGTCACTGTGATAACTGTGTTACATTACAGAAATTTGCTATCTAAAATATTTCTAATTGGCTACAAATTAAGTGGATGAAGTAGACGTAGAGAGTGGACGAAATTGGAATATAATCTCTGAAATAGAACGTGTTATTGTCTGTTTCTGATGTTTACGGATTAGCTGCGCAAACTCTCGGCTGTCTCGGTGATAATTGTGTGACGCAGAACTGTCACCATAAGTTTGTTCCACTACATGCCGACATGTTGGTCAAACATGTACGACCTCATGTCTCATCTCAGGTGTTTTCTCAGCAAACCCGCATGTTATACACTCAAATTACAAACTATAGACACACACACAAACAAACACACACACAGCCACTCTAAAATAACATTTACTACCTTATGCCACATCTCAAGTGTTTTCTTAGCAAACCGCATGTTTTCCACCTAAATTACGGTCCATCTAGAACAATGGAAGCAGAGATGGCAGACTTCAACCCATACCTGCTTGGCGAGTCTCTGTCTCTCTCTCTCTGTCTCTGTCTCTCTGTCTCCCTCTCTTTCTTTCTCTCTCTATCTCTCTCTCTCTGTCTCTCTTACACACATAGATAAACAAACACACACATACATACACACATACACACACATACAAACACACACACACACACATACACACCGACACACACACACAAACACCCACACACATACACACACACACACACACACAGTGACACACATATACACCGACACACACACACAGAGACAGACATACGCACTCTCTCTTTCACATACATCTGCATGTGTCTCAACAGCTGTTAGCATGTCTAAAGTCAGTTTTTTTGCCCGACTTCAAGTGGACACGGACATGCATGAAATACCTAAGACGTAAGACGTTTTGAAAGTCAAATAAAAGCCCCTTAAGTTTAAAACCAACCCAGAAACAGAAGCCCGTTCGCAGCGGGATGTTGTTCTATCACCTTCACCTGTACTATTGGAGCCCCTCAAACGTAAAGCGTTAGACCAACAACGTACCAGAAAGTCCTTAGCGATGTTAATCCTGCGAAAACTAGGTATTGACAAGTTAAGTCCTTACCCTTGGCAATGGTACAATTGAGAACATTTCCACAGACTGTGTTTTATTTTATTCGCAACGGTCTGAACTACGGACAGGATTGTAAAAATATGTACTCGCGTCTAACTGTGCCATTGAAATTGTATCATATATGAAATATTATTGAGTGACATAAATGAATCAAGCTACTACAATCATTTCAACTTTGTGCTGTGATGCTTTCATGTCTTTTATTAGAATAGTACCATATGTCAAGTTAAAACTCTAAATTTCTCAGTCTTGAATAAATGCCCAATCTTTTCAATTTAAGCTCAAACTCAAACTTGCCCAAAACCTTAGCTACTGGTATATCAACTATGTCCTTGAACACGTTCGTATGTTAACTCCAACAAGTTCAAAGCTGCATTTTAGTCAAACTCAAATCAAAGCCACTATTTCATCTTGTCTACAATATTTGTCGCTAAGACATAGCCACAACGTTTTGAATCTTAGCTACTGATAAATCTGAAGCAGTCATGTCTTTGAGAACGTCTGTAATTCAAAGCTGCATTTTAGTCAATCTTATATCAACGCCGCTTTTTGCTCTTGTTAGACTTGTCTACAATATTTGTCGCTAAGACATAGCCACTATACGACTTTTTGAATCTTAATACTTTATAAGTTTTATTGCAGGTTTTTCCCCGAGGGCTAATTGCAACTGACAAAAAGGACATACAAATAATGGTAAACAGTATAGTCAGCGACTACTCTAGTCTAATTCAAAACTAGTTAAAGATGTACCTTATTGGGTTGGACTTCTTTTTCTGAGACAGTGGAAGACGAAAGATCCCACTTTTTCTGTAATGTATGGGTTTTGCGACGTTATTAAAAGGAGAGTAGTTTTCTTAATACAAAATCCAAACTTGCCTAATGTCTTAACTACTGCTAAGTCCCTAGCAGTGACCCAAACTAATATCTACAGACGACACCAACGCCACGACCGGCGGGAAACAACGGCAGGTCCTTAGCAACGACCTCTGACCCGTATCCAGACGCCATGATGGTTCTATTAACAGCTCGTCTATCCGCGGGTTTACAAGGCAGAGTGGACAAGCTTGGGGTAAAAACGCCATTATGGGCACGTCAAGTTGGACTGAGTGTACAGAACGTGTCAACAGGGGCTGTTGGGCAATATATCAGGCCTCCACCACAATCCTTACGACTTGGCGCCGATTAGGACTACGATTTGTGATTTTAGCGATATCTTTTTGTGATGTATTACATGATTGTACTGTGTTTGTACCCATGGCCTCCCTGAAAAGCGGTGCGCAGCCTCTGAGACCAAAGAGAACAGAAATAAATTATCAAAAATGATGGTTAGACGTCCAAGCAATGGTATACTCAATGCAAAAGTTACGCAGGCATCCGGATAAATTTTATAAACGGTCAGACGTCACTGACGTGCTGTCTGAAACATCTTATAAAGTTTTTGTCTTAGTAATTTAGTATCGAAACAATTAAACAGTTAACTAATATATCTTTGCTCAAGCAGATAACGGATTGTAAGATTACAGTACGCCAAGAAAACGTCAAATTTTCCGCAAGATGAGGAGAGACCCTTAACTTGAAATGCATCAAAGTTATGGAGTATCAGTGCACAAAGCAACAGATTTGGAACAAACGCGTCATTATGTGAACATCAACTTAGTCTGGGTGTACACAATTGCAACCTGTAGCTAATAGCTAGTACACTGCATGTAGCTAATACATCAGACAGCTGAGAACATAATAGACTAGACTGACATTAATCTACATGTTTGGGACAAACACACCATTAAAAGGACGTCAACTTGAACTTAGCACACAAAACTTGCCAACAACGGCTGTACTTAATCTATAAGTTCCACAAACTGTTATCAATACGTAGATAAACTGGTGCACGAACTCATGTTATCAAAGGGGTCAAATGGATTTTAAGGAGGACTCTGGTTATGGCACATGAAAGGAAAATTGATTTATACTTGAATGAAGGTTCATCGGTGACAGTAGTCAACATTATGTTACGATTTACGATTTCTCGATCGAAAGCTTTAAGCGCTTTTTTTGTGTACGGAGATTGAGTTTAAAATTGTAACATAAAATTGGCTTATGCTACTAAAGCCGTGAACAAGCTAAAACCTAACTTTTTTCTTGCTCTCAGTTTTCTTTTGGTTATCGAATGATGTTCAAACAATATTGTATAGTTTAAAGAGTGTTATATTTGCGTAGCTATCTACATGACGTCATCCTTTTTAGACGCGAATGAACCACACACGTTCTAGCTGGAAGAATTCCAATACAAGTATTCCATCTAAGCGTTCGCCTCCTGCAGTTCAGTCTTATCTCGCTAGATGACGCTTTTGAACGACGATGCATGCGTCATCGACGTGTGCAAGTTGCAATAAGGAAGAAAATACTGCTAACGCGGCCGAATGTTTTCAATATATCGGAATTCTAATGGGTTTTCTACCAAAAAGATTTCTTTCAGGAAAAATTTAGACAAAACAGGACTAGTGAACTGAAATTCAAACGTTTTAAAACAGCTCCTATCTTTGTAAAAATTTCTGTAACCGTTAGTCAACACAACAGCAATTTGCTCACTTCTAATTTCGGTCACTCATACGTCGACCTCCTCCTGTCTTTGTCAAGGAAGGGCAATAACAGAAATCTCCAAGCAGATCCTACAACGGCATAAGATAGTATCAAACTGGCCAAGGAGTGTAGTCAGCCAAAAGGTATCCATTTGCCTTGTAGAAAACCTTTGACCGGTAGCGAAACACACTTTTCGGCCGGCTTCACTTCTCTGTCAGTTTTTGATACTTTCTTATGCTATCGTAGGATCTGCTTGGAGATTACATTAACAGTTCTATCTTAAAGATATTAATTCTTATAAGAATGGAACTGTACCTTAAACGGAGCTATATTGCCGAGACAAGACCGTAAAATATTTTAAAAAGATCAACCAAATCAGATTGTACCTTTACCATGACATACCTCGCGCCAAATTGAAATGTAATCTACTTTAACCCTCGAATCAATATGACAAAGTAGATATAAACACCGCGGATTTGTTTTCCATTGGACCGATGTACGGGGAGGGAGATATAAATAGAATAAGGATCACTGGGACTAAAAATATAATGGGGAGTCTGACTGTAATGTGATTTACTTTTCTGGCAGCGTGACATCAGGATTATCATCATGTTTTTTCAGTTACCAATCTGGACGTATCACTACGACTGGGGGAAAGAATAAGAGAGATGTGGAGGGAGTGAGAGGGGCTAGAGAGACACAAAGAGAGAAATTAAAAGGTGAAGAAAAGATTAATGACAGACAAGTGAAAAATATAAGTGATTATCTTAGTAGTTGATTTAAACCTCCACCCATTTAGCCTACATAGCAGGCTCCTCTCCTACTAGTATGTAGGTTACATCAAAACAAGGCGGAAAGTGCCATTAATGTTTGACACTCAATGACCTGCAGTGACGTCCTCTCTCCGAAAGGAGAATGTGTGTGTGTGTGTGTGTGTGTGTGTGTGTGTGTGTGTGTGTGTGTATGTGAGTGTGTGTGTATGTGCCTGTGTGTGAGAAAGATTAATGACAGACAAGTGCAAAATATAAGTGATTATCTTTAAGCAGTTCATTTAAACCTCCACCCATTTAGCCTATATAGCAGGCTCCGCTCCTGCAGTACTAGTATGTAGGTTACATCAAAAAAAGGCGGAAAGTGTCATTTATGTTACCATCCTGTTTTTTTTTCAATAAATAGAAACAGAATCACTGGGACTAAAAATATAATGGGGAGTCTGACTGTAATGTGATTTACTTTTCTGGCAGCGTGACATCGAGATTATCATCATTTTTTCAGTTATCAATCTGGAAGTATCACTACGACTGGGGGGAAAGAATAAGAGAGATCTGGAGGAAGGGAGAGGGGCTAGTGAGAGACAAAAAGAGAGAAATTGGAAGGTGAAGAAAAGACAGATAAGTAAAAAAGGAAAAGTCATTATCATTAAGTAGTTCATTTAAACCTCCATCCATTTAGCCTACATAACAGGCTACGCTACTACTAGTATGTAGGTTACATCAAAACAAGGCAGAAAGTGTCATGAATGTTACTAACTTGTCTTTTTCAAGAAATAGAAACAGAATAACTGGGACTTAAACTATATGGGGAATCTGATTGGAATCTGATTTACTTTTCTGGCAGCGTGACATCGAGATTATCATCATGTTTTTTTCAGTTATCAATCTGGAAGTATCACTATGACGGGGGGGGGGGTAAGAAAATCAAGTAGAGAGGGGAAGGGAGCTGGAAAGAGGTAAAAAAAAAGATTTAACTGGGACTAAAAACATATTGGCAAGTCCGATTGTAATGTGATTTACTTTTCTGGCAGCGTGACATCGAGATTATCATCATTTTTTTCAGTTATCAATCTGGAAGTATCACTATGACGGGGGGGAAAGAATAAGAGAGATATGGAGGGAGTGAGAGGAGCTAAAAAGTGGTAAAACAAAAGAGAAATTAATTTAATGGTGAAAAAGATTAATGACAGACAAGTGAAGAAGAAAAGTGATTATCTTAGTAGTTTATTCAAACCTCCACCCATTTAGCCTACATAACAGGCTCCGCTCCTACTAGTATGTAGGTTACATAAAAACAAGACGGAAAGTGTCATTAAGGTTACTAACTTGTCTTTTTCAATAAATAGAAACAGAATTACTGGGACTAAAAACATATTTGAAATCTAATTGGAATCTGATTTACTTTTCTGGCAGCGTGACATAGAGATTATCATCAGTTATTAATCTATAACTATGAATGGGGGGAAGAATATAAGAAGTAAGGAGAGAGAAGGAGGGAGGGGGCTAGAGAGGCAAAAAGAGAGAAATTGTAAGGTGAAAAAAATTACTGACAGACAGTAGAAGAAAAGGGATTATCTGAAAAGGAGAATAGCATTTAAGTCTACATCCGTTTAGCCTACATAGCAGTCTCTGCTACTGTGTGTGTATGAGTGTGTGAGTGTGTGTGAGTGTGTGTGTGTGTGTGTATGTGTGCGTATGTATGTATGTGTATATGTATGAGTGGGGAATGTGTGTGTGTGTGTGTGTGTGTGTGTGTGTGTGTGTGTGTGTGTGTGTGTGTGTGTGTGTGTGTGTGCGTGCTAATAAAGTATTTTTGTTTCTAGTTCAATGACCTGAATGATCTAACATAATAATGAAAAGGCTGTTGACCGAGAGGAGATGTTCCTATTTGAAGGCCATCAGATAGCGGCCCGGCCCTGTGGGAGGTCCGATCGTAATGCCGGATGCACTTGTACCTTTTTTACCGGCCTGATCCGATTAAGAGATAGACAGAAAAACAGACAGACAGCTAGGCAGAGAGACAGAGAGAGACAGAGACACACAGAGAGAGAGAGAGAGAGAGAGAGAGAGAGAGAGAGAGATGGAGAGACAGAAAAGAGACAGAGACAGAAAGACAGAGAGATAGAGACAGTGATAGAGATAGAGACAAACAAAATTGGGCTCGATTGCTAGTTTGCATCTGTGTTAAAGTCTTTCAAATTCAATGTTTCAAATTCAATGACCTAACTGACCTAAAATAATAATGAAAAGGCTTTTGACCGAGAGTAGATGTTCCCATCCGAAGGCCATCAGATAGTGTCTCCAGCCAGGCGGAAGATCGGACAGTAATGCCGGATGCACTTGTACCTTTTACCGGCATTATCTAATTAGAACCCATTACGCTCCCTTCCCGGTCCGTTCCAAACTCAATAACCCGGGGACCAACTTTTACTACGGGTCCTGCTGTAATATGATAATCGTCCTCGAAGGTCAGGATATGAAAAGAGGTGCAGAATAAGACGAGCAAATTGGGCAGAGAATCTAATAAGAGATCGCAACCTTCGTAACGAGCACAACTAGGAAAGACACTCAAACCAACTTTAACAGTTTGTCCAGCTGTTATATGATAAAGGTCCTTGAAAGTCACAATATGAAATGAACTGAGCAATAAGACAGGCAAATTGGGTGAATGATTTGATAACTGAAATCGTAACCTAGTACATGTACGTAATGCGTAACTAAGAAACTTAACCCAACTTTTACAAGGGAAAGTTTGTCCAGTTGTAACATAATAATGGTCCTCGAATGTTACAGTATGAAAAGGGGTTTAAAGGTTGCTTAAAGGTTCTTTACTAGATTAAAAAAAACAGAGCCTATACGCGTACTTTACGAGGTGCGCTAAGATCGAATTTCATACAGTGTACCTTCAATCTAGACTATTCTCTTTGTAATAACACCTTGATAGGGAGATTGCTTGCAGCGATATATAAAAGAGAAAACTGAAATGAATAAAGCAAAGTCACGTCACATTCGTTGTTATGAACAAAACGCACCTTCATTCAAATCTACGTTTGAGACCACCTTAATAGTCACTGACGAAAGACACTAGATTACTGTCGAAACGTCTGACTGTTTCCAAAATCATATCCAGTTGCTTGAGTAACTGCTTTTTTGACGTAGCAAAGTCCAAGGTTGCTCTCTTTGAGAGCACAACGCACAAGCTGCTAACTTCAATCTGAACCATCTACGTTTGATAACTCTTGATAAATAGCTTGCTGGCAGCCATATTTGGCATTGACCCGTTATTCAAGATGAAGGGGACGACTGAGATGAGAAAAACGCCGTTGCAATCATGATTTTACCATAAAGCTTGCTTAAAGGTTCTTTTGTTTTACTCAACTGAAAAAAACAGAACCTTTACGAGTGCTTTACTAATTGCGTAAAGATCAAATTTCATACAATATACCTTCAATCTAGACTATTCTCTTTGTGATAACCTTTGATAGATAGCTTGCTGGCAGCGATATTTGGCATTGACTCGTTATTCAAGATGAAGGGGACGACAGAGATGAGAAAAACGCCAATGCAATCATGATTTTACCTTAAAGCTTGCTTAAAGGTTCTTTACTCGACTGGGAAAAGAACCTTTACGCATACTTTTAGAGGGGCGTAAAGATCAAATTTCATACAATGTACCTTCAATCTAGACTATTCTCTTTGTGATAAACCTTGATAGATAGCTTGCTGGCAGCGATATTTGGCATTGACTCGTTATTCAAGATGAAGGGGACGACTGAGATGAGAAAAACGCCGTTGCAATCATGTTCCGCCGGTGATTAGTTACACCCCAAGGCTACACTTTGCCTCCTCCCTATCACACTAATATCGAACAGTACCTCTCTCATCGTGCTCCATACAAAACACATAACTCAGGGTATCGACTCTGATGACATTTTCATCTGTAAGGCTGCCACAAGAGAAAATTGCTGTCTTGGACTGCATCAGTCAAAGTCTTATAGGAGGAAGCACGACAGATATCATCTTAAAACATTGTTCTTAGTATCTGTATCTGTATCTATATATAGCCAGTATAACCGCCCTTCAGCGTAACACACCAGCTTGTGTTTAGTACATAACGATGATCACGAATCAGTCAAAGTATAGTACATGTCGTCTAGAAGGAAGAACAACAGACATCATCTTAAAGACATTGTTGTTAGTGCATTCATTCATTCATTCATGCATTCATATAATGCCATTTTAGAGATACCGTGTCTTTCTTGGTACAAAAACATAAAGTTAAAAAGATATCGACTCTGATGAAATTTTCATCTGTAAGGCTAGAGTCAGGGAAAATTGCTGTCTTGGACTACATCAGTCAAAGTCTTATAGGAGGAAGCACAACAGATACCATCTTAAAAACATTGTTCTTAGTACATAAAGATGATTAGATAACAGTCAAAGTAGAGCGCATGTCTTATAAAGACATAGAGCAACAAAGACCAACAGATATCACACGAAAGGCATTTGTTCTTAGTACACTCATTCATTAATTTATAAAATGCCATTTTAAAGATACCGTGTCTTTCTTGGTACAAACACATAACTGAAGCTATCGACTCAGATGACACTTTCATCTGTAAGGCTTTCGCCACAGAAATTTACTCTCTTCGGACTGTCAAATTATAGTGCACGTTGCCTAGGAATAAGCACAAGAACTATCACTATAACTGTTCTTCAGTTTCATCTAAAAAAAAGCAACATTCAGGCTACAAAATACATAACTCAAGCTATCGACTCAGATGACACTTTCATCTGTAAGGCTTTCGCCACAGAAATTTACTCTCTTCGGACTGTCAAATTATAGTGCACGTCGCCTAGGAATAAGCACAAGAACTATCACTATAACTGTTTTTCAGTGTCATCTAAAAAAAGCAACATTCGCGCAACAAAATACATAACTCAAGCTATCGACTCAGATGACATTTCCATCTGTAAGGCTAGAGTCAGAGAAGATTGCTGTCTTGGACTACATCAGTCAAAGTCTTATAGGAGGAAGCACAGTAGATATCACCTTAAAGACACTGTTCTTAGTACATTCATTCATACATTGCTATTTTAATGTCACTGTGTCTTTCGTGCCTTGGTACAAAAACATATCTCAAGCTATCGACTCTGATGACATTTTCATTTGTAAGGCTACCGCCACAGAAAATTGCTGTTTTGGTCTACATCAGTCAAAGTCTTATAGGAGGAAGCACAACAGATGTCACCTTAAAGACATTGTTCTTAGTACATAAAGATGTTCACATATCAGTTAAAGTAAAGCGCATGTCTTTTGTAAGGAAAAACAAGAGATGTCATCTTAAAGACATCGCTCTACGTCTTAGTACAAGATATTATCATATAGCCAGGCGCCGCGGACCAATCAGAAGGCCCCGTTCCACGTTGGTTATGACGCCGTAACACGTAGATTCAGGCCAGGCAGGTGGGTATCGCCCCCCTGATTGGTCAGAATGAATCGACACCGGCACCGGTGTCGATGCAAATCTATCGCTCCCCTGATTGGTCAGAATGAATCGACACCGGCACCGGTGTCGATGCAAATCGACACCGGTGCCGGTGTCGATTCATTCTGACCAATCAGGGGAGCGATACCCACCTGCCTGGCCTGAATCTACGTGTTACGGCGTCATGCGTCAGCAGAAAGGAATGCTTTGTACAGTGTGCAGTCCATGTTAGAGTTAATCCAAACATTATTACTGTTCTCATTCCTTCAAATTTATTGAATATGTACAACTATAACTTAGGATTGAATAGCAACACACTTGTCCCAGCAGAAGGGAATTTGTCATTATGTCAAGCCTTGGAAGTCTTGAATAAAGGATGTATTATAAAGGAATTTGTTGCTTAAATGGGTCAGTTTGTGTAGGCTATATGATAATAACGTTAATGCCCCGCCTTATCCTCGGTGTATATGGTGAGATAATACCTGGTCAGGTGCGATAACCACCTCATAAACCACCTCGTTCGCTACGCTCACTCGGTGGTTTATTCGGTGGTTATCGCACCTGACCAGGGATTATCTCACCATATACACCTCGGGCCGGGGCATTAACCCTTTATTAATGAATGAATGAATGAAGACCTTTATTGTACAGTTTTGCCCAACCGAGCTAAGTACAGGTCACAACAAGTCAAGATATATACATATAAAAGTATCACAAATCTAGTCTAACACACAAGTTCGGCTTCTTCTCGCTTCTTGGTAATGGTGAAAATGTATGACTGTATGGGTTTCGCTATGGTCGGTTTGTCAAAACGCATGAGAAATATAAACTTGTCAGTGCTACTCATTAATAACTGCGGCAATCATTTGGCGTGGATGACACTTTGATCTAGACATATTCTCGCTACAAAAGATACCATCCCAGCTATGGGCACAAGGGACAGTTTGATCCAGAAGGATAGTGTTGGATCCGGAGAAAATTGCGCTTAATTCCCAAAATGTATCGGTCAAGGTATATCATACCGATCGTGATACAAAAAATATAACTCAGGCTATCGACAGGGATGACACTCTAATCTATTAGGCTACCGAGACAAAAATTGCTGTCTTAGACTGCATCGGTCAAAGTGTACAGCACATCTTCTAGGAGGAAAAACAACCGATATAATCCTAAATACATAATTCTTAGTGCAAAAGCTTTTCCTCAAGCTATCATAGGAGAAAATTGGGCTCACTGCGTAGTTGTAGAGGTTATATCAACGTTCTCGCTAAAAGATATCGGAACAGATAACACTGTAAGAGAAAGTTGCAATTGTTGTCTTTGACGGCATCGGTCAAACGTATAGCATGTCGCCGGTCTTCTAGGAAAATCCAAAAATACTCGTCCGTTTTCTAGGAAGAAGCACAAATACTATCATCACAAATACATGATTCTTGGTAAAAAAAGCTTTTCCTCAAGTATTTTGGCACAGACGACACTATAATCTACACGTCTAACATAGGAGAAAATTGCGCCAAATTCCTAGTTAGTAGCGGTCAAGGCAACGCCCTCCCTAAAAAAGATACTATCTACACAGACGGCATTATAAGATACAATAGTATCGTTAGAGAAAATTGCTCTCTTGTAGGGCATCGGTCAAACCTCAAAGCAAATTGGTCGCCCTCTAGGACGATACAGAACAACTATCATCCAAGAAAAATCGTCAGTTTTCTAGGAAAAAGCACACGAACTATCATAAATACGCCATTCTTAGTACAAAAGATTTGCCTCAAGCATTACAAAATACGCTCAATACCTAACTTGTAGCGATCATGGCAAGGCTTACGCTAAAAAAAGACATTATCTACGCAGACGGCACTGTAAGATATAAGACTACGGTAAGAGACAATTGCACTTATGGACGACATCGGTCAACTTTCATGAGAGCAAATCGGCCGTCCTGTATGAAGATACAGAACAACTATCATCCTAAAACATCGCTGTAAGGACAAGGAATATAACTCAAACCATCGACACAGATAACAAATTCGTCCATAAGGCTAGGGTAAAAGAGAATCGCTGCATTTGACTTCATCGATCAAAGTGTTTCACCCGTCCTCTAGCAACAAGCATAAGAACTATCATCATCAAAATCACAAAGATATCATCCTTTAGTTAGTACAGAAGATTAATAGCTCAAGCTTTTGGCACAGATGAAACTTTAATCTCTCAGTCAACCACTGGAGACAATTGCGCTCGATTCCTGGTTTGCATAAATCATGATAGTACATCGGTCGTCCTCTAGAAAGATGCAAAACGGCTACCTTTTCCTCAGTGTCATTAAAAAGACTACGTTATTACCACAAAAGATATGATTCAAGCTATCGGCTCAGATGACACATTCATCTATTAGGCTACATCGTGAGAAAATGTTTCTCTTGACTCAATATCGGTCAAAGTGTTTCGTCCGTTCTCAAGACGATGCAGAGAAACTATCATCCTAAAACATCGCTCTTAGTACAAATGATGTAAATCAAACAATCGTCACAATTGGAGATCTAAACCGTAGAGCCAGCGCAAGACAAAACTGCTCCCAATTCTTAGTTTGTATCGGACATAGTATACATTCTAACGTCTGGCAACACACAGAACCACTATCATCATAAGACCTTGGCGTTCTCGGTATAAAAATATTTATAAGTTCTTTTTATCGTGCTGATTCCAGTGCATGTTTCCCTCTAGTTTGTGATAAATGTCACCAGATTTATTACCGTGTATGACACTTTAATCTTTCAATGCCCGGAGACCCAGGTCGGTTGTAATCACTACATTACATTATAGCCAGGTAGTAATCGATCATCTTTCTTTGGTTGATGGGGAATTTGACATTGACACAATGGGAGGGACAGATTTCAACTGTGGTAGAAATACGGTGCAACACATACAAGTTTGACTGTATATAAGTACCCAGCTGGTCCTTAAGTATGTTAAGGTAGTCATTTGTAAATGTGGGGCAGTATTCTGTTTTGGAAGGTTATGTCACAATTCATCTGAGAACAAACTCTAAGTTAAAGAATTCACCACACTTATTGAAAAGAGTAGGGATCATTCCTGTTTGGAGTGGATCAAAACTTACAGTCTAGTGCTATACACCTTGTACAAAACTAGTTGTGCAAAACAAGCAAACAAAGATTCAACCAGATTTAACCAGGTACATTGTATAACCGACCAACATGGCGGTCGTGACGTTACGTATAGACTTGAAATACAAGAAGTTTGCACCACAACTCCTCTGAGACGTATATCTCCTATACCGATAGCCCGCCCCCTGTTCCATCATGGTTCTGTTTCAAACACTTCAATCAAAAACATCGAACAACGGGTTCTATTTGTTCGAAATGGTGTTCGACAGGATGGTTCTATCATCGAACACTTCAATCAAAAACACCGAACAACGGGTTCTATATCTGTTCGAAATGGTGTTCTACTGGTTCTTTCTACTGATCCAAACTTTCTGCGACTCCATATTCCATCCATGTACCCTCTGGGTATTAGGTATTATTACAATCAAATTGCGGGGTGCTCTCTCCATTCGACCCAATCTTGAGTTTGAGCCTTTCCGTAATCAGTCAGGACATCTATTGTGTTGGGGGCGCTCTGCTGCTGACTGGGACGGATTAATCTACGTGATTAACTGTGACGTTACGTAATGATGTCAGCCGACCCCGATACGTCAGAGAACCGGCTCTGTCTGGTGATACATTCGTATGATCATTCATATGTTGGGCTATCAACAGGTGAAATAAAGTAGTAATAACCACTAATATTGCTAATTCTTATCAACCATTGGGAATTATTCATTGCAAAAGCTGTATCTCTCTGTGTGTGTGTGTGTGTGTGTGTGTGTGCTTGTGAACCGTACGACAACCCAAGCGTTTTGCTGTAGAGAGGCAGTTTGCACCTGGAGCGTGAGCAAGCAAATCGTAACGATTTGTTCGCCGAACATCTGCTCGGAAAAGAATATTATTCCACTACGCAGAATTTCCGGTGTGACGCTAAATATCAATTTCAATATAATTGCCATTTGAGGTGTTGTGCCTATACATGGAGTTTAATTTTGGGTTACTTTTAGGGCAATGGTTAGGGTTAGAGTTAGGGTTAGGGTTAAGGTTAGGGTTAGGGTTACAGCGTGACAGCTCATTCCAAAATCCCTCAAACGTATGCTTGAGAATTCTCACACACTTTTCTCCTCTCATTTATTCTGTACCCCCAGCAGTGCAGGGGCAATTATTTAACATTGGGCAATCATTTACTGCAACACCGGCCCCAGTGAACCGAACCCACCCTCCATACCACAGTAATAGCGCTGCTTCGTGCATATTTAGGTATTGCGACTACGTGGAGTTTAATTGTGGGTTAGTGTTAGTGCAAGGGTTAGGGTAAGGGTTATGGTTATGGTTACGGTTATGGGTATGGGTATGGTAGGGGTAGGGGTAGGGCAAGGGATAAGGTTAGATTAAGACTTCACAGCGTGACACCTTCTTCCAAAATCTTCTCAGACGTCTACTTGAAAATCGCATCGCACGTTTCCGGCTCTTTATAGTCGCAATTTGTCACGTCCACGAGTGTGTCGCACTTTTCTCCTCTCACTTATTCTGGACCCCCAATGGTGTCGGGGCAATTATTTACCAGTGCGCACGAATTTACTGCAACACCGGCCCCAGTGAACCGAACCCACCCTCCATAACACAGTAATAACAACTTTTCACTTATTCTGGACCCCCACCACTGCCGGGGCAATTATTTAACAGTGGGCAATCATTTACGGCAACACTGGCACCAGTGAACCGATCCAACTCAACATAACGCACTTTTCTCCTCTCAGTTATTCTGGATCCCCCCCCCCCACCACCACCACTGTTGGGGCAATTATTTAACAGTGGGCAACATTTACCGCGACACCTGCATCAGTGAACCGAGTCAACCCACCATAACACAGTAATAACGCCTTTTTCTCTGTTCCATATTTTTTTTTCCTTTTTCATTCTGGCCCCCAACAGTGTCGGGGCAATTATTTACCAGTGCGCACTAATTTACTGCAACACCGGCCCCAGTGAACCGATCCAACCTTCCAAAACACAGTAATAGCGCTGCCTCCTGCATATTTAGGTATTGTGACTACGTGTACGTGGAGTTTAAGTATAGGTTAGTGTTAATGCAAGTGTTAAGGTTAGGGTTAGGGCAAGGGTTTGTTTGTTTGTTTGTTTGTTTGTTTGTTTGTTTGTTTTATGAGGTTAGATTAAGACTTCACAGCGTGACACCTCCTTCCAAAATATCCTCACACTTTTGTTTGAAAATTGCCACGCAAACGAATGTGTCGAAATTTTCTTCATTCAGATATTCTGGACCCCCCACCGCTGGCGGGGCAATTATTCACCAGTGGACAACATTTCTCGCGACACCGGCACCACTGAACCGATCCAACCCTCCAAAACACAGTAATAACGCTGCCTCCTGCATATTTCATGATTGTCCGCCTCCCCGCCCAACGCCGGGATATTGATAGTAAAAATAACTTAATTTCGCGTCGTGCGCTCCTGCAGGAATCGATCACAATACGATTGGGCACTCCCAAGGGGAATGGTAGCCGGGCAGCGCGCCGCTTATTATCCGTTAGGCTGAGAGAAAAATGTTGTGGTTCTGGTTACGGACACTAGCCAAACCTGCTGGTTCTATTAGAGAAAGTCGAGACGCTAGAAATTCCACTAATAATTGTAAGATACTATAGTTTAGTATCAGTATATGCCATGCCATTCTTTGTACCTTGTACAATTGTTGCGCAATATAGTTACTATTATTTTCTTTTTAGTAACTAAAAAAGGAGATAAAACTTTAATCTAACGTCGTTTGTAGAATAATTTTCAAGTATTTTTCTCATTTATTTTTCACAGAAAAACTTTATATACAGACCCATCACAAACACATGTATTTTTAACGAATGCAACAAATACAGCTATATAAATAATAGCCTCCTTGCTAATACAAAATACAACGAACACAAATACAACAAATTAAATACAACAAAAATAGCTCAAAAACTGTGTTTGTTGTGTCATTTTGGGTAAAATCCTTTTAAAAAGACAGAAAATTCCTTCCAGCCGACCCTAACTTCTTCAGGACTAACCGTAAACACAGCAATAATTTTCCACGGCCTGATCCATGAATTCAGGCTTCTCGCTCCGTGCCGTCAATAACAAACTGTATGCGCTGTTTCATTGGGTAAAATCATCTCAAAAAAGGCAGACAAATCTTTCCTGCCGACCCAAATTTCTTCAGGACAGAACCATAAACACAGTAATAATTTCACAATGCCACAGCCATGAATTCCGCGGTACTCACGCCGTGCCGTCAATAACAAACCATGTGGGCGCCACGCCGGACACGCAGATAGACTCTGCAGAGCTTCCGGCAGCACGTTACATTGTACATTCTGCATTGGGCAAGGGCTGTATGTGGACTGGTCAGCTGTAACAACAAGGCGTTCTAAGGTTGGTAAGATTGTAATATCCTGTTTTGGCGGAAACTAGCTGAGAAGACAGGCAGCAGTTGCTTCATAACATCCAGTATCAACTCTTAGATTCTGCTAGCCTATGTAAAAGACAAAATTCTATTGTAGTAGGCAGCCAGTTTTCAATGGCTGTTTAAGGACCAGTCAGCTGGTATAACACGGTCAGACTGTTAGGTAACGTCTTCGAGGAAACTGCTACCCAGAAAGACGCGCAGTAGAGTCTTCATAGCATCCAGTGTTAACTAATAGATACAGCTAGTGGACATAAAAGGCAAAATTCTTATTGGTAGCGGCAGCACACTACATTCTGCAGTGGACAAGGTCTGTATGTTGACTGGTCAGCTGTTACAACAAGGCGTATTAAGGTTTTTTAGACCATTTAATGATGTCTTCGTCACTGTAACCACTAGCTAGAAAGATGCACCGTAGCTGCTATATGATATGCAATAGTAATTCTCATATCCTGCTAGCCTGGGTAAAAGACAAAATTCTACTGTAGTAGACAGCAACAGCAAACGGCATTTTGTAGTTGGCAAGGACTGTATGTGGACTGGTCAACTGTTACAACAAGGCGTACTAAGGTTGGTCAGACGTCTTCACGGTAACCTATAGCTGGAAAGACACGCAGTACTGGCTTCATGACATATTTAGATCCTGAGAAAATTCTCTAGTTGGTAGCGGTAGCAGACTTGCAGTTGACAAGGGCTGTATGTGGCTGGTCAGCTGGTGTAAGGTTAGTCACACGGTATAATCACATTTTCACGGAAACCACAAGCTAGAAAGACGCGCAGCAATGGCCTTATAACATCCAGTGGATGTTAGGGCCAACATGGAGACTTAGATCCTGATAGTTGACGTATAAGACAAAATCATAATTGGTAGCAGCGGCAGACGATATCCTGCAGATTTCAAGAACTGTATCTGGTTTGGCTGCTGGTCTTACAAGGCGAACTAGGGTTGGTCTTCAAGAAAAGCACTAGGTAGGAAGACGCGCGGTATTTCAGAACTAACTCTTAGATCCTGCTAGCCTACGTAAAAGACAAAATTCTAGTTGGCAGTGGCAGCAGACAACATTCTGCAGTTTTCACGGGCTGTACGAGGAGCGGTCAGCTGGAATAATAAGGCGTATTCATCCGACTAAGCAGGTATTCCGTCACTTGTTAGCCCGCTTGTAAACAGTCCTACCAGCATGTGTATATAGTAGCCGGCTTCGTAGAGATACTGAAGGACTTGATGGGGATTGCTCGAGGGGAGTAACACGGCGCTAACACACCTTAAATCCTAGAAAGAAACTAAAGACATACATAACTTCGAGGACTGTATCAAGGTTGGTTGGCCGGAATAACTACGATTTGGACAGCGTATGGTGTTAGCTATATACCATTAGATACACTGTCAAATGTCTTACCATTCTGATATCTTATGTGTACACCATTCTCTGAAAATGTCGTGATCATACCATAAGCCGTTTACAGGAGTTACAAACTCGGGCCTCAAAAGCCCCCTACCCCGTCCGATACTGACCAAATAAGCCCGGTATTAATAGAGTTAAATACAAGCCCTACAAATCTATCTCCATATGTTGTGTACAGCTATTCAATGAATAGACATCCCTACGTGTGAGTATAGCGCTCCCCAGCCTACACTAACAACATACAGAGGAGACTCTTGTTGCGTTTCACGCTGGCTTTGGCTGCGCTGCTGACTGTTGTGCTTTTATAATTAATCTTTATAATCATTTTATTTCTATCTTTAGGCGCTGTGTATAATCATCTAATGAAGAGACATCCCTTCGTGTGACAACGGTGTATTTCAGCATGACGTCGAATTTCTAATAATGCTCATATCTTATGTCTACACTTCCCAATTTCTAAAAAAATTGTGATTATAGGATACTAGTAAGTCGTTTAGGAGTTGCAAACGCGGGCCTCAAAAGCCACCCCAGGTTGACCAAATAAACCCGGTCTGAGTAGAGTTAAACATATCTCCATGTGTTATGCACAGATATCTGATGAAAAGACATTAGAGACATTGAGACACTGTCCAACCAACAACCATGCAGAGGAGAGTCGTTGTTCGTTTTGCATTGGCCCTAGCTGTGGTGCTGACTGTTGGGCTGTTATAATTGATTATTTCATTTGTATTTTCTATCTTCAGGCACTGTGTACATTTATCTAATGAACAGACATCCCTACATGAATACAGCGCTATCTAGCCTACACTAACATCATGCAGAGGCGAGTCGTGGTGCGTTTCGCGCTGGCCCTAGCCGTGGTGCTGAATGTTGGGCTTTATAATTAATCTTTTTAATCCTTTTTTTCTATCTTTAGGCGCTGTGTATAATCATCTAATGAACAGACACCCCTTCGTGTGACAACAGTTCATTCCAGCATGACGTCGAATTTCTAATAATGCTCATATCTTATGTCTACACTTCCCAATCTCTGAAAATTTTGTGATCATAGGATACTAGTAAGTCGTTTAGGAGATACAAACGCGGGCCTCAAAAGCCACCCCAGGTTGACCAAATAAACCTGGTCTGAGTAGAGTTAAACATGTTTCCATGTGTTGTGCACAGATATCTGATGAAAAGACATTAGAGACATAAGAGACACTGTCCAACCAACAACCATGCAGAGGGGAGTAGTGGTGCGTTTCGTGCTGGCCTTGGCCGTAGTGCTGAATGTTGGACTATTATAATTAATCTTTATAATCAATTTTTTTGTTTATTTTCCTATCTTCAGGCGCTGTGTTTAACTCTCTAATGAAGAAACATCCCTTGTGTGTTCCAGTAGCCCGTTCAAGCCCACACTAGCAACATGCAGAGGAGAGAATTGATGCGTTTTGCGTTGGCCCTAGCCGTGGTTTTGACTGTTGGACTTTTATAACTGATTATTTCATTTGTATTTGTCTATCTTCAGGCGCTGTGTACTAATGACAAGACATCCCTACATGTGAAGACAGCGCTATCTAGTCTACATTAACAACATGCAGAGGAGAGTAGTGGTTCGTTTCGCGCTGGCCCTGGCCGTGGTACTGACTGTTGGACTGTTCGAGGTTTCCATCGTCCAGGACACGGAGGAAGAGAAGGCGTCTCTAGACATGGCCCGGTAAGGTTTTACCTTGTTTTTTTTGTGTTTATCTGTTTGTATGTGTGTCTGTCTGTCTGTCTTTCTGTCAGCAATGTTTTTGATATGTTGGTAGGTCTTGGAAAAATGAAGATATGGATCAAATTTGTGCCCCTGGTGTGTGACCTTGTTGTTGTTTTGTTATGTCACATGTCCCCCATGGCTCACTCTCCTCTCTCTCTGTCTTTCTCTCATAAATGTTCGTAAAAAATCAAAGCTTCAAACAAACAAATATATAGTAGTAAAGACCAGCGATGTTGTCGGTAGCATCTATGCTACACGATAGTCTCTCAAAGCCTCTCTCTCTCAAACCGATCTCTCTGTGGTTAGGAAACGGTAGAGCCTTATCGTTATCAGCTGAGGAGAGATGATACTATAATCATAGTGATAAGGGATTTGTATGGGAAGATCTTTACAAGATAAGACAACCGCAGGGCTCAGTGAGCACACCATCAGATATCATTTTTTGCACTTTTTTTTTATTTAACCGTTACATCTTCGATCATGACCCCAATGAAAAGCGGCCTGCAAGCTGATTTGAGCTCCCTGTAAATAGCGATTAAAACAAACAAGCAAACGCACTGACAACATACAGCCACAAAGGCTCCAACAAGATTGTCGGTAGTACAAATATCTATTACACGGAAAAGACCAAGCAATCTCTCTAGCTGTAGATAGGACAAGGTGGAGGCTTATCAGTTATCAGCTGAGACGAGATGATACTATAATCACAGTGATAGGGGATTTGTAAAGGGAGATCTGTACAAGATAACACAACCGCGGTGTTCAGTATGTAGGCATCAGTCAGCACCGATCCCTGTTGGGATCCGATAGAGTACGGTGTGGCCTACTCTAAACCGTTATCAGCTGAGGGAAAATAATACCATAATCACAGTGATAAGGGATTTGTATATGGGGAGATCTGTACAAGATAACACAACCACAGTGTTCAGCGAACAGGCATCATCGAGTACCAATTTCTATGTGGATAGAGTACGGTGTGGCCTAACCAGTTATCAGCTGAGGCGAGATACTACTATAATCATAGTGATAGGGGATTTGTAAAGGGAGATCTGTACAAGATAAACCAACCGCAGGACTCAGTGAGCACACCATCAGATCTCATTTTTTGCACTATTTTATTTAACCGTTACATCTTCGATCATGACCCCAATGAAAAGCGGCCTGCAAGCTGATTTGAGCGTCCCGTAATTAGACATTCAAACAAACAAACAAACGCACAGACAAACATACAGCCACAAAGGCTCCAACAAGATTGTCGGTAGTACAAATATCTATTGCACGGAAAAGACCAAGCAATCTCTCTAGCTGTAGATAGAGCATGGTGGAGCCTTATCAGTTATCAGCTGAGGCGAGATGAAACTATAATCATAGTGATAAGGGATTTGTATGGGGGGAGATCTCTACAAGATAACACAACCGCAGGCCTCAGAGAGCACACAATTAGATCTCAATATTTGCACTATTTTATCTAACCGTTACATCTTCGATCATGACCCCAATGAAAAGCGGCCTGCAAGCTGATTTGAGCTCCCTGTAAATAGCAATGCAAACAAACAAGCAAAGAAACGCACAAACAAACATACAGGCATAAAGGATGATAAGATTGCCGGTAGTACAAATATCTATTACACAGAAAAGACCGAGCTCTCCATAGATAGGGCATGGTGGAGCCTTATCAGTTATCAGCTGAGGCGAGATGATACTATAATTATAGTGAAAGGGGATTTGTATGGGGAGATCTGTACAAGATAACACAACCACAGTGTTCAGCGAGCAGGCATCAGCGAGCACCGATCTCTATGTGGATAGAGTACGGTGTGGACTAACCAGTTATCCACTGAGGGAAAATGATACCATAATCATAGTGTTCAGCGAGCAGGCATCAGCGAGCACCGATCTCTATGTGGATAGGGAACGATAGAGCTTTATCAGTTATCAGCTGAGGCGAGATGATACCATAACCATAGTGATAAGGGATTTATAAAGGGAGAGATCTGTACAAGATAACACAACCGCAGGGCTCAGTGAGCACAATATCAGATCTCAATTTTTGCACTATTTTATCTAACTCTTACATCTTCGATCATGACCCCAATGAAAAGCGGCCCGCAAGCTGATTTGAGCTTCTTGTAATTAGAAATTCAAACAAACGCACAGAAAAACATACAGACACAAAGGCTCCAACAAGATTGTCGGTAGTGCAAATATCTATGTCACAGACAAGAGCGAGCTTTCCATAGATAGGGCACTGCGAGGCTTATAAGTTATCAGCTGAGAAGAGATAATACCATAATCATAGTGATAAGGGATTTGTATGGGGAGATCTGTACAAGATAAACCAACCGCAGTGTTCAGCGAGCAGGCATTAGCGAGCACCGATCTCTGTGTGGATCCGATAGAGTATGGTGTGGACTTACCAGTTATCAGCTGAGAAGAGATAATACCATAATCATAGTGATAGGGGATTTGTATATAGGGAGATCTGTACAAGATAACACAACCGCAGTGTTCAGCGAGCAGGCATTAGCGAGCACCAATCTCTGTGTGGATCCGATAGAGTATGGTGTGGACTTACCAGTTATCAGCTGAGGCGAGATAATACCACATAATCATAGTGATAAAGGATTTGTATAGTGGGATCTGTACAAGATAAGACAACCGCAGGGATCAGTAAGCACTGAGCACGCATCAGTAGTCAGGACATAGAAGAGGCCGATGACTCATCTGACATGACCGGTGGGTGTTTATCTGATGTGGCGAGATTTTGCTGTTATCATAGTTATAACGGTACTTACACTGAGATGTCGTAAAAGATAACCGCAACGATTTAACGAGCTTAATACTGTAACTGTTTGCTCGATGTGCTAGTTTTCAGTTGTTTTTTTGTGGTTTTTTTGCATGACATTTTAAAATTAATATTTTGCAAATTTTCACATCTAAACTAACATGACTTGTAGCTGTAACACGCATTCAATAAAGAACAGGTAGTTTATATATCTAGTTTACGTCAATGAGGTTAGACATCCAGGTAATAGGATATCAATTTATTTGTTCGTTTGGCTGACTAAATAGGCAGCCAAGGTCGCCCAACCAGCCGTGGCTATTATATCGGGCTGGCCTTGGGAAAGAAATACAGAATACGGGTAATAAGATATGTAGCGTTATAATAACAGTTACTCAGGCAATTCTATAGATTCACGTTAACCCCATTTATATAATCTATACCGTTATCCTGGTATATCTAATCTATTGTCACCACAGTTTCCAGTAAGACAGCTCGGCAGTAAACGATGGAGTTGGTACCGCCGTCTGCTCGTAACTCACGCACTCGGAACGTACTATCATCCTGATATATCTAGTCTATTGTCTCAGGGTGAGTGGTCCAGTGGTTAGCGGCCCTGCCTCTAGAACTAGAAGCTGTGAGTTCGATTCTGGCTGTGTCACTCACCTGACATACACGCTACCGGAAAGGGTTGAAGTCCTTAGGATTAAGCCGTGGTCCATTGTTCAGTGTGCTTGTCGAAAAGAGCAAGGGGAACCCCCACCCCCAATACAATGAACCTGTACATATTATGGCGTCTGTCATCTTTGTTACAACCAGTGAAAGACTAGCTCTTTGGTGAGCTAATACCGTATAGAGATCATTTTTTTCATTGTCACCACAATTTCCAGTAAGACAGCTCTGGAGTAAACGATGGGGTGGGTACCGCAATCTGGTAATAACTCAGGCACTAGGTACTTAGCAGTGTGATACATGCGGCAGTAAGTGCCTTACATCACGCTTGTACTTGTTTTATGGGCTGAAATGCAGCCAACACTGTTCAAGGAGTCAACCAATCAAGGTTACAGTATTGATAGTCTACTGACGACAAATGCTCATAACTGTACTTTCGCTTGGATAGGGACGTAACGCTTGTTCTTGTTCTATTGGGTAGGTCTAAGCACAGCCGACACTGTTCAAATAGTCAACCAATCCAGGACAATATGTGACTTCGGTATCGATAGACTACTGGTCATAAATTTTCTTTCTTTCGAATGGGGACGTAACGCTTGCTCTTGTTTTACTGAGTAGGCCTTAACACAGCAAACACTGTTGAGCAAGTCAACCAGCCAAAGAAAATATGTCAGTTCTGTATCGAAGGACTACTGGCGATAATAACTCATAACTTCTCTTTTTTCTAAGGTGAATGTGACGCTTGTCCTTGTCTCATTGAGTAGGCCTAATTAAACGCAGCCGACACTGTTAACCGTTCAAGAAAAATAACCTAGACATGTGAGCTAGATTTTGATAGACCATTGCAGATACTTAGTAGTTATTTAAAACCTTAAAGTCTGCACGCACAGACGGAAAGATTGTGCCCCATATTTTGTTCGGCCTTCATGTTTTAGTGAAATTCATGGCACATAAAAATCCTCACGTTTTGTTGACTGATACAATAAGCAGCATCTACACCCAGAAAGAAGAGAGGAATAACCCTGCCCTTCTATAAAAACAAAGGTCGCAGAAACGAATGCAAAAACCACCGTGGCATCACTCTCCTTCCAGTCCCAGCCAAGGTTTTCAGTATGGTGATTCTTAACCGCATAAAGCAACCTCTGGTGAACTCTCAGCGCCCCGAACAAAGTGGCTTTACTCCAGGTAGATCTACAGTCGACAGGATCCTTGCCCTCAGACTACTCGCCGAGAAAAGGAGGGAGTACAGGAAGGCTCTGTTTGTCGCATATGTAGATCTCAAAGCTGCCTTTGACTCGGTCCACAGGCCATCTTTGTGGAAGCTGCTGCGCGCCAGGGGCATTCCAGATAAGATCGTTAGCCTTATCCAGGCACTGTACACTGACACTACAAGCTGCGTTCGAGTAGGAACAAACTACTCGGACTGGTTCACACTTCTCAGCGGCGTACGCCAAGGTTGTGTCCTGGCTCCAACGCTGTTTAACATCGCCATTGACCATGTAATGTCCAGGACTGTTGGCCGAGGGATGTGTGGAGTTACGTACGGTCAACATACATTCACAGACATGGATTACGCCGACGACGTGGCACTGCTTGCAGAGTTGTTCGATGCCCTTGTCAGCACGCTGGAGATCTTTTCAGCCGAGAGTCAAAACCTGGGTCTAGAAGTCAGCTGGCTGAAGACTAAGGTGCAGTCCCTCAGTGACTTTCTTGATCAACCTACCTGTCCACCGATCAATGGAGAGTCAGTAGAGGTGGTTTCATGCTTCACCTATCTCGGCAGCGTTATTACGCAGGACTGCAAGTCTGACCAAGATGTCAAGCGCAGACTCGGAATCGCCTCTGCAGCCTTTGCCAGCCTTGGCCGTGTATGGCGCTGCAAACATCTCTCCAGAACGGCCAAGCTGAAGGTGTACAACACTCTGGTTCTTTCAGTGCTCCTGTATGGAGCCGAGTCATGGACTCTCACCAAGTCACTGAAACAGAAACTGGACTCCTTCGATTCACAGTGCCTTAGAAACATCGAGGGCATCCGCTGGCAGGACCATGTCACCAACGAAGTAGTACGCCACACAACAAACCAGATCCCGGTCAGCCAGAAGATCACCAAGTACCAGCTTAACCTTCTGGGACACATCTCCAGAGCAACACCGACCCAGGAAGTGATCAAATTGATCACCTCAGTTCCAGATTCAACTTGGAGGCGCCCCAGAGGCCGTCCTAGGAGCAGATGGGAGGACCAAGTCTTCAATGTGCTGGACACCACAGGGGTCAGCAGATCTGACTGGAGAACTCTGGCTGAAAACAGAACATCTTGGAGGGACATGTCTACAGCCGCTATGCATCTCCCCTGATGCCCGCGGCTGATTGATTGACACCCAGAAACTATTGGCACAAACCTAGTGATGAATTTATCTTCATTGCAATTTTCCCGAAGGCGTATTGTAGGCAATAGATAAAACACAAACAAGCAACGAAGAACAATATAACATGTGACTACTTAAAGCCCCGGTCACAAAGCGCGTACGATTTCTTGCGATGGTATATTCCGCATATCGTACGATGAGCGCAGTAAATCGCAGCAAAATCGTAAGCAAAATCAGCCATCGCAACGCATCGGATGGTGTTCAAAATTTTTCCAGCGTCGTACGATTTTTCACTTGTGTCTCTCTTGAATAGCCGAATTGCCGCTTTTGTGCTTCTTTAACCAACAAAATGTGGACTTAGCTGTTGAATACCTTCCTATAATATATTTAACTGTAAAAATAAATTAAAAGAGACCATGACAACAAGAGCATTACAAGAAAAGTTCAAATCAAGCGTGAGTACTGGTATGATTATCTCGGCCTGCTTGCCGGCTCTACGTGTCAGGCTCTTTCGAAGATCGTATCATGATATGCTATCAACAAAAAGATGCCGTCATACAAAAATCATATCAGAAGCATTATATCATATATATTTCCGACTCATAGAGCCTGCCTTTATGTTCGAGTTGTCCCCATGGTTATTACGATTATGGTAAACTGACCAAAGACCGACGAGAGCTTAGATTTGATCTAATTATAAACTCACGTGCATGAAGCGATCAAACAATTGTCTGCATCACCTGTGCGGGGCGCACTGTTCTCTGGTTGCGACTGTGGCAGTTGCGACTGATATATTTTCCCTTTTCGTCAATATCCACAATATGAGGGAAAACTGAAACCATCACAACATGCTAACAATTCATAAATCTATAACCTCATCAGTAGACAAAAATTGCCGTTATGAAGTCTGCTATGGGGGCAAATAAAATCTTACGACGATAGCGAAATTTTGAACATGTTCAAAATCCATTTCAGCTCTATTTTTCGCCATACGACGCTCCCCGATTTACTATGATTCACTGCGATTGACGCAGGCACGCTCTTATGACCTCATCGTACGATGCACTATGCGCTTTGTGACCACGGTTTTATATACTTAAACCATTGCTTCCGATTCTCCCCCGACTTACGACGCACTGCGCTTATACTGCGCATCGGAAGGAATCGCAAGGAATCGTACGCGCTTTGTGACCGGGGCTTTAGGCTAAATGCTGACTTTAACTTTGTATATGTCTAGAGAATACTCTTGCCAGCTAACACGTCTTTGCTTCTGTTCCTGAGCTCAGAGTCCAAATCTAGTCCTTTGCTATCTGGTAGTTGTAAAGAGGTTGTTAATGTCCCTATATAGTCTTTATAACCCCTGCTTGATACAGACGTTGAATCGAAATATGTTTTACATGACTTGATCTTTTGAAAACATTAGAGATACCACTCGAAATACCAAGGGTTGAAGTTACCATTATGCTTACAAAACAATCTTGATTGGGTAATCAGGCATAAAACTGTGAAGGTGATCACCATCTATATCCACTTCAAACTTTGACGAAACAATCGCCTTGTCTAAGACGATTAATGCGTTTAAGGAGGCTTCCGTTAATAATGTATAAGGAAACATGCTCGGATAGTTCAATGAATGATCTTCTAGATCTATTTTAAGCTTTTAAAAGGGTGTTATAATGTCGATCGTGATAGCGATCTTATGGGGCGTTATGACAAGGGAACGCATTCGTTCTCTGTGACACGAAACAGTAGATTTTGCCCCCTATAGTCATTTGAGAGACAATATCGCATTTTTCTAAATACCAGCGGTTTTTATTGCTCTATTATGGGTTTCTTTCTGACATAAAGTTGTGGGTATGTCATGATTCAGTGCGTTTGATCTTTAGTGTGGTCTTTTAGAGACGCGTTTGATAGTTTAATGTTAATGGTTCATATTATAGAAATCGTTATAGGAGCTATAAACATAACCTCATAGGAACTGACACGTTTCTGGCTTATTAACGTGCTTGATGGTCATATCTGTCATAATCACCATCTTTGTGGAAGCTGCAGCAATAGTCTAGTGAGTCAATCACTGTATAACGTTATATGTTTATATCATACCCGGGCCGCATTTACGTAGGATATCGGTGTTCCGACTGGTCCGCATCTTACAGTACGGCCATAGTTCCATAGTTCGATTCGAACGATTCGAATTCGCCGGAATGTACCGCTGTCGAAAATTCGAACAACTGCACATGTTTCGTTCGTTTGCTTTGTACTCTTGTTCAAATTTGCAGCAGTTGACGACACGTCTTTTGCTCTTTTTCGGGGCGATAAACTTGAGTTTTCTCGGGTAGGCCGTTTAGACTGCATCTTCCAAACATGATCCCATTAAGGCTTACGTGGACAAGCATGCGTTAGGAAGGCCAGCTGCTTCGTAAGGAACTTGCTTGTCTTGAAACCCCTACGACATTTTATCCTGCTTGTAGATCACGAATGACACGGTTCTGTCCCGTACAAGAGATGGATTGGGGGAGTAATACCCTGTGACGTAACCCCCAGTCGTGACGTCACTCTGAGTTAACCCCAGCCGGGGCCTGTCACGATGATTTCTACTCTCCAAGTAGAGGTTAGGCTCCGGCTGTTTTTTAAAACGTTTTTGTAGTCTTTTTTTATCGGGCTTTCTATTTTGTATTGTATCTTGTATTGTCGAAACCTAACTTATTAAAATAGAAAGCCCCATAAAAACGACTAAAAACGTTTAGAATACAGCCGGAGCCTAACATCTGTTTAGAGAGTAGATGATTTCACCCCTCTGTGCGGCGTGGAACGCAAACGACAAGCTCTGGCCAAGCTGCTGCAAGAACCCAGCTTCACACATTTGCAGCTACAGTAGAAGCCAGTTAATTGCACAACGGATAATCGCACACTTCTGTTAATTGCACGAAATCCCCAAATCCCATGGCGGTCCGGTTCAGCTTAATAATTTCGCTTTGTTGCACCATTCGGTTAATAGCACGGCATTCACGGGATATTGGGTGTACAGTTAAGCGGCTTCTGCTGTATAAGGGAGATGAGATAACTTTATTTGCAAAATTCATGCCCATAGCGTAATTTCAAGCGTAAAAACATTTTAAAAGGCACAGCTAACAAGTGTCTTTTCTATACATCTTTTTGATGTTTAGAACTTAATACATTACTTGTGTGTGGGAATGACTTCTTTGGAGGCAGTGTAACTAAGTGAAATAAATACATAATAATAAAGTTCATCTGTGTTGGTAGAATACATTATGGAAATTGCTAAACTTTCTTTCCAACACAAATTAATATGGGTAAGTCCCTATATTTCTTCGTGTTGGAAAGAAAGTTTAGCAATTTCCATAAGGTAAGTTTTTTACTTTGTTTGTTTAATTGAATTTATCACTAGAATTAGTCGCTTAATACTGTGTACTTTTTACTATTGTTTGTCACTTTTTGTCAATTGCAATTAGCCCTCAGGTAAGAACTTGCAATAAACTTCCATTTTATTTTTTTCTAAAAATCACCTTGACCTTTTTCTGACCAAACCAAATCACAGGCACATTTCCATGAGATCAACCCAGCATATTTCCGTACCACCGACATATTGCAGAGCTAATACCCGTGGGTTCGGGCTTCGCTCTGCGGATCAGGCCATAGCAAGTAAATTTTATGGATGACATCCTATGCAGAGTGCAAAAATACTAAGCATAATTATCAGGCAACAACACGACATGTGTGCCTATTTGGGGTCTATCTGATCATCCCCGAAGAGTAAAGAAATTCTCAACTTATAATTCCATCTGTGTTGGCGGAAGTCATTCTTGAACTAGTTGAACTAAATTCTAACACAAAAATTTGTCTCACACAAATTTTCGACTGAACAGAATCAGTCCATTTTTTGTGTTGGAATTAACAGTTCAACGTGTTTTTTTTCTGAAATTGAGCGAAAATTGATGAGCGCGCTGATGTCATCCATAAAATTGACTTGCTGTGGCCTTACGTGACTGTAGTACGCAGCCAAGTCTGACAGAACAATTTGGCTGCTGTATCGGTCCGTAAATTATTAATGAAGACATCTTATTGTCAGGAACAAAAAAAGACGGTCGCACGAGTGTGGAGCAGACAGCCACACGAGCAAAGCGGGATTGTATTGGGATTTTTCACAAGGCTGGATACTTATTCTACTAATACTAACGTTAATGGTAGCGTGCAGACAATGCTGCTCGCTCAGTTGGCTTGTTTTTCCATCTAAACTAGTTATTATCTGTTTAACACAGTAGCAGGATCCTTATTGTCTTTTTTGGAAATTGAAGCGGAAGTTACAAGTTGATTTTTTCCAAATGTTTGCCTATGAATGGAGGTCACAGGTCTTTGGGTGATGATTGAAAGTAAAGGCAGGTCTTGCAGCATGCATTGTCACAATTTTACATGTTTTTTCTGCATTTTTTGCTTAGACGAATGTCTTACGAGTTGTTCCTTGAACTTCAAGTACACTGCCAACCAAAAATGTCTATTTTTGTTGAAATCTACGTATTGGGGTGGCTATTCAGAACGCACAGACAGGGATGCCTTATACTAGCCTGTGACTATTACAAAGGGCTAGCCCTGCTAACAAAATATTTACTTACCATCGCTATATGTGATGCATTGGAGGATTACAAAGCTAAACGTAACTATGTGAACAAGAGGGTAAGGCTAGCCACAGCCAGTTACTGCCAACAAAAGTTGGAAGAAAACCTGACAGACTCAAAAAAACTGTGGGCTACAATTAAGGAGGTTTTACCTGAAAAGACCCAAGCAGTTACAAAATCACTGCGCTGGGAAGGGAAACATATCTTGGACCTTCCGAATATTGCAAACTGCCTCAACAAGTTCTTTGTAACTGTTGGAAACAAACTGGCAGAGAAGTTCAAGCACCAAGCTACGGCCCCTACGTGCCCCGCAAGATACAAAGAAATAAAAACTACATTCAACTTCAAGCAAATAAGTGAAGTGGGAGTGTATGAAAAACTGAGGGGACTGCACAGTAATAAAGCGACTGGTCTGGACAGGATACATGCAAGGCTCCTGAAGGTAGCCGCACCTAGTATATGTAAACCACTTACACACATTTTCAATTTGTCCCTTTCCTCTGGCAACATTCCCACTGACTGGAAGATGGCAAGGGTGACTCCATTACACAAAGGGGGGGATACAGAAGACCCAAACAATTACCGACCCATATCTGTCATCATGAAGGCCTTTGAAAGAGAGGTGCACACACAGTTCGTTGAATACCTGCATCAACACAATATCCTCTCCACCCAACAGTCTGGTTTTAGGACAGGCACACAGGACAACAACAACACTACTGGATGCCAAGGACTACGTGCTTCATAACATGGACAGGGGTAACCTAGTGGGGGCGGTATTTTTGGATCTTAAGAAAGCATTTGACACTGTACATCATGGACTATTATTAACCAAACTGTCATGGATCGGGATTCAGGGTGTGGAGCATCTTTGGTTCAGCAACTACCTGTCGGGGAGACAACAAATTGTCTCTCTGAATGGTTGTAGGTCAGAATACTTACCTGTTACACTGGGAGTGCCCCAGGGTTCAATACTGGGCCCGTTGCTCTTCAATTTATTTATTAACGATATACCTGATGTAGTTACCACATGTAAAATATGTTTGTATGCTGATGACACAGCAATATTCTATCCCAGCAACAATGTAAAACATATTGAGTCAATTCTGAACTATGAACTCTCTGGTCTGGCCACTTGGTTCCAAACAAATCGTTTAACATTAAATGTAACCAAGACTAAATGGATGTTATTTGGCACTGCTAACAGGTTAAAGCAAGCACAGTCGAAATTGACCAAGAAATCATAGAAAGAGTTCATACGTTCAAATATCTTGGTATGTACCTTGACTCCCACCTGTCCTTTAATGAACATATAGACAAAGTTTGTAGTAAGGTGTCACAGAGGATTGGACTACTTAGACGCCTCAGACACTGCCTGACTTTCAGTATTGCTGATATGTTGTACAAGACTATGATATTGCCTATTTTCGACTATTGTGACACTGTCTGGGGAACCTGTGGGGCCACCAAACAAAGGCAACTACAAATACTACAAAACAGAGCGGCAAGGGTGGTGCTACAACGTAGGCAACGGGACATCAGCATTGTGAACCTCCACCAAACTCTCAACTGGAATTACCTGGCTGATAGGAGATTTGAGCACACGTGCATTATGGTTTTCAAATGTCTGACAGGCTTGGCACCAACATACCTATCCGCCACATTTCAGCACAACTCTCGTATCCATACTTACAACACTAGGCAGACCACTAAACTACACCCACCAAGCTACACCACCACATGTGGACAAAAAACATTTGCATACACTGGCACTAGCCAGTACAACAAACTAGCAGATAACATAAGAAACATCACAACACTAAAAGGCTTTAAAACAGCTCTGAAGAACACATGTATATCTGACCTCAATTAATATTGGAACTTAGTATGGAAAAGCACCTTTGTCTCTGATGTGCCTTACTGTTTTAATTTTTTTGTTTGTTCAATCTTTACATATGATTTACTATCCATACTTTGTAAATTTCAGTTTCATTAATTTTCGTTTTACACATGATTTGATATATGATTTGACCTCTGACCTCCACTCCATCTCTTGACATATTGATTTTGACCTTGGAACGTTTTCGACATGAGTATGGACACTGATTATGTTTTGACGCACCGGTTTTATGTTTTCTGTACTGTATGTTGTCCCTGGATGTTCAAAGTTTGACTGATTGTAACCACGTTTTTTGTCCTGTATTTATTATTTTACATGTATGTTTGATGGGCCGCCTTGGAAATCAACTATACACTGTTGTAGGGGCTACCCATCTGTTTCAAGATGAAATAAATAAATATAAATAAATAACTACAACGAAATAAGGATTTGTTGCAATCCTTTCTAGGCTATGCTAATTTGAAACAAACATGATAAAAGAAGCTACCACCATAAAAACCTTTAAACAGGCTCTGTTATCTGACCTCTGACCCTCAAAAACCGCTCAAAATACATTTGGCCAAACTTTTTTTTCTATTGGCACGCTCGCATGAGTTCCCAGAGGTTGTCATTTATATAATCAAACCAACATAGCTAGCTCTTCGTTCAATTCAGACCACGGCAGTATTCAAGTCCGTAGCACACCAAAATGACACCTGGCCCGTGCGTGATAAGAGTCGATCCACTCAGACAAAGACGGGTGAGTTTATGAATGAGCCAGACAAAGACGGGTGAGATTATGAATGAGACAGGACTGCCGACAAGTCCGGAACTGAGGGTGCGGCGTGACCCGAAATGCCACCTGTCACATACACTCATGTCATGTGCATCCTCCCACGCAGGGACATCCAACGACGAAACCGCCTGTCTGGATGTACCCTGCTTTCTCAACCATCACCTTTAGTTCTTCACCGCCCCGCTTGTACATATTAATGATCTTACTATATATGAGATCCCTTTTGACAACTGAAAGGCCTATTCTCTGATTGGCTGACAGCTGGTTTGTGGCGACGCCCACAGGAACTAAGAGTGACGGTTGAGAAATCAGGGTACATTCTGACAGGCGGTTTCGCCGTTGGATGTCCCTGCGTAGGAGGATGGTCATGTGTTCGTGTGTGTGGCGATGAGTTTATGAGAGTTTTTCACATCCGCATATAGTTTCATCAGGTTGGTTATACCACCCTCAAACTCTTCCACTGATGGAAATTTGTGCAAAGTGCCTTTCCCGAGGGATCGACATCAGAGCATATCCAGGGACTCGAACCCAAGATCTTTGTGCTTTGAGCCAAAGAAGACCCTACCGCTATGCGACGACAGAAAATAAAGCCGAAATGTCGGCTGTCAGATACAGCATCGTCATGCATGTGTCTTGGGATGGGTTAGGGCAGCTGTGTGGAAATTGATTTCCAAAGGGCACCCTTTGCAGAGTCATGGTGACGAACACTTTCTTTATTTGGACACCCAAACAGGTTCAATGGTAAACTGTAAGCAAAAAAACGGTAGTCTCCTCCTGCTACAGGCTATGTAGAAAAGTTTTTTTTTTTCAAGTAGCGTTTTAGTTTTAGGTTTTAAAGAGCTTAAAATGGTTAAAACTCCAAATTGTAACATTTTCATCTCCTAATTTACGTTTTGAATTATTATGTTCAATAACATCAGAGTAGTCTATATAGTGATTCTATTCATTAAATAGTTGTAGGAATGTACATTTTTTTATGTCATTTGTAGCATGATCACCGAAACAGGCAAGTAAGGTTCTCTGTGGTGAGAGACTCTTTATCCCAATGACGTAATTCAAACAGAAAAAAATGTTGACGTCATTACCGCAATGGCGTGCCTCTGGCATAGAGACGTCAGAAACAATCATAACAGACGAAGAACAGAGCATCGGATGTCTGTTCCAATTCGTGTCACCCTTTGTATAAAGCTAAGAAATCGATGGTTTAATGTTAACAGTATTTGATCATTGAGCACAAAGTTGTATATCAAGCTTTGAGAAGAAGAAAATATACAAATCAGTTATTCAAACACAATGCAGTAATTTTTATTCGCGTGCAAGACAAGAGAGAGACAGAAGTCCGGGCCTGGAGTTTGGATGGCCAGGGTCTCTAACTAAGGCACCATTAATTTGAATTAGAAGATGACATATTTCAACTTAAGCTTTTTCAGTAATTAAAAAGGTACAGAAACTGTCTAAGAGCTGCTAACAAAAACTTGCTACCGGAGGATTTTGTCATGATGCTTAAAACTTTCGAGGTGCATTTGAGGTGAAGAACGACATTCAAAGTGTATTCTAACTATTCTAACTGCAGTACGACCGCATTCTTAGGCATTCCAACGTTATTCGAAACATTAATATTCTGATCTCATTCGATGGTGAACCGACCGGTCACAAGTATGAACACAAATATCTGGAATGCAGTGAAAATTTCTAGAATGTACCACGGAGACCCAGAAATATACAAGGATTTTCTTTCAGACGGTATCCCGGTCGATTCCGCCTCTCGCGTGAAGAGATATTAGGTCGATTCCCACACGAATGTGACACGAATTTTGCAAATTCTTCATTCCGGTGTCACATATCATTTATAATATGGGGGTCGAAATCGCTAAAGGGGGGCGAGATCACTAGCATGGTCGCTAGTGATTTCGCCCGGGGGGGGGGAGGTTGGCTGGTTCTACTTGATTCCTGCAGGCTGATTCGGTTTCAGTGTGAAGGCCCTAAAAACCTAGTCTACTACTGAGACTGTGAACACCTTTGAAATGGAGAGACCGCTCTGTCAGCCTTTGTCAGAACACACACAGGCCAAAACCAGGGTTTTGACTAAAGCTAGTTCACCTTTATTCGCGGGGTAACCTTTATCCGTTGTATGCAAGACTAGGGTATTTAGGGATATTAAGTAAACGGACTGTGGTTTCAAACTGCAATACCTTACAGAAATGCGATTTGGAACCACTGTCCATCGACTTGATATCCCTAGATTCCCTGTTTGTAAGTAAAACGGATATAGGTTACCTCGCGAATAATGGTAAACTAACGTTAACCTTCTCACGGTCACCTTCAGCGCCAACCAAACCATTCATCAGTAGTACATCCGTGTCACTGAAGCTGAAACCAAACCTGACCTACACGTACTTCCCACGCGCTCTGTCTTAGTATCTAATATCAGTTAAAGCTTCCAGTATCTAATACCAGCTTGGAACGAAGACGAACTAGTTATGCCTTCAAGTACCAGAGTTATCAACCTAGGATTGATGCGTTCAAAATTGGTATTGTAGAGTGGAATCTGCTATCAACAAGCACAGTAGGGGCATCTTCGCTGGATAGTTTTGAAGAACAATTAATGTGAAAAACGTAGGAGGAACAGGTCGTCCAGTGTAACATAACCAGCTGATGCCGCGCCGCTGGTGTGTTACGCAGAAGGACGGTTATACCGGCTAGCATATAGATACAGAAACAGCTTTATCTTTATTGCACCTTTCGAGGGGCAGGATATTCATCATTGGTTTAACCAAAGATATTTGAAGCTGTTGCCCACTGAAACAGAAACGACTTGGTCCGTTGGTCACCGGCATTATGGACATCACGTACAAGTTGAACGAACTTGGCAGTTGGTCCGACTCGCTCTGCTCCAGTTGTGTCTTTATTAGCTCCGGTATTGGGGTCATCTTTCGACCCATAGATGTCTGACGATCTTGCCAGTAGTACTAGGAAGATCTCGATATGTGGATTGAGGCTAGAAGGCACTTAGTCTACTTTTCTTCTGGTTCAGTACATAGCTAATAGAATGTTCTTCAATCCGTGCAATTGACTGAAGAATATTCTATAAACTGTTACAACAATTTTCTTCAATCTATGACTGTTTTGTAAAGGCACAGTACATACCTCCCAAACTATAAACTATAAACTGTATTCATCTTTTCAATCATTGACATCTGACAATTTTGCCAACGGAAGCAGAAGTATTCAGGATATGGTCTGTTAGCCAGAGACACATTTGACAGCGCGTATAAGTTCAGCGAACTTGGCAGTATATCCAACTCCTTTTTCCTGTAATATCAAATCTGTTACTAAGGTCATCGATTCAACTATAGCTGTTTGGAGATGTTGCCAACAGAAACAAAATATTCTAGGTGTATGGTCTGTTGGGTACAGACACTATGGACAAGTTCAACGGACTTTGAGGTATATCCAACTCCTTCTTCCCCAGTTTTTTTTCTTTATTATTAGATCCGATATTGAGTTCAACCATCGATGGAAGATCAGATTTCTCCTTCTGGATTGAGCTTCTAACTTCTCAAATTTGTGCTGAGCACTTACTTTGTCTTCCTAATATGCGCTTTGTTAATCCTCATAACGTTTGCAGATAACATTTTGATTTACTTTTCAGTGCAATGGATTCTTGTGAATGTTGAGAGGCCTTAGCCAGATTGACAGTGTGCAGAGCATCTTTTTGTACTTGGCTCTTCAAACGTTCTATTTTCTTCACTATTGTGTTCCCTGAGTTTTCTCTATTTATCATCAGTCTGGGAGCTAAGTAAGCTAAAATGTTCTTTTATTTGTTGGGCGGACTCTGAAGAGGACTCGTGAGTTCTGAGGATTTTACCAACGGAAATAAAAAGATTTTAGATATAGTCTATTATACTCTTTCACTATGGAAAACACCTTCAAGTTTAAGTTGGCAGTAATCTAACTCCTTCGCCAGTTATTTCTGTGAAGTATTATATCCAGTATTTTAGGTCATCGTTTCAACAATAGACATCTGAAATGCTCCAACAGAAACAGAAATATTATCGATATAGTCTATTGGACTACTATGTAAAGCACGTTCAAGTTCAACTTGGCAGTATACCAACTTCGTTCTGTTCCAGTTATTTCTTTATTACCTCCGTCTTAAAGATCATCTTACGACCAATAGATATTTGAACTTCAAGAAAGATTCTGGATATAGTCTGTCAGTCACAGACACTGTAGGTAGGTTATACAGGTTCATTGTGTATGGCATCATGTAAGCCCCCTTCTGTTTCTGTACATAGCGTCTGCATTAGCTTAGACGAGGAGTTCATTTCAATAGGAACGTAGAGTGGAAATTTATGAAATGGGGACATTGACGTGCAGACTTAAGTGCCGAATGCCTTCGAAACTGGTGTATCATGCTTCAATATTGTTGCACCGTACGGTATGATACAGCTATAAGATATACTAAACGTAGTAATTCAGTGTTATATGTCAAGAACCAATTATTTGAAACAATCGCTTTTATAGAATGAATTAGACATTTACTACCAAATGCAATGGCGATCCCTTCACGAAATAGCTGCATAGAGCACTCGAAGTTACTTCGATGAAGGTTAGACATCTTGGTAATAAGATACCCCAAATAGTAGTTACTCAAGCAACTGGATATGATTTTGGGAACGACCAGACGTTTCAGACAGTATCCACAATACATTTCGTCGGTGACAGAGTTTCTTAAACCCTATACTGTTCACTGTTGCTTGAGTAACTGCTATTTGGCAACGCTCACAGCTACGCGTATTAGGCTAAGGTCACAAACCGGGGCCCAATCGGGATGTTTAAAGAAACGAAAAAAAAAGTATACCTAGAATCTATACAAATTATGCCCATGAATCGTATGATGACATTTATGTATTTGATGTCGCTTATATCATTCTTTTCCCTCCCGAAAGCTGCACTGCCGGTCCCCGGTTTGGTAATGTGACCTAAGCTTTACTCATCTAGATATCTGTCCCGCTTTTGAGGCTAGTTTTACCGCCTGTTGCCTGACCGATACAGAGATCCCCTGTCATGAGATACAACCGCAGAGAAGACCTTCTGTCAGAATTGTCAATACCCTCGTGCCCAGGCACATCCGTCATCAATAATCTCGTGTCCAGGCTCATCCGTCATCTCTGTGTCATGCTATCCATCAAGCACGCCAACAAACGTTACACGAGATGCCAAAGCAGCAAAGACAGATCTTGTACGAACTTTAGAATCCTGTTCGCAGTTTTGTCGCTCGTGTAAGTCTTCCTGCCATCATATTTTATCACATTGTTTACAAACTTTATTTTGCTACAAATGATGTATAATCTGCTTTTATGCAAGATTCTAATCCTCTATCTTGTGGTGCTTAAGAGGAATTATCAAATGTTTAACCATTTTCATTCCGTTACTGTTATTGGACCCGAACATCTTTCTGACAAACCGTTCTGAGACACAGAACATTTCTTGACATTCCGTTTCCAGACACAGAATGTTCCCGGAAATTCCGTTCCCGGACACAGAACATTCCCGGGCATTCCGTTCCCGGCAACAAAACACGTCTGGATATACGGAGCATTTACTCTTGGACGCAGAATATTTCCGAACGTTCCATTCCTTGACACATAACCGTTTCCGGCCATCCCGTTCCCGGACACAGATTCATGGTGCATCTGCCAGCACGATGCTCCATTAATCACACAGAGTTGTTGGAATGGTTTATTTATCGCTGTTGGCACGAAACTCGGCCGCAGTGCCGGATATTGAACAGCGCGAGCAGCCCTGCGTGATTACCACTGGTTTTACCGCTGCCGGGCTGATAGTCTGGCAACGAACAACATAACTCAACATGCGTATGGATTTTATAACTTTTGTTTTGTTCCCGAAAATGGTGCTATATACAAGTAACGTATACGTTACTGGGCGCACGCTCCATTCTCGGAGAACACAGGTCATTCCCGGACATTCTATTCCCGGCCACTAAACACTGCGCATTCATTCTTGGACACGTTGTGTATATACACATAACTCAAGCTGTGTATGGATTTTATAACTTTTGTTGTGGTCCCGAATATGGTGCTATATACTAGTGACGTATATGTTACTGGGTGGACAACATAACTCAAGTTGCGTATGGATTTTAAACTTTTGTTGTGGTCCCAAATATGGTGCTCCTTTTTTTGGACACATTCCCGGCCACTAAATACGTCCGGACACTGCGCATTCATTCTTGGACACGTTGTGTATATACACATAACTCAAGCTTTGTATGGATTTTATAAATTTTGTTGTGGTCCCGAATATGGTGCGATATACTAGTTACGTATATGTTACTGGGCGAACAACATAACCCACGTTGTGTATGGATTTTATAACTTTTTTTGTGGTTCTTAGCATATAGTAGGCTGTTATGCGTATATCTGTTTTGCATATACTATTTTGCTATAAGATTTTTATTTTGTGTGTGTTTTTAGCATTATTTTTCATTCATACCAGTCTTTTCTAGCTTTAGACTGCAGGATAGTCTTTGATATTTTTTATTCTTTATCTTTTTTATTTTTTTTTTGTTGTTGTGGCATCAAAATGTAAACCCAAGTGTCGTGTGTCACGCTTTGAACTAAAGCAAAACTGGCAAGTTCCGATCCTCCTTTCTATGTACATTTCTTTTACGTAAGAAATACATTTATCGACCAAGTTTGATTATAATGGAGAGACGATATCTGAAAGTTTATACTGTCCCGTATCCAGTCTAAAAGGTATCACCGGAAGAAAGTGCGCGTCGCACGCATACACATTTCTCTTGATAAACGTTCCGATCACCACATAAAAAATACCTTTACCGATGAAGTTTGGTTGTTATGGAAACGATATCTAAAAGTTTATACTGGCCTGTATCCAGTATAAACGGTACCACCCGAACAAAGTAGTGCACGGCACGTGATAGGAAGGTCAGCCCATGTGTCAAGGCCGGGTTACCGGGAGTAGACACTCTTTAGTGGGGTTTTTAATTCCGATCACCACATATGAAATACGTTTACCGATGAAGTTTGGTTGTTATGGAGGCAATGCCTGAAAGTTTATACTGTCCCGTATCCAGTCTAAAAGGTACCACCCGATCGAACAAAGTGGTGCACCGCACGCGACAGGAAGGTCGGCCCATGTGTCAAGGCCGGGTTTTTGGGAATAGACACTCTTTAATGGGGTCTAGGTTTTTAATTCCGATCACCACATATGAAATACGTTTACCGATGAAGTTTGGTTGTTATGGAGGCAATACCTGAAAGTTTATAGTGTCCCGTATCCAGTCTAAAAGGTACCACCCGACCAAAGTGGTGCACCGCACGCGACAGGAAGGTCAGCCCGTGTGTCAAGGCCGCGTTACCGGAGTAGACGCTCTCTAGTGAGCTCTAGCTATAGGTTTTGAATTGGTAATGGTAATTGTTTATTTAACCGAAACTCATCCCAGCCAATCGGCTGAATTGCGAGGTTCACAAGTTTCCTACACTAACTTAAAGGTATTAAAGCAAACAACAATATTTAAGTGCCTATAAGTCAGTTAAAACTTACAGATGTAAAACAAGATGGATCTTAAAAAGACAACATACGAACTGCAGGCAATTAAGATATAGGAGTCAGTTTTACACAGGAGCATACTACTAATACAAGTATTATTTAGCTATTTTTAAGTAGATAGATTTGTGTTGTACAACTTCACATCACCACATAAAATATACGTTTACTGTGATGAAGATGTAATGGAGGCCATATCTGAAAGTTTAATTATACTGTTCAATCCATCTACCTCCATGTTCCTAACTGCAATCAGCTTCCTGATCTGTGTGAAGCACTGCGAGATATCTGCACAACACTTTGTGACACAAAACTCCAAGGATGCTGTATTATAATATATAAAGAAGTTTATTTGCAAGTTCGTGCCCGAGGGCTAATTGCAAGTACATGGTATAAACATAGGAGATATACAAGTGACAATGAACAGTTATAAACAATATTCTACTCTGATACTAGTGTTGGCTATTTCTGTAAATAAACAGGTTGGGGTTGACTTCTTTTTTGGAAGCAGAGGGAGACGACCCCCCCCCCCCCGGATTATATTGCAGGAAGAATATAACCAGGACTCCGTTTGCATATTTCTGCATCTTTTTACTGGTCCAACTCATTGTCCATGGTGTTAATTTTCCTTGAGAAATCTGTCGTTTAAAGTAAAAAGACATTTTCAACAATTTCGTGTCATGAAGTTCGGTTTTTATCCACTCTAAAAGGCTCCACCCGAACAAAGTGATGCGTCTCACGCGAAAGTAAGGTCAGCCCATGTGTCAAGGCCGGTTTCTGGGGGTAGACGAGCTCTAGTGAGGGCTAGTCACGCCACTGGGTCATTTTTCTAGCCATTACTAGAAGGCAACGTGAACGACATTACTTGTTTCCAGAACTTATTTTCATAAGATATAAACTCTACATAGGAGACGTCCTCGATATATGTGACAGACGGTCACCGAAACGTTGGTGTGAACAAAGCAATGGTTGTGTAAAGAATAGTCTCTTTATTCATTGACGTACCAACAAACTCTTCACGGATCTTTGAATTCCAGATCTTTTTTATTTTTCGTGCTTTGCCAGACCACAGAACCTTCTGTAAAGGCATCGCCATCCAGACTGTTCCCTGCCCAACCTCCGTCCGGACCTACTCTCCAAGCAGAGGTTAGGCTCCGGCTGTTTTTAACGTTTTTTTAGTCGTTTTTATCGGGCTTTCTATTTTGTCATTTTTCTTGAAGTACGCCAGCCAAGGTTTTGACACAACAAGATATAACAAAAATAGAAAGCCCGATAAAAACGACTAAACAAAACGTTAAAAAACAGCCGGAGCCTAACCTCTGCTTGGAGAGTAGTTCGGACCATGGCCCGGACTTCCTGCGCTGATAGCCTGGCATGTATACAGGCTAATAGACCCGGACTCTCCAGACATGATACGTCATGTGTAGTAATTGACACGGACCTATCCCGGTATAAATTATGCATGAATACTTACCTACCAATCTATCTTCTACAGGGCTATACCGATTAATACTGTGGGTGATATCTTCTAGATACATTTTTTTAAAGTCAGTTTTACCTGATTTGTGGAAGGATTGACATAACAAGTGACGCAAGATGACGCCGATTAATACAGTGGTTGATACCATATAGGTATATAGAATTGGATACAATCAAATAAGAATATATTGCAAATCCATGCCCAAAGTCGAATTACAAGTATGAACAGAAAAGATGTAATGATAATGATATTGAATAAACAAAGAAGACTAATAAACAAATAACAAATAATAAGATATAGTATGTAATCATAATATAAACAAAAAGTTAAGTAAAAGTATAAAACTAGTCACTTCTAATCTGTTTCCATGGGGTTTGATTTCTTTCTGTATGCAGAGTATGAAATTCACGACATGTTTTGGGAAATACATGCATTGGGTTGTGTTAGCAATACTACTTAGCATAGAAACAGATTTCGTGTAGGATGATAGTACGATACAATAGTACTGATGCTGTGACAAAAACTAAATCAGCCCAAAACTTCAACGTATTTGTTAACAGTTCGAATGAAAGCTCATCTGTGTTGGTAAATTCCATATTGAAAAAGTTTAAACTTTGTTCAAACACAAAGAAGGGACTCACCATAAATTTTCGGTCGAGCATTCCGACCTTCTTCAGAAGCTACCTGACGTCATCCGACGACTTCCGGATTAGTGCAGCGAATCATTTCATCTGAAGAAGGTCGGAGTGCTCGACCGAAAATTTATGGTGAGTCCCTTCTTTGTGTTGGAACAAAGTTTAAACTTTTTCAATTTGTTAACAGTTGTTTATGTTGAACTTGAGTCCTTGCAGAAGTCTGTACTCTATTCCAATCATTTGGTAGTATTTACAAGTCTCTATAAGCAGTACCTAATACAAAATATCTGAATAACAAGGCTTGATTATTTTTGCCATGGCATTTGTCTACCTTTGGTGATAAAGTAGTTTATTACCATTTGCTGTGAATGTACGTATGTCCATATTTCAATTAAACTTTCTTGCAGACACTGAACCATATTACATGGACAATAAATAGAAAAACACACAAAATACAGCAGTACAAATAAGTCAAATATACTGTTAAAATAGAGTTGCCGTTTTTTATGTTCATGAGATATTCAGTCAATATAACTTCGAACGTTATCTGTTATACACACAGACCACTTCAATTCATATTAGACTTTCATAGACCTTCACTTTGAATCACTGGTCATATCTTATATGCCTTAAGGGCAAAGCATCAGGAAAATAAACGGTTCGGCTTTAAATCACATTATTAGAGTTTATGCGCTTCAGGGCACAAAACGTTATTACATTACCGACAAAACGTCGAGATGGGCAGATTTTGTCCTTATTTTCTGTAGCTTGAGGGGTTCAATTTCCCGTTCAGAGCTCTGCGTTAATCAACTCACAAGTAGGCTGATGACGTCATCAGCGGGGATGGTAACCTGATACAGGGCTGGTGAGGTATCATGGGAAATAGAACGATGTAACCTTGGGGTAGGGAATTAGTGGTTAAGGTATACGTAGAACTCGGTTGGTAAAATGTAAAACGTGTAATGGTAGTCCCATAGCCTTTTTATGGCCGTTGGGTTTATAGTGGATTGCTATCTTTTGTGTATGTAGCATGGCATTGGGCACCGGGGCACCAGCGGCGCCCATCTCCATTTTAGTAGCCCTGGGCCACACAACGTTCGTGCAATCAGTAGTGCTCTTGGAATTGAACTCTCGACCTACCTAATAGCCAATGCACTCTACACTCTACCCACATGGCCATTGCACAAGTACTACTCAAATCCAACCACACTATCTTTCAGTTGCTACTCAATGTTTCCATGCGATGCCAATACATATTGTCAGCGGGGATAAGTTGGCGAGACGCTTAAGGGCTAATGGCTTACTCGTATATTTGTGTACAAGCTGAATTTTTAGCAAGTGGGTTTGGGACGGTGTACTCTATGGCTACCTTCACTTCGAGATGTATGAAGATTCATAAAACATTTTATGGTTATTGATTGCTTCATATTGTATCATTGCAATACTTATTGTCATAAATTGTACGTACGTGCGTCTGCATTTTAGCGTTGTGTCATTGTCGCACCCCATATTGTTAATAACGAGAGAAAGAAAGAAAGAGATGTGGGTGTCTTGAAACCATGGAAGCTACACCTCAACGTCCTTACCGCACAAAAAGGCAATCTGGGATTCAAGCCCACGACCATAAGGTCCGGAAGCGTGACCGATAACTATGGTGTCTCCAGTATCTCTTTCGTATGACAGCTTGCATTGTCCCTTATCATGCTCAGTTCAGCCTTTTCCAGCAGACAAGTTTCAAAATGCACCATTTCAGTGTAGCCATGACGGCACGGGTTGGCAGGCTAGATTAAGATTTCAACTTGAACCATGCAGCTCCAATGGTCTGGAAGTGAGTCGAAAACGAGAGTTGAAGGGCGAAGGACCACGTGTAAAGGTCAATGGAAAGTACGAAGTATTCTCTCTTATTGCATGCCACATTGAACCATCCGGTTATGATCAGTTATGGTGGTTTGAAAACTTACTTAAAGTTAAAGGGCGAAGGAAAGTACGAAACATTCACTCTGCATGTCAAATTGAACTATTCAGCTCTGGTGGTCTGGAAGCTTACTAAAAAACAAAGTTAATTTAAAGGGCGAAGCGTTCTCCTTAAGCCAAAAAGCAGTCACTCAAACATCTAGATATGGTTTTGGAAACGGTCAGATCATATCAAAATTACATCCAGTTGCTTGAGTAACTGCGTATTATATATATATGGATGTCTAACCTTCATCGACATATTCACTTTCCTTGAATGTCTCCTTGCATGTCACATAAAATCATGCAGCTCTTGCGTTCTTGAAGCTTACTCAAAAACCGAAGTTACTGAGCGATTTCGAATGAAAGTACGACGCATTCCCTCTCCTTTCATGCTACATTGAACTAGTCAGCTCTTGTGGTCTGGCAGCTTAATCAAAACCAAAGTTTAAGGGAGAAGAAAAGTACAAAGCATTCCCCCTCCTTTCGTTGACGTTCATCATTGGTATCCATCTACTCTTCTTGCATGCAACTCTGGTGGTCTTAAAGCTTACTTGAAAAAAGTTAAAGAGCAAAGGATAACACAAAGCATTCCCTCCCCTTGCATGTCATATTATCATTGAAATATTTAGCCTCTTGTGGCCTGAAAGCTTACTCAAAAACCAGAATTTAAGGGCGAGAGAAGGTACGAGACATTCCCTCTCCTTGCTTGCAGCCTATGATGCCCAGAGTGTCTACCATTAGGTGAACTTTAATCCAGTTTCCATTCCGTTTTCTTGACGATTTGAGTCTTTAGCAATCCGACGTCCAAATTGAAAACCAACTTTAACGGTGAAGGGCCTTGGTGGGAAATGGCTGAAGAGAAAATTAAAAGCCTAGACCGCCCCCCCCCCACTCGTCTTCTACTCAATCCAACGCAATTTCCACTTTTCCACTCGGACACACCACTAGCTTAGGTTTTCACATCTTCCAACCGCGCAAACCACTGATTATAGTCTCTAGTAACCTCGGAGCTACAATATAACCCACCTCAAAGGGTGAGGGATCTCTGTAAGAAAGATTGAAGGAGATTAGGAATAAAGTGTAATCCGAGATTGGCCAGCAAAACACATATAAGTAGTGCTTACATCTTCCATTCCCAAATTACCGATTACAGACTTCAGTAAACACTGAGTATATAGACTCTAGTAACCCCTGAGCTAAATTGTACACCGACTCAAGTGGTTAGCGGGCTCTATAAGAAAGATGGAAGGAGAGAAGGAACAAAGTATAAATAGGGCATCGGCCAGAAAAACACATAGTGCTTATATATTCCATTCCCGATTCTTCCCGATTACAGACTTCAGTAAACCGTATAAACTCTAGTAACCCCTGAGCTACATTGCAACACGACTAAAAGGAGGAGGGATCTGTATAAGAAAGATGGAAGGAAATAATGAACAAAGCGTAAATCGAGGATTGCCCAGCAAAACACATAGTGCTTGCATCTAAGGAACAATGTAACCCCTGGGGCTTACATCTTGAATTCCCGGTTCTTACCGATTAAAGAACTCAGTAAATCGTATATAAACTAGAGTAACCCCAGAGCTACGTTGTAAACCGACTCAAAGGGTGAGGGACCTCTATATGAAAGATGGCAGAAGGAACAAAGTGTAAATCGGGTTTTAGTCTTCTCAGCTCACCGCAATCTGAAATTTTCTGCGCCAGTAGAAAACATAGTGCTTGTATCTTCTATTCCCGTCTCGTACCGTATACAGGCTTAAGCAGCCCCAGGGCTACACTGTAAAGGCCTGGGTCACATTTCCAAACCGGGGCCCGGCCGGGATCTTTTAGGAAACGAAAAATCAAACTGTATACCCAGAAAAAAACACAAATTAGCTCTTGAATCTTATTTTGACATTTTGTGTATTTTGATGTCTTTTTTTTTTAATGTGACCTAAGCCAAACCCAAGTCCAAGGGGTATGGGAACTTTTTTATAAGGAAATATCAGGCGAAAATCCTAAGTGTAAATCGTTAGTCTTTTTCTCAACATAGGAAGCATAGGTCCTTGCATCTTCCGCTGTTGCCGTTTCTTACCGAATACAGACTTAAGTAACCCCATGGCTAGATTATAAACCAATTCAAAGTGTTAAAGACCTTTATAAGAGAAAACCCAAAGTGAAAATCGGGGATTGGTCCTCGACCTTCTCTCAACTCACTACAATCTTCAATTTTCCGCGCCAGTTGCAAACCCAGCAGCTTACATCCTCCACCCCAGTTACTTACCGATTGCTGGCAGAGAGTGGTAATCTCAGCCAAGATTGCAATCCTTCTTTAAAGGTGGCTAACCTTCGTCTTAAGGAAAGGGTAAGGAGGAATTACGAGTCGGCCTTCACCTTGCCCGCGCCTTCTCGCCTGTAGATTTCCCCTGCGGCTATTTGGGAGATCCGAAAGTCCTGACCCGAATCAGCGACCAGACGGCCCAGGACGTTACCAGCATATTTATTATCACTATAAGGAACGGATTGTGCTTTATGAATATATCAGAAAAGAGTTCCCATATTTTGAACATCTTAATGCAACGGATAAATTTCTATTTTTTATGCGCCTAGATAAACCCTGTATATCAAACATTATCTGTTCCTATATTTACACATGTACAAGGAAGCGAGAGGATGTCAACCATCCTGTTAGCCCCTTGAAATAGTTAAATTGTACCTTGTTGTCTCTGCATATGTCTGTTATGAGTGATCTGTACCTAGCCTGTCGAGGCATTAATGTACAATAAAGGTCTTTCATTCATTCATTATCACCCTTACTGTAGTGTCAGTATATCTGTTTGCCAAACAGAACTTGCAGAGTTCAAATCTCGATTGTTCTTGGCTTGCAGATTTTTGGTAAAATAAAAGGTTTATGAAGACGTTTTGTTAGTTTGTTGGTTGAAGCATCTCAGGGTTTGTTCTAACCCGATTCAATGACATGACAAGACAGACTGTTACCAACAGTCTAATAATTTAATATAACATTACTGTGTACGTGGTCCGTGATACATCTGAAAGTCCTGACACGCATCAGTGACCAGACGGCCTAGGACGTTACCAGCATATTCATTATCACCCTTACTGTAGTAAACCGGTGCAATGGCCAAGTGGGTGTTTGCCTTGCATTCGGTAGGCCGTGAGTTCGATCCCCGGCCGAGTCATACCAAAGACTTTAAAAATGGTACATGTTGTTTTCTCTGCTTAGCACTCAGCACTAACGAGTAAGAATATCGGAGTTAAACACACATCACAACCAACGGACCAGCCCCCTGCTGTAGTGGCTTGCACATGTGTGGCCCAAGGGATACTGGAAATGGAGATGGGCGCCACCCTTAAGCATCTGCACAGATGTACGGGCAACTTTAACTTAACTTAACTTACTGTAGTGTCAGAATGTCTATTTCTTGCAGAGTTCAAATCTCGTTTGTTCTTGCAAATTTTGGGTAAAATGAAAGTTTATGAAGAGATTTTGTTGGTGTATTGATTGGTTGAAGCATCTCAGGGTTCTGACTGGATTCAATGACATGACAAGACGGACTTCTTCTTTTTTTATTAAAAACAACAACAATGATACATTTGTCAACCACTAAAACTTGGAAATCAGTTACCACGTTAACTGAATGGACTACCCTAAAGATCAATAAATAAATAAATAAATAAACTAAGACTAGTGTTTGTACAGTCGAGTACTATTGCACATGGAGGGATAACATATACTGATGTGTCTGGACGAATTACAATGTGTAACTTAACATGCAGTAAATGGGCAGTGGAGCAGTCAGGAAAGACAAATACATGTAGTACATTTGTCAAAATACTGGGAAACCTTAAGGAATATGACAAGACGGACTGTTACCAGTAGTCATCATTTAGTACAACCTTACTGTAGTGTACGTGGTCAAGCTGCAAAATATATCCACTTCCGAACAAACAGATTTCTGATAGAATATAGATACACGAAGAAATTGGTTGATATGTCTGAAAGTCCTGACCCGAATAAGTGACTAGACGACGTAGTACGTTACCAGCATTCGTTATCAGTAAAACCGTAAGGTGTTGTTGAAAAACATATTTCCTTAGTGTCAGTATCCGTAAAACCTTACTGTGGTGTCAGAAAACCTACTTCGTGGTAGTGGTAGTCAATGGGCCATAATTTGATATATCGATACTCTTTCTATTCTTCACTTTGTCAAATCGCCTACGCATCTATTTCTCAAAACGAGAAACATGGTTTTACTATTTTTTCATCATAACTCATTTTCTCAGCATTTTCTAAGGTGTTACGGGACAGTGACCAAATATGTACAAGAAAAGAAGGGGTAGACATGACATTAGTTGGGGCCTTCGTTCTCTTCAATAATCATTATTCACTGTTGTAATCAGGACGCCTACTCTTGTCTATTCTTTCTATTCTAAGAAAGAAGAGGTCAGGGGAAAATGACCTCTTCTAGACTAGAGTTCAGATGTTCACGTAGATGTCAGCTATATTACGCTATTAAGTAGCAAAGGGACACCCTGGTACATTTTCTCAACCCATCAACTTTAATCAAGACCATTCTAGTACTCCCTTTACCAGTTCACCCCACGCTAACATTTGTCAGGCCTCTTCCCACCATCCGTTATGTTCGTTGATACCCCATACAACCTTCTAAAGAAGTCAGTTCAAAGGTTCTACTACACTATTTTCCCGGAATGACTTTGCTGTAACTATCTCTATAGACCAGCTTGTAGGATTCCTCAATGAGGCCTTGTGATAAGTGGACTCATTGAAGTGGACCGGCGGAGTAAAACAACAAACTATTCAAAGTTCCGTATGACCAAATCCTTTACTATACTCAGGGATATTATACACATATTACTCATTTTATTACCTCATCAAGTTTGCCACAGAACAAAACAACAAAATGTTCCGTAATGTTCAATTAAGGCCATTCTAATACTCCCTTTACTAGCCCTAGCTAATATTTGACAGGCCTCTCCCCACAACGCGTTATGTTCATTATCAACCCCATACGACCTCCTAGAGAAGTCAGTTCAAGGGTTCTCCTACAATATTTCCCGGAATGACTCCGATGTAACTATCTCCTTCTAGCAGCTTGTAGCTTCCTCAATGAGGACTGGTGATGAGTGGACTCATTGAAGTGGGGCGGCGGAGTAAAACAACAAACTATTCAAAGTCCCGTATGACCAGATCCTTTACTATACTCAGGGATATTATACATGTAATACTCATTTTATTACCTCAATAGCTTTGCCACAGAACAGAACAACAAACTTTTCCGTGATGCTCAACTCCTCTACTTTAATCAAGGGTATTCTAATACTCTCTTTACTAGCGTAACCCAAGTCAATGTTCATCATCCCTTTCCGTTATGCTAGTCATTACCCCATAATACAACCTCATAAAGAAGTCAGTTCAAAGGTTCTCCTAGACTATTTCCCGGAATGACTCCGATGTAACTATCTCTTCAGACCAGCTTGTAGGATTCCTCAATAAGGACTGGTGATAAGTGGATTCATTGATGTGGGACTGCTGAGTAAAACAACAAACTAAATTTAGTAAAAGCTCTCTATGACTCACATCCTTTAGTATACTAAAGGTTATTATAATACTAAATTTGATACCTCAACAGACTTGCCACAGAACAGAACAACAAGTTTTTTCCGTAATGTTCAACTCCTCTGCTTTAATCATGGCCATTCTAATGCTCCCTTTACTAGCTCAACACAAGCTGATGTTTCTCATGCCTCTTTTTGCCATGCGTTATGCTCGTCAGTACCCCATACAACTTCCTAAAGAAGTCAGTTCAAAGGTTCTCCTACAATATTTCCCGGAATGACTCCGATGTAACTATCTCCTTCTAGCAGCTTGTAGCTTCCTCAATGAGGACTGATGATAAGTGGACTCATTGATGTGGGGCGGCGGGAGACATTCAAAATGACAGGAGTGATCCGTCATCACGAGTTACGGTCACTGAAATTGGCAGAAATGTGTATCAATGCTCGCTTCGGACAGGTCGTAGAAGAAGAAACATGTTAAGAAAATTGGCCGAGACTGCGAAGTTGTCATTTTTTTGTGTAAGATCAATAGACAAGTTTGAAATACTGTAAATGCAGAAATATTCGCGGTGGATTAATATTCGCGGTTTTCGCGAAATTAAATCCACCGCGAATATTTCGTCTGCTGGCGCCGCCTAAGGTGCCCCTTTTCCGCTCCATGTACATACTACTACTGTCTTTGTCACTGTATAATGAAATGTTTGACATACTTACTACGGTGAAGACACACATGTATTTTTTTCATACGACCAACTGTATTACAGTACTGTACAGTATGTTCACCATGATACAACGGTCGTACTACTGTATACTATTACGTATTGAGAGGGTAGATACGTGTAGATCAGTAACAGTGGCTCACGCAAGAACAAGTCAAAAGCATGGAAACTGTTCTATCCATCTGTACAGGACCCTTACCGGTTAACCAGCAAGTGTTTTCCGACTGGCGGTTTGTAGAGGCGCCGGGTTTTACACGGCAGTTCGTGACTACAGTGCAGTGCTGAAAATGCATTGAATTTCGCGGGATGGCGCTACCGCGAAATTAAATCCACCGCGAAATGTCCATTTTGCCGCTACCGCGAAATTAAATCCCCGCGAAATTAAATGCATTTACAGTAGGTCCTAGAGTCCCAAAGAAACATGGTTAATAAGAGTACATTGTTCATTTATAGTTAAGTTTCAGTATCTGTACGATAATTTGAACTGACTTGTCGCGATGTATCCTAAGATCAAAAACATGAAATATTGTTGGTGGGAGACGAGGGAGTCAAGGAAGATTAACTTTTCTTAATTGATCTAGTAACAAAATGACTTTGGATGACAATTCATCATTTAATTACTTCGTCCGTAACTTGTAAACGGTTGCTATAGTTGCTTTCTGTAATGGTTTTAATTGGAATAGGAAGTAATTGTGATGGATACTGTAATCATGAAGAGACACAGATTGGTAGTTAAGGAGGAGAGGAGCAGTGATGAACATTTTTCATTACTGTCATTAGGCCACAGCAAGTAAATTTTATGGATGACATCCGCGCGCTCATTAATTTTTGCCTGATTTTAGGGGGAAAAAACAAGAATTTTTCTCTTCTTCAGGGAAGGCCGGATAAACGAAAATGGGTAAAGGTTGTGTTGTAACCTAATCATTGACTGTAGAATTGACACTAGAGACTCTGTAGCATTGACTGTAGTTGCAGAGGTGCAACTTGATAGATAGCTGTAAAAGTGGCACAACTATGGAAGCTATGAGTGAAGTTGCCAACATGGTTAATGATACCAGTCTACTACACTAGTGTCACTTTAACTACACTGGTGCACTTTTTAAATACAGGAATGAATGCCTTGTTGGCGGGGTGCCATATTTTGTCACTTCAAGTCTTGTTGCAACGTCTATTTTGAAAATTCGCCATATTGTTTTTTTTTACCCATCTTGTTTTTTTATCGCCCTATCTCATTATTTTTGCAGTCTGCAGGGGATGTCATCCATAAAATTTACTTGCTGTGGCCTTATTAGAGAGACTGATTAGTTCGTGAGTACAAAGAGACGACTCGTGTTTCATCAAACATCCGTTTGCTCGTACGGGTTGGGCCATTTCTGGGCCTATCAAGGGGTGGTTCAAAACATACAGCGAGAGAGAGGGGAAAGAGTGGGGGAGACACACACACAGATAATTTACACGTACACGCACACGAACGCACTTTCATATACATACGTATAACGTTACACACACACATGCACGCGCAAACTCAAAACGACAGAGGGAGACACACACACACACACACTGACAAAGACACACACAGAGACATATACACACACAAATATACTTGCATATAACACACACACACGTATATACATTGACACACACGCCTAACACTGACATGGAAACAAACACACAAAAATGCATACAAAGAAACACTTGACTACAGATAATGACATACATATAAACGCACACACACACACACACACACACACTCACACACACACTGACAAAGACAGAGACACACGCACACTGGCACACAGACGTACACACACACATACACTTACATGTACACACACACATATACAGACATGTACACACAGACATTTACACACAGGGACACAAAAACAGAAGAGTTAAGGAGAGAGATAAACTTCTATTTTGAAAAACATATCGGACTTCCCCCGCAATTTTTTACATTGGAATAGCCCTGATATAAAACTAGTACATGGTAGAAATTAGGTTGCCTTACACAAAAGGTCAATTGGCCTACAAACGAGGTTTCCTCTGAGTACGGACCTTTACAAGTTTTTAATTTCCGATCGGGAGCTCTCTCTGGATTAATGAGTCTCTGGAGGGTAGGGCACAACAGGGACGAATTCATTAGGATGTCATAAATGGTTTCACTACTGTTATGAAGTATATGAGGTAGAAATGGCCTCTTTATGTTCGCTTCCGCTACCCAGCGCAGAAACGAAAAGAGAGTAGCAAAGAATAGAAAAGCAGAATAGATAATGGCATAAACGTTGGTGCTAACTACTATTCGGATGGTAACGTTACCCAGGCTAAGCAATACCCGCAGTATTGTCTAAATCTCCATGTAGCTCCATTGGAAGTGGCTTCACAGTTGAAGTACGGGGACGAATTCATTAGGATATAATAAATGGTTTCACTATTGTTATGAAGCATATGAGGCAGACATCGACGGCTGTGATTCTGTCCAGCTGTTACATAGTCTCCAAGCAGACCCAACGGTTCCTTAGAGATAGTACAGTGGAAGCCAGTTAATTGCACAACGGATTGACGCACACTTCTGTTAACTGCACGGAATCCCAAAATCCCAACCGGTGTGGTCCAGCTAGATAACTTCGTATTATTGCACCAGCCGGATAATTGCACCAAATTCACTGGCAAATAGGCCGTGCAATTAAGCGGCTTCTACTATATCAAAGCTGGCCAAGGAGTATAGCCTGAGTATGGAGTGAAACGGGCGCTATACTCCTTTGCCAGCTTTGATACTATCTCTAAGGCACCGTAGGATCTGCTTGGAGACTACTGTTACATACATCTAGTCACCAAGCTGTGCTTTCCAAGCACACTGGTAATTATCCAAACCCGAATGTTGACTAAATCGTACAGTTTTCCATCCTATTTACTTTGTCTATACCAGCCTATCAATACCTAGCAGATCTAGACATTAGACGGCAGACTAGAAAATAGCAGAGAAGCGACTGTATATAGTGTATAATAAATGTAGTACGCTTGGACTGGCTTAGATACCCGCAATATTGTCTACATCTCCCAGTCCATGTAGCTCAATTTGCAGTGGTTTAACAGTTGAGCCAATACGGTTGGGGTATCCGTGGCCGGGACTCGAACCTGGCTATTGTCCTGTCCTTGGTGCTGAAAATGTGTTCAAAACAGAAAAAAAGGTCGATCTAGACTAGATGAACGTAACATTTTTGTCTCCATGTTATACACAGGTCAGTGCCACACGAGGAGCGGTACAACAAAGCGTCCAGCTCCAGGCAACCGGTGAACCCTGACCTCCACAGGACCCGGCGAGCCGCCCGGAAGTGTCGTCACCGGAAACACGTCGTCCTGGCAAAGACTCACAAAACCGGAAGTTCTTCCATTCAGAACATCCTCTTCCGGTATGGCGACAAGAACAACTTGACCTTCGTTCTTCCCAAATCGGGCCATTATCTATCGTATCCTTCGCCTTTTAACAGAAAATCTGTTTTACAAGAACAAAGTTCTTCCGCGAAGCCCATGGAATATGATATCCTCTGTCATCACACGAGGTTCGACTACACCAACATCCGGGAACTCATGCCAAATGACACCGTCTACGTCACGGTCCTTCGTGACCCCGTGACCATGTACGAGTCCACATTTACATATTTCCGCTTGGACAGAACTTACAACATCACGGGCCCCAACCCCTTCAAAACCTTCCTGGAATCCCCGGAAAAGTTCACCAGCAAAAACATCAAGAAAAGGGGCGCGACCCACCACGTAAGGAACCCCATGTTCTTTGACCTTGGCTGGAACTCCGATGACCTTGAAACAGATGACGACGTGTGGAGAGCGATACGACACCTAGACAAGATATTCCACTTCGTGGTGATCGCCGAGTATTTCCACGAGTCGATGGTTCTATTAAGAGACCTTCTGTGCTGGGACACGGATGACGTCACTACCTTCAAGGTCAACGCCCGGAGCGAGTGGTCCGTCAATCACGTGACCGGTGACATGGTCCCGAAAATTCTCGCGTGGAATCGCGCGGACGCCATGTTGTACGATTATTTCAACAAGACGTTGTGGAAGAAAATTCACGCCTTCCGAGGTGACATCAAAGAAGAAGCCGCCTTTTTGAGACTAAGAAATAAGGAACTGGAAGATACGTGTTTGGAGGAAGATGCTAAGAATGAACAGAGGAAGGAATATAAGGTGTGGAAGCCACCAGGAGTGGATATAAAGGGTTTTGTGCTTAAGAAAGAGGCAAGTAACAACCGCGTGTGCCAAGGGATGATCCGACCAGAAATAAGATACACTTATCATCTGCGTAAGAAGGAAATTAACAAACCGTAAAACGTTTTTAAAAAGAGCCAAGAAGAGTTTAAACAAGCCTATCACGGTTAGGCTTAGGTCACATTTCCAAACCGGGGCCCGACCGGGATGTTTTAAGAAACGAAAATTAGAATATACACCTAAGAATATACACATGTTATGCCCATGAATCTTATTTTGACATTTTGTGTATTTTGATGTCTCGCTCCCGAAAGCTACCCGGCCTGGCCTCGGTTTGGAAATGTGACCTAAGCCTTAAGGTGGGGTCACACATGCGTATATATTCAAGTCCGTTTGAGGTGCGTATGAAGCTCTTAGTCTCTACCAGGCTCCACAGGTCGCGGGAAAAATAGTACAATTTGGACAAATATAGATACATAACATGCCAGATGAGTTAGCTGACCGAGAAGTATGGTTAGCGACCCAGCTAACTCGTCTGACATGTTACCTGTTTACGTTTGTCCTATTTCTATTATTTTTACAACGACCTGTGGAGCCAGCTGGTGGAGGCAAATACTCCCATGCGCGCCTCATACGGACTGAAATATATACGCAGGTGTGACCCCGCCTTTAGCTTGAGTACCATCCGGATAGTAGTTCGCTCCGACGTTTATCATATACTATACGCTTCTCTGCTACATTCTGTCTGGGAACTTTGATATCTCTGGCGTCAGGTCCATAGTTTGGACAAGGGTCCCATGAGCGAATTAAGAAATGACTTCAAGCGCTCGTTCGAACAGGCGTTCCGACATTCGATACGTCCTCCGTCCTGTTGTCATCGAAAGAGCGCTCTAGAACCTACGTTTCTTCCTCATACGCTCCAAGAATTTTCGACGAAAAAATCTAGTAAAGCCTTACTTGTCGTGTGTCCTCGGATTTAAAAGGTAGAAACATCGTTGTCATTGGCTCTGGTAATACCTTGAAATAATAGAGCCGTCGTGTCTTGTGCAGTGATGCCTTCTAGCGATCCTCAGCGTATATGCACCCGTAAATCTGGTGCTCTGCTCAGCAAATAAAAACAAATCGCAAGTATATGTAACTAGAAAGTAGTGCCTTATATGGAATCATGTTGTTTTATTCTTTTCATGAAGATCTAAATGTATTGACTTAATGAAATAAACATGCTGGTGATAACGTAGCCTTTTGTCTTTGAGTTATGAAAGGAATAATTACCTTCGCTAAGGTTAGGCTTTTGATAGCGTCTGTTTGTATGTGTATATATGTATGTGTGTGTGTGTGTGTGTGTGTATGTATGTATGCACGTATGTGTGTTATGTATGTTTGTATGTACGTGTGTGTGTTATGTATGTATATGTGTATGTATGTATATATGTTTGTGTGTATGTATGTATGTTTGTGTGTATGTACTATGTATGTATGTATGTGTGTGTGTGTGTGTCTTAATGTATGTATATATGTTTGCGTGTATGTTTGAAAGTATGTATGTATGTGCTTTTAAGCAGATGAACAGCATAACTTTAGAAGACTCGAATGGATTATTTAAATGTATTGATATGTTCTGGATATCCAGGATGTGCCTCAAAGCATGTCTTCATCATGTCTTTGAAAGGAGCACATCTTGGATGAAAACAGTCAGTCTGATTACAAAATCATAACTATCATTAATCTCCAAGCAGATCCTACAATGGCATAAGATGGTACCAAAATGGCCAAGGAGTGTAGTCAGCCAAGAGGTGTACATTTGCAAAACACACTCCTAAGCCGGCTTTTGATACTATCTTATGCTACCGTAGGATCTGCTTGGAGATTAAACTATCATAACTATCATTGAGGAATTCATGGTTTTAGATGCGTTCCTTTAAATTTTGGGAGCATAAAAAAGCGTTGTGTTTGTACCCAGTCATCTGTACATTATACTTATAAACTACTATGGCTATTTCGGAAAATAGTTTAATCAGGTTGGTAGAATATAGGATATATCATAATTCTTTTACACAACCAAATTGTTCTCACTTGGCTTGCGTTTCCATGTCTCTCAGACACCTTCCTCAGAAGGAACATGCACAAAGTGAGTATAAACTGGTTGTGTAAAAGAATTCCCCTACATACTATGGCTATACCGGCTAGTGTCATACTAAATGTATCGGCTTCTTAAAAAATGCCATATCCCAACAAGTGTGCATCAAACAAACAACTGTATTAAACAAAACAAATGACTACAATAAAAAAAAAACTAACAGAACAATAAAAGTTAAAACCTAGAAGAATACTTCTACAATGTGGGTTTTCAAGAAAAATTCATGCCTCAAAAAAACAACTTCCGATACCCCTAAAAAAGATGAAAACCTAGTTGAAAATAAGTATAGTTATAAATAAATACCTGGTAACGCTAACACAAAAGTAAATGTAGATTAGTAAAATGAACCACAAGTTGTTAGTACTCCTCCTTCACACAATGACTGCTTTCACCAGTTCTATTGTTACCAAAGTTATAGGTAAGCTACAAGACTGAAATATAGAACAAGACTTCTGCAACTTAAATTGTCATTCCACACTAGATGGGCATTAGCAAAAAAATAAAGAACAAAGCCTACTCATACTGTTATACTTTTCTAACTAATCTAAGGTTGGGGACAACATACAAGAAATCAGGAAGAAAAGAAAACTTAAATAAAAGTAATACCTTTCATAGCAAGATCATTACAACAATACATAGAGCTACAATCGAAAAAAATGAATATACTACTAAACAAAATGTGAAAAAATTAACATTGACAAATGAGCCATGTTTACAGGTAATCTTCAAAATTTACCATGTGACCAACATCTCTATTTCACACTCCTGGTCCTGGGCCTTCTTATTTGTGAGCTTTCATGTGCTTTCTAAGAATACTGAGCCGACTGAACTGTTTGCTGCACTCCTCACACTTGTAGGGTTTCTCTCCAGTGTGAGTTCGCATATGAGTTTTTAGAGTACCTAGCTCACTGAACTGCCTGCAGCACTCCTCACACCTGTAGGGTTTCTCACCTGTGTGAGTCCGCATGTGTCCCTTTAGATGTCCCAGCCGAGTGAACTGTTTGCTGCACTCCTCACACTTGTAGGGCTTTTCCCCTGTATGAGTTCGCATGTGCTCCTTTAGATGACCCAGCCGACTGAACTGCCTGCTGCACTCCTCACACTTGTAGGGTTTCTCCCCTGTATGAGTCCGCATGTGTCCCTTTAGATGACCCAGCTGACTGAACTGAGTGCTGCACTCCTCACACCTGTAAGGTTTCTCACCTGTGTGAGTTTGCATATGCTTCTTTACTTCATCTGGCCTGCTAAATAGCTTGCTACACTCCTCACACTTGTAAGGTTTCTGGCCTGTGTGAGTTTGCATGTGTCTCTTTAGCTGATCCAGCCGACTAAACTGCTTGCTGCACTCCTCACATCTGTAGGGTTTCTCCCCTGTGTGAGTCCGCATATGTTTCTGCAGACTTCCCAGATGACTGAACTGCTTGCTACACACCTCACACTTAAAAGGTTTCTCCCCTATGTGAGTCCGCATGTGAGTCTTCAGATGACCCAGCTCACTGAATTGCCTGCTGCACTCCTCACACTTGTAGGGTTTCTCCCCTGTATGAGTCCGCATATGTCCCTTTAGATGACCCAGCTCACTGAACTGCCTGCTGCACTCCTCACACCTGTAGGGTTTCTCTCCGGTGTGAGTCCTCATGTGTCCCTTTAGATGACCCAGCCGACTGAACTGCCTGCTGCACTCCTCACACCTGTACGGTTTCTCCCCTGTGTGAGTTTGCATGTGTCTCCTAAGATGAGCAAGCCGACTGAACTGTTTGCTACACTCCTCACACTTGTAGGGTCTCTCCCCTGTGTGAGTTTTGATGTGAGTCTTTAGCTTATCTAACCGACTGAACTGTCTGCCGCACTCCTCGCACATGTACGGTTTCTCCCCAGTGTGAGTCCGCTTGTGTTTCTTCAGACTCCCTAGCTCACTAAACTGTCTGCTGCACTCCTCACACCTGTAAGGTTTATCACCAGTGTGAGTCCGCATGTGAGCCTTCAGATTGCCCAGTGTACTGAACTGCTTGCTGCACTCCTCACACTTGTAGCACTTTTCTCCTCCACTAGTGCCAGGTTGCACAGAATCATCCTCTTCTGCATTTCTCCTGACGTCGTCCAAACTCTGCATGTTGCTTGTTGATGCCATCCTCCAAGCTCTAGCACAAGGTCTGTAGAGAAAAGATGAACTGTCATTAGGCAAGAGAAACTATTTTTTTTAGTATGCCAACTTGTACATTAGTGTCCTAGCCAAACGTTTTTTCCAACTCAGTGTGTAAATCTCCTCACCAAAATACTAGTAAAGACTGACAAATAGTGAAGCCTCCCTCTACCATTTTAACTTACTGAATAGGGGTGGGTACAAAACCGTTTTTTCTTATTGGACGGGTTGGGAAAAAAAAAAACAGACCTGAAAAAAATTGTACCTGATTTTATACCGGTTAGAAAATGAACTGATCATACCGGCAAGCATTTAATTTGTGTGTTTTGGGGCTTACCGTCCCAACTAGGAAAGTAAACATCCAACATGGCGGCGCTTCTTGATGCCTACGAAATCAATACAGGTTTTGCTATCGCAAACCAGTATAGACAAGAGCCAAGTAGAAGACACTTTACCAAGTTTCTACAAACAAATTTAGTCTAACAGAGGCTGTAGACATTTTACCAAGGTTCTACAAAAGAATTAGTCCAATGGAGGCATGAGCTAAATGTTGAACTTGAAATGATGAGACTTCTAAAACGCCAGTAGAAATAAGATACTCCATCAAACAGATTCATTTGTTGCGAAGTTGGCCATTGTTTTGTCCATAACTTCACTCATATTATCATAAGTTTTCTCATATTGAATTAGGTCCAGGTTCAGGTCCAGACCTGGACCATAATCATCTGGACCTGAATTTTCTGTACCGGTACCCACCCGTAACTAGTACTGAAACTCCCTTTAGAGTTGGTTCAAACACGCCATAATGAACACCAGATGCTAGAGCGGCGGGAAGTCCCGGCCTGGGGCGGGCGGGCGAAGTTGAGGTACACCTTATAGACATAAACCGCGCCCATTATATAAATACCTTAAGACATATGACTACACCACGAAAGACTGTAAAATTGATCCTGAAAGAGATACACATTAAAAGAGACTAGCATTTTCACTTGCCTTTGAATTAATAACATCAAAACTCTTAACAACGGATCTCCGTAAACCCCTAACAGGCCCCCGTTGTTTACGTTTCTTTCTGCATTCCTCTACGTATCAGAACGTTCTGACTTCTCTCACTATCTAGGTGCAAAAAACTGGAATATCTTAATCATACATTTGTATAATTGTTTCCTCTAAGGTATGGTCTATCTTCCAGTAGACACAGACGAGAGTCAGACGACAAACCCCCTCCCCACAGAAAAGTTGCGACGCGTTCACGAAACGCCTCACTTTCGAGCTTTCTGTAAACCTACAGAGCTTCTAGTATCCAAATACATGAAGTAGTCTTACCTGAACAAACTTGAATACCAGAAGACTTGCACAAAAACGTCCGTCGGCTCCCTAAAACCGCTAAAGTTGATGAACTCTTCGAGACGAAGAAATGATCTTTCCACACCACGCCGTTTCTCCAGTAAACAGGAAGTTGCGTCTCATGACCCGGAAGTATACCATGGTCTGGGTCAACTATCATGTCCTGGTTATTCAAATGTTGTCGCGATCACGCTCAATGGGATTTTTGTATATAAATTAAATGATACTTTTGTCCAGATTTAACATGTTGATATATTGTTAATATACAGATTCGTTCATTACGGTAATTTATTGTTATACACATGATTGTTCATATATATGTAGTTTTAGTAGACCTTGCGAAAGTCGCTGTATTTGTACCAATAACGATCTTTTTGTGAAGATGAAAGTAGACATGGCATTTCTTTCTTGGAGCCTGACACTGGTCATATCTTTATTCTCCTGTGTTGCTCCAATTGGGGATGGTCAAAATTGCTTTAAATTGCGGCCTCCTTTGGAGACCAGACCTGTATCTGTGTCACTGAAGCATATCGGCAGATTGCTGGCCTAACCCATCCTCACACTCAGGGTTGACAATCACGGCAAAGCCTATGATATCACCCCTGACAACTCAGCCACAGTATTCGGTTAATAGGGGTGCCTTGTTTATGAATATTAATGAGCTTACCCTTATATGGGCAGTCAGCCGTTGGGGATCGGGCGTCGGCATGGTGAGCAAACAAAGCCATGGTAATACGTAACATGATTGGCTGATAGCTTCTCAGCGGCTATTGCGGGACAGCTTTAGCCTGTTCAAAGCTCTCTCATCGCCTGTTCTCTGATTGGCTGGCAGCTGGCAGAGGTGAAAACAGATGGAGTCCCTCTGACGACTCTGTTTCGCCTTTGCGTAGGAGAATGGCCTAACCAGGAAGGATTCTCAAACCAGAGGTTCGGCTCCAGCTGTTTTCACGTGATTTACCTTTCAGTACAGTTTCCACCTCGCTGTTGCACGCAAAACGATAACTGCAATATTTTCAAGTCCTGTGGCGCACTACTATTGTCATGTCATTGAAGAAAAACCACAGACTGCTGACCTAACCAAGAAGTATTCTCCAAGCAGAGGTTCGGCTCTAGCTATTTTGACGTGATTTTAGGCCTAGGACTTTCTATTTTGTATTGTTCTACAAGCAATGCTGGATCCACAAAGTTACTTTAATTCCTTGTCAGATCCTAATAAAACAAATAAACAAAAATATTTCTGTGTACATTTTAAGTACTAACAATCAAGGGACAGTCAAGAAGTGTCAAAATATCTGAATTGATGCAAGTGTGTTTGTAATATTTGATTAAACTGACTTTTAGTGAATATTTGATGTTGTGATCTTCTCAAGACTTTTGTATCAAGCTCCATTTATCGTTATAACGTTAGATATAGATTCAGAGTCAGTGTAGCAGCACTCAATTTCTTTTAACAAACGTTTTATTTGCAAAATTCAACAAGTAAAAAACTATCATACACCTGAAAACTGTTATCCATCGTTGTAAAAAGAAAATTCATGCACTTGAATGAGAAAGAAACAACATTTTGACAAAGTGAAAAATACATCAGAAGTTTAAAAAGTGAATACTAAAACCTCTATTTATGTTACACGATGGGACAACCCTGAAAGCTTAATGAGAAGTCTACTCAAAAGAGCAGGAGTTTCGCTACTAACGCTGACAGAAGTGACGGTAACACTACAGTAGGGACCACGTTGACCCCGCTGTTGACGCCCTGCAGGTCACATGGCGGCACTTTGGGCGTAGTCGGTTTGGGCGTGGTCGGCTCCATCTCCATCATACACCCGAACCAGTACTGCGCGGTGGACTTCGGGTAACCGGGGTCCACACTGAAAGTCGTGTCGTTGAAACGCCAGTACTGGCTGCCCTGTAGTACGGAAAATATCCAATGTTATATGAATGAATGAGTTTATTGCTCAACAATCGCACAGGGTACAATGTATGGCAACCAGTAACAACTAATAGCTATACACACAATAGTACTAAGAGGCAACATACAAAACAACAACAAAACATTATCGATAACAGTACAGTTATGTATGAGTAATCTGGTCTCACATTTGGAATACATTATGAAGAAACTGGCCTACGTAGACGGATATTTGAGTTGAACATGAGACCAAAGATGGAAAATATCGTTTTCTGCACCAGTAAGATAGATGTGTGTTTTGGTTCTAATATTCTTAAACAATGTTTCTCTCTCTTTACTATAGGTAGGACGTTTCATAACAAAGTGGAATTTATCTTCTGTATATGATAACGCTCACATCCGCTACTTTATGAAAATTCACAACGCTTTTATATGAATTGCTCTATCAGTTCTACTCTTTCTCTCATCAAGGTCGTTTATGGACATATGTTTAGCGTTCAATAACAAAACAGTTGCCAAGTTTCATGCTTATGTAACGCTAGTTCACTTTTATCCGTAGGGTAACCTTTATCCGTTCCTTTTTAAGAACAATGTATGTAGGGAAATCAAGTCGACAGATGATGGTTTCAAACTGCAATATCTTAAAATAGTACAATTTGAAACTACCGTCCATCTACTTGATACCCTATCTTTGGATACCCTATTTAGCAACACAACGGATATAGGTTACCCCGCGGATAAAGGTGAACTAACGTAAACGTTATGTACATGTGTAAGTTAAAGTTAGTTTTTTTTGTACACAGTACCAACATTAGGTTGACTGTCACCGTCGATTCCAACGGAAGAACAAGACATAAAGTGGTATTCTTCAACTTGATACTCTGGCCTTAAAAAAACTGAACGGTTGTCAAACCTTAAAGAAGTACGTCCTCCCGTTGACCCACTGCATGACCGTGTCCACGCCATCAGCGGGCACACCGTTCCACACCGACAGGTCACGTGGGTAGCCCCGGTCCACCCCCGTCCCGGCCCTGTACCGGTAGTATTGGTCATCTGCGCAAAGAGGAAATAAATGTTTGAATTGTCTTGTAAATTCACCTTTAAGCAACCCTGAGCATCTCCACACGTTTTGCAAAAGAAGTAGAAAAGACAAGCTTCAAGCATTAACATCGACCATCATAATTCCACCAGGTGTCATAATACCGCCACCTCAAAAAACGTTAGTATAGAGGTCTTCCCAAAATTGCCTTGAACACCGAATGTTAAATATCCTAAATGTAATACAATTCAGATATTTACATGTTAAAGACAATCTTGAGAAGGCCTCTATAACAACGTTTTTGAGGTGGCGGTATAATGGGACCTGGTGTAATTATGCGAATGTATGTTAACCGTTTTTTATCTGTTGCGAACTAGTTATTCATATTTTGACAAAACAATGATGGCTTATGCAATGGGACTTTGCTTTGTCAGTCCTGTGGAAGACAACGGGCCATTAGATTCATGATTGTGTGGATGAGAGGTTCTATACAGATGACATTTGCCAGCATGTAAACTCTCAAAGTTCCTTCCCGCGCCTGATGGCGCATAGGGCGGCGCCCATCTCCGTTTCAGTAGCCCTGGGCCACACAGCTTTGTGCAATCACTACAGCAGGGGGCTAGTCCACTGGTAGTGGCGTGTGTTCAACTTCCATACTCTTTCCCGGATGCTGAGTGCTAAGCAGAGAAAGCAGCATGTACCATTTTTAAAAGTCTTTGGTATGACTCGGCCGGGGATCGAACTCACGACCTGCCGAATGCAAGGCGAACACTCTACCCATTAGGCCATTGCACCTGTGGAAGACAAGGGGCCATTCGATTTATGATTGTGTGGATGAGAGGTTCTACACAGATGACATTTGCAACCATGTAACGCTAGTTCACCTTTATTCGTGGGTTAACCTATATCCGACGATTATAGAAAATAAGGTATTTGGTGATAGGTGGTTTCAAACCGTATATTGAATATCTTGCAATTTGAAACCACCATTGCATCCGTTGACTTGATATCACTAATCACAATTTTTTTAACCAACGGATATAGGTTACCCCACGAATAAAGGTGAACTAGCGTTAAACTCTAGCTCTCATTAAAGACGCTCACCTTTGGTAAAGTAGAGCCTGCCGTTTCCAGACCAGATGTAGGCGGAGTCGATGTCGCTAGGAACGCCTCCCCACTGGCTCATGGGGCGGGGGTAGCCGGTGTCCAGCTGGGTGTTGGTGTAACGCCAGTACTGGTCCCCCTGGAGAAGTGCATTGGAATCAGTCAATTGGTTCAAAGGATTAAAACTCAAGTAATGTTCATTCTCCTACGCCCGGTCCCCAACGGCATTAGCCTATTGGGGCCCTGCTGTTTGGATGCCTACCAGCGGTTACTGTGATTGTTAGTGTAACACCAGTACTGGTCACCCTGGAGAAGTGCATTGGAATCAGTCAGTTGGTAACCTGGAATCAAGTCTGTCGTGGATTGGCCAGGCTACCTTCGGGACAGTAGGGTCTTTCCACCGCCGGGGTAATCTTCCACACCCGGTAGGAGTTTTGCACGGTGGGAGTTAAATTTGCCATCCACGTGGCTTATTAATTAACTCCCACTGGGCAAAGTCCTACCGGGAAAATGCTACCGGGGCTGAATGATTACACTAGCGGCTCAGAGCTGCACTGGCCCCGTAGAGAGCCTACACTAACTACTGTAGGCCGTGCCACAACTAGACTGGATTCCAGGTTAGTCAGTTGGTTGAAAGGATTAAAACTCAAATAATGTTATGACTTGAAAGTCATGCACTGATATCGACAGAGATGGACATGTACAAACACAAACAGCCCTTTTCTTTTCATCTTACTTGCTCAAAAAGAATCACATGTATTCACCTTATAGAAGTAGAGTTTCCTGTTGGCTCTGTAGTACATAGCGGCATCCAGGTCCCCGGGAAGATCGCCCCACACGTCAGAAATAAGCTTAGGATAGCCGCCAACCATCCCGGCGGAGTTCAGCTCCCAGAAGTAGTTCCCTGTCGGCAAGAAGTTTGTTTGTTTATTGATTCGCACAACAAAGTGAGATCGTCATGTCACAACTTCTTTTTATCGCTTCTGTACGTAAAGATGTCTCACAACCTGGAACCTGTGAAATCAGCGACAACATCCCACCGCCGCACCTTCCTCCCGGCCACAACAAAACTCTGGAACTCACTGCCTCGGCACATAGTGACACTTATACATCATATTTGGCGAAAATCGATCGGACGACGAGTCTGCGAGCTCTACATTACGAGGAAGCATGACCCTGGCCGGAAGAGGGGGACTCCGCCATTTCTTCGTCGGCATCAGGGTCATGCCTCCTCGTAATTTAGAGCTCGCAGACTTGTCGTCCGATCGATTTTCGCCTAATGTGATTAGGGACAGAGAGAAATTTAAGACTGGCATCAATAACCACTTCAGCGACCTACGTCAGCGCCCTTAAGGATAGCTAATGCTGAAGATTGGAGTCTGCATTGATAAAAAAAATAGGTGCTTACCTCTGAAGGCGTATGTCTTACCTGAAACCAATGCATGTCGATAACTGTAGTTCTACGTGGAAGTGATAGGGGGCAGGTGCTTACCTCTGAAGGCGTATGTCTTGCCGTCCTCTGTGATGGTGATGGCGTCCAGCTGTCCGCTGCAGGTGTCCGGGACGTCAGGGTTGGGGTTCGGGTTGGGTGTCATGCCGGCGTCGGGTCGCGGGGTGGGGCGCTCCATGTCTGGCATACCTAAGATACAGAAAGCGCATTGAGTATAATGAATGACCTTTATTGTACATTTGTGCTCGAACAAGCTAAGTACAGGTCGTAGCGCTAGTGATAAGGTACAATTTTGATATAAGAAAAATGTATCTTATCACCTCTACATATGATAATACATTCTAGTTTGTACAAGTTCAACTTCTTCTCGCTTTTTAAAACAGTTATAAACATAAGGACAGATGGAATCAATAATGTATGGTTTATCTAATTACATGAGAAATGTGAATTTTTCCGTGGTATTCAAGTATCGGAAATTAGGGAACATATGTTGTATATTTTCAATCTTTCAAATAGCGTTGTGCACGTAGTCAATATTGTGAATATGACATGGATGATGATGATACTAGCGACGGAACAAGGAATACAAGAGAATAAGCGGTCCGAATATCAACTTCCAATTTGTCAGGAAAAAAAGTGAAGCGCAAATCCTTAAATTCGAAGTAGCCTTATCGAAACGATGCATTCATGGTACAGTTAAAGGTTAAAGTTTAAGTTTGCCCATTCATCTACAGATGCGTAGGGTGGCGCCCATCTCCACGTCGAAGCCCTTGGGCCACATATTTGTGAAAGTCACTACAGCAGGGGGCTGGTCCGCTGGTAGTGATGTGTGTCAAACTTCCATACTCGTCCTCATTAGTGCTGAGTGCTAAGCAGAGAAACCAGCATGTACCATGGCACAGTCGAGGAACGATTATTGGACTTAAATCTACTTTTAAAATTCTATCACAACTGAAAGCTGATCTCACCATACAGCATCTGTATCCCTGCGATATCGTCAGAGTGGAGCACGAAGTCGGGCTCGTAGCCTCGGTAGAAGGGCGCCATGAGGGCGTCTGAGATTTCGGAGTGGGACAGGCCCAGGGAGTGGCCGAACTCGTGAGCTGCTACTTGTAACAGGTTAGTTCCTGTGGGGAAGATGTGACAATGCTGTGAGTGTAGTGCTCCCTTTTCAGATGTAACAGGTTAGTTCCTGTGGGGAAAATGTGATAATGCTGTGAGTGTACGTTCCCTTTTCAGATGTACACAATAAAATGAGCGGTCGTTCATACACAAGGGGAACTACTTTCGAAAGCGATTGAATGCGTTTTCTTTGTCAGGCAGAGCTACCAAGTTTATGACATTTTTGTCCAAAAATGTATCACTGTCTGAACGTACATAAGCCTACCAAGCTGTGCGTCTTTGTGTGACACCCAGTTCCCCAATAATGACCAATAATGTTACAAGTGTCTCTAAACGATAAATATGTCGGCAGATCAGTGAAGTAAGACATCTTTAAAGCAGACTGGGAAAGTGCGCACTTTGTGCATCCTATGCTATCTACTGTGCTAGAAACACACCTACATAGGACTGTACTTCAGGACTGTTCATCTACAGAAACTAGTTTTGATTCATCAGGGTCTAAATCTTATGAAATGTAACGTGTTTTAAATGCTTTTAATCTGTTCGAATTCACTGTATTTCTTTTTAATACCTTGCGCCCTCCTGATAAACAGACAAAAGGCTGTCCTAGGTTTTAATGTGTACTATATATGTATTCATCTTGTGTCGAATGAAGATGATTTTAACCCCAAATGTGTCAATTTCAGTATTGCACCTGAGGAAGTTTTGACTGTCCATTGTTCCGACTCGTCGAAGTGGGCGTCGCCCCCGAACTGAGGGAAGAACGCATGCGCCAGCGTGCCCCCCGGACCGTCGAAAGGCGCGCCGTCCCCGTGTTCGATGGGCGCAAACTTGATGACGATATCAGCTTGGGTGGGAGGGCTCACTCTGGTGAACGTCAGGGGGGTTTGCTCCTGCCACAGCTGAACAGAAAATAAAACGTTTATCAATGTCGAGTAGATAGCAGCGTCTACAGAAATCACAAATACCTGCCCCGTAAATTAAAAAGGTCTTCATGGGGGGTCCCGACAACGATTTACGATAAATTTAGAAGAACCCACTAACTGAAAACTCGCTATCACGACAAACTCCCTTCCACAGCAAACTCCCTTCCTCGAAAAACTCCCTTTCCCGGCACAAGAGAACCTAGCCAACGTTGAAAATCGCGAATCAACGCCCCCCCCCTCTCTTTAAAAAAGGAGTCTACATCTGCAGTACCTGAAAGGCTCGCGTGATGGCCTCATCGACGTCGCCCTTTCCCAGGTCAGGCGTGTAGTCGGCATCAGCGAGGCTCCAGGTCAGGCTCCGCTTGGGCCAGGTGCTTCCCTGGAGCGCGTACCGGCGGCGGCGGCGGGCCATCCCGCGGGAGTGGGTGCCCATCATGTCCGGCACACCGCACCGGGGCATCGCCATCATGGCCATGGTTTCATTGTCAAGCTTACCTAAATGGGCAAAATCACTCGTCAGCTTTATGCATTCGTTTTAAGGGCACAATCCGCAGTACATGCAAATACGTGCTGTCTACGTGCCAAAACGTGGGCAATCTATTGGGATCCGTAAGTGGTAAGTACCGCCTCCGCACGAACTCGTAGGGAGTCCGAGGATTTTGGGGCACGAAGACACGCCGTAGAACTTTACGTGCAGGCAAAACTTCGTGTGCCATCGGGCTGAGGATTCGCCCCCTGTACGTGCCAGTACGGGCGACACGTCTACCCTGTACAGCCTGAACGTTTTCAGAAATACGTGGCGGACGTGGCCTCCCAAAAAACGTACGGACAAATTGCACGTACGGCGGGTTGTGCCCTTAGCTTTAGCAAGGATGCTATAGCGAGCCTTGGTCTTACATTTGCCTCCTTCACATGCCATTTCACTTGATGCCATTTTGGCTGATCTTGACAAGCGTTGCAGTTTAGAGCGAAAATTCTACCCCTTCCTCCCAAAACGCTTATCATCATGTCTTGGAACATTTCTTATCTTGTTGAACTTGAAGGAAGAATCAGGACCGCTATCGCTGTCGTCGGAAAAAGCTCAGAGGTCCTTTGCAAGGACGGTAGACGGTACTAGAATCACTGTTACATCAGTAATCAACAGCCAGCCGCTGTGTTTCTTTACGAGGAAAGTGTGATACCGAATTTGTAAACATAGATGAAACATTCTTGGTCAAACAACAAGAGACAAGTTTTTACCTGTCACTGTAATGTTTGCGAATTCCTGGAACATAGAGATGGCTTCCCTCATGGAGTCCTCGCTCTGCAGCTGACCCGTCTGCATGGACGGCGGGTCCATGTAGCCGAAATTCATCAGGTAGTTCTGAGGAACAGAGAACGTTACAAGATGTCAATCAAATCTACAGTCTTAGCCATTGAATAACCTCCCAAGAATGCACGTTAGTAGAAACTCCAACTCGTGCATTAGACTTGCGTTTATTGACAATGAAAGCTTGTCACAAGTTGTCTGAAAAATGCCCCACCCCTTTGCCCAGGCTTTCGCCTGTGAACCATATTATAAACATCCTCTTTCGGTTTTCGCCAGGACTGGGGATGCATGCAAAACGAAAAGGTAACTGGTTGGACAACTCAGTGCCAGACGCAGAACGTGCCAGACTACGCGAAGTCAGGTACCCATTTTTACACCTGGGTAAAGTGAGGAAGGTGCCTTTCCCAGGGTCGGTTGCCTCAGGTGAGTGCGTCATACTACCCGCCATTCCAAATATGGAAGGGTTCTTCTCTGGCGGCCTGACAACAAGAGCAGACTTGGCCAACCATCCCTTAAGAGGGTGATTTAGGAAGATGTTGGTCTCCAATACGGAGACCTCCTGTCGACTGTCATGGGCGACAGAGTCGTCTGGGGGATTTCACCTGTCACCTGACAAGGATGACTGAACTGAACTGAGTAATGGCTGTGGTGCAACTTCTGCGAAGTCAAAAGGATAATGAAGTTTATTGCATATTCATGCCCTCTTGGGGCTAAATGCAGCAAGACGCATACAAATAGTCTGATAAGTAAGCTATTCTATGTTCTACTCACGTCTACATGTTTCTTTCCTCTTCTTAAAACATGTGGAGACGAACTTACAGAGTTCTTCTATCAAATCATAGTTAACTGATGACATTAGATATTTGAAAAAGTCTTCTTTTGTTAGTTGTGCATATTTCTGGTTTGCAAGTGTAGTAAAAAATGCAAATGCAAAGGTATTGCGTATACTGTACAGTGAACATTCTAGAAGAAAGTGCACTTCATTTTTTTATATACCTATAGTTCTAATCACAAAACATACATAGTCTGTCATTTGGAGGAGTTTGGGTGTATCTACAGGCTTCAATTTGTAGAGGGTGATCGCTGATCCTTAGTTTAGTCATGGCTCGGCAATAGCTAAAATTTGTTATATCGGGGTATTTTTAATTCTCTTTCATGCGTATACTTGGATTTACATACGAATACTTGATAATACAGTGGAATTCAGTTGATTGCACCTCGGATAAACGTACACTTCGGTCAATTGCATGGAATCCCCAAATCCCATGGCGGTGCGGTCCAACTGGGTAACTTCGGATAATCGCACACACCGGATAATTGCACGTAATTAGCTGGCAAATTGGGTGTGCAATTAAGCGGCTTCCACTGTATAGGGAACTTTGTGCCAGCTAACGACTGAGGCCCGGGAGTGACACAGCGTTTTCTGTCGTGATGAAGTAGCTTGATATGGACAGTCTTTAAAAGGAACAACCGATGACGTTTTCTCGGGGCACAGACACCACATCCTTATCGATAATGCATACGAACTGTAATTGTCCTCATAATTGCTCTTCTTTATCGTACAGACGATGATCATTATCCGGTAGTTGACAAGGAATCGTCTCCACGCTGGCCCTAATTGATTGGAATGCCTCTAACGAATTTGGAGAAAGAGGAAGCAATTAGAATTAATGGCATGATAAGATTTTGACGTCACGCAATGACGCAAGCACGTGATGCCCCTTTTCCGAATTCCCGTTGTCATGAAACATAAGTGGATCTCCTTATTCCTATCTCATGAACCGGAAAACGCCCCCGGGCAGGTTACTCAATGGAATCTTCCATCTACTGATACGTCAATTTCTCGACGTGCACACGTTGTCTGCAAACGTTTAGTGGTTTATCCGATAACTATGTAAAAATTGAAAATTAATTGAATTATATCCATTGCAGAAACTTAATGTTCAAAAACTGATGTAATGGAAATCATACATTTGACATTTACCGATTTTTCAAGCCTAAACTTATACCATGGCAATAATGAAAGAAAAAAACTCTGAAAGATTTTATTACTTTGTATGTTGTTGCTTTTTTTGTACTGTACTCTTTTGTTGAATAACATTGAGTGACAGATCGGCGTGCCTTCACACTACTAGTACTGCACTACTAGTACTACACTACTAGCACTGCACTACTAGTACTACACTACCAGTGCTACACTACTAGCACTACACTACCAGTACTACACTACTAGTACTACACTACTAGCACTACACTACTGGTACAGTACTACACTACTTGTACTACACTACTAGTGCTACACTACTAGTACTACATACTAGTACTACACTACATGTGTGTATGTATACATGTATGCATGTGTGTATGCATGTGTATGTATGTGTGTGTGTGCATGTATGTATGCATGCATGTGTGTATGCATGTATGTATGTATGTGTGTGTATGTATGCATGTATGTATGTATGCATGTATGTGTGTGTATATATGCATGTGTGTATGCAAGTATGTGTATGTATGTATGTGTGTGTATGTCTATGTATGTATGCATGTAAGCGGGTGTGTGTATGTGTGTATGTATGTATGTGCGTATTTACATGTTTGTAAGAAGCAGACCAGCATAACTTTAGAAGGCCTGAATAGATTGTACATGTATTGATATGTTCTGGATATCCAGGATGCGCCTCAAAACATTCTGTACATTATATCAATTAAACTGGGACTGTTGCCATCAATGCCAAACAAGATTGCATCAAACAACTTTATTGAACAAAACAAATAACTATAAAAAAAACATGACAGTCTCAGAACAATAAAACCTAAAATAACACTACCATTACAACGTGAATTTTCAAGATAAATTCAGACCAAGAAAACCAGCTTCTGTTACCCCTAAAAAGATTTAAACTTGCAAGTATAAGGTACCTGATAACCTTAACCTGATAACACTAACACTTTGGTAAATATAAATTAGTACAACAAACTATCTAAAGATCACAAGTTGTTAGCAGTGACAAAACAAGTCTTTTTCACACAAAGCTTTCACCAGTTCTTTTGTTACCAAGGTTATAGCTAAACTATAAGCCTGAAACATAGAACAAGACTTCTGCAACTTGAACTGTTATTCCTCACTAAATGGACAACTTGGCATTTTACAAAAGGGCATGTGCAATAAGAAAAACTTAAATAGAGAACAAAACCTAGTCTGTTATATTTTTCTAAGGTAGGGAACTTCAGATAAGAAATCAACAAGTAAATAAAAGTATTACCTTTCTTAGCAAGATCATTAGACGAGATGTTACCGTAGAAGAATGTACATGGAGTTACAATCAGAAAGCTGGCTATACTACTAAACTACTAAACAAAATGTGAAAAAAGTAACAAATGAGTCATGTTTACAGGTAATCTTCAAAATTTGAAAGTTGTGACCAACATCTCTATTTCATACTCCTGGTCCAGGGCTTTCTTATTTGTGAGTTTGCATGTGCCTTCTAAGACTTCCCAGTCGACTGAATTGCCTGCTGCACTCCTCACACTTGTAGGGTTTCTCTCCTGTGTGAGTCCGCATGTGTTTTTTTAAATCACCCAAATCACTAAACTGTCTGCTGCACTCCTCACACGTGTAGGGTTTCTCCCCAGTGTGAGTTCGCATGTGAGCCTTCAGATTACCCAGCTGACTGAACTGCCTGGTGCACTCCTCACACTTGTAGGGTTTCTCCCCAGTGTGAGTTCGCATGTGACTCTTCAGATGATTCAGCTCACTGAACTGCTTACTGCACTCCTCACACCTGTAAGGCTTCTCCCCTGTGTGAGTCCGCATGTGTCCCTTTAGATGATTCAGCCGACTGAACTGCCTGCTGCACTGCTCACACTTGTAGGGTTTCTCCCCTGTGTGAGTCTGCATGTGAGTCTTCAGATTACCCAGCTCACTGAACTTCCTGCTGCACTCCTCACACTTATAAGGCTTCTCCCCTGTGTGAGTTTTCATGTGTCTTTTTAGATGACCTGGCTCACTAAACTGCTTGCTGCACTCCTCACACTTGTAGGGTTTCTCCCCTGTGTGAGTCCGCATGTGAATTTTTAGACTACCCAGCTGACTGAACTGCCTGCTGCACTCCTCACACCTGAAGGGTTTCTCTCCAGTGTGTGTGTTTATGTGTTGCTTTAGATGCCCTAACCGACTAAACTGCTTGCTGCACTCCTCACACCTGTAGCACTTCTCCTCTCTGCTAGTGCCACGTTGCACAGATTCAACCTCTTCTGCATTTTTCCTGGCGTCATCCAAACTCTGCACGTTGCTTGTTGATGCCATCCTCGTAGATCTAGCACAAGGTCTGCAGGGAAAAAGATGAACTGTCATTAGCCAAGAGACCCTAAATTCTTTAACTACACCAACTTGTATATTCGTGTCCTAGCCAAAGGGTTTGCAGGGCCTATACGGGCCAACATGCCCAAGGAAATTCTACAGCAACAGGGGTACAAAACCGTTAAACCGCAAAAATGGGACTTGCAAAACATCAGTGGTCCGGATTTTGGACTGAAAAACTGAACAGATTACACCGGCAGGCATTCGTGTTAGGCTTGGGTCACATTTCCAAACCGGGCCCCGGCCGGGGTGTTTGCGGAAACGAAAAGTAAAAGTGTTGACCAATGAATATACACAAATCATGCCAATGACTTATATTGTTTACGTTTTAGTGTTTTGTTGAATTTTATGACACATTTTTCGTTTCCGAAAGCTACCCGGCCGGGCCCCGGGTTGGGAATTGTGACCCAGGCCTTACATATCATCGTGAAGTTCAAGTAGAGGAGAGTTGAAAGTTACTTTCACTAGTTTTTACAATCAAACTTGGCACCCTGACCGTACCTGTACCTAAATTTCTGTACCGGCACCCAACCCTGGCTAGTACTGAACCTCCCCGTAGAGTCAGTTCAATCGCGCCATAATGAACAACAGATGTTAGAAACTAGCCTCTACCAGGCTTCGTGGTTTGGTGGTCTAATTGTAGAAATTGGTCAAATAGAGTAAATACAGTACGCTAGGGGAGTCAGCCGGCCGAGTAGGGACCACAGAATGCCTGGTAGAGGCTAGTTAGAAACGCCGATAAGTTACGGCCTGGGGGCGGGCGGGGGAAGTTGAGGTACACTTCACAAATATAACACTGCGCTTTTCATACAGGTATGACTTATTTCTACACCAAAAAAAAACACTGTGAAATTCACTCTGTAAGGGAAATACATAAAAACAGACTTGCACTTACACTTGCCTTTGAATAAATACCCTCAGAATTGTTACCAGAGGATTTTCCGTAAACCCCTTACAGGTCCCATTGTTTACGTTTCTTTACTTATCAGAACGTTTTCTCCCTATTTTTGCGCAGAAAACTGGAACATTTCAAACATACATTTGTATAATTCTTTCCTCTAAGCTTTGATCTATCTTCCAGTGGACACAGACGATAGATCATGTTGTTTTTACCTTCGTACCTCCCTCCCTATAAGCAAGGAGGTTGCGACGCGGTCACGAAACGTATCAGTTTCGTGCTTTCTGTCAAACCTACAGAGCTTCTAGTATCAAAATACATGAAGTAGTCTTACCTGAACAAACTTAAATACCGGAAGACTTGCACAAAACGTCCGTCGGATCGCTAAAACCGCTAAATGTTGATGAGATTTTCGAAACGATAAAAAAAACTTTCCAAACCCACGCCGTTTTTCGGGAAAACAGGAAGTTGCGTCTGATGACCCGGAAGTATACTTCGACCTGGGTCAACCCTCCTTCCTGATTATTCACTAGTTGTCGCGATAACGCTCAATCGGGATTTATGTACAGATGAATGCAGACATGGCATTTCTTTCTTGGAGACTGACACTGGTCATATCTTTGTTCTCCTGTGTTGCTCCTTGTAGTTGTGGTGACAGTAAACATTCTGAAATGAGTAATTACCTTCGACAAGGTAATGTTTTGGCAAGGAGGTTAAGACTCAAGAGGTTAACCTTTTTAACCTCCTTCTTTTTGGTAGCGTTGGTTTCTATGTATGTATGTATGTGTGTGTGTATGTATGTATGTACTATGTATGTACTAGTTTATAGACATGTATGTATGTATGTGTGTATGTATGTATGTATGTATGTACTAGTATATATTATGTATGTATGTATGTTTGTGTGTATGTATGTATGTATGTATGTATGTATGTATGTATGTATGTACTAGTATATAGACATGTATGTATATGTGTCTCGGGGAGTTGCCCAGACACCTTTATCTGACATCGAAACGTACGCAAAGTGAGTAAAACTGGTCATGTAAAAGAATTCTCCTTCATACCATGGCTAGTGCCATACTAAATGTATCAACTTCTTCCAATGCAATATGGAAACAAGTGTCCATCCAACAACTTTATTGAACAAAACATGATTACAACAAAACATAGCAAAACAATTAAACCCCAAAATAACACTTCTATTACTATTTAGCTTTTCAAAGACGAACAAATTCAGAACTGGTTAAACAACTTCTGATACCCCTAAAATGAACTTAGTTCTGACGATTAGGATAATACGCACTGTTATGGATCCTTTGTTCTTACATCATTTTAAAAGTTTTCTTGCAGTTAGGAACCTTAATCTAAACCATGCTGCACGAAATATTTAACAAACACTTGCAATTATCAATGAAAGGTAACTACCAAAACTACCTACATGAACTAAGCAAGTATAACAGATACCTGATAACTAAAGACTAACACTAAAGTAAATGTAGAAAAGTACAACGAACCATCTTAACATCACAAGTTAAGTAGTTAGCAGTGATGAAACACGTTTACTTTCAACAAGAACTGTTTTCACCAGTTCTGTTGTTACCAAGGTTACAGCTAAACTACAAGCCTCAAATATAGAAAAAAACTTCTGAAACTTGAACTGTTATTTCTCACTAGATGGATAACTTTTCATTTTACAATAGGACATGCCAAATAAGAATAACAAAGTTCAATACAGAACAAAACCTACTGTGATATACCTTTCTAACTAATCAAAGGTTGGGAACTTCAAATAAGAAACCAACAAGTAAATAAAGGTAATACCTTTCTTAGAAAGGTCACTAGAAGAGCTGTTACAGTAGAAGAATATGTACATGGAGCTATAATCAGAAAACTGACTAAAACCAAACAACCAACAAAATGTGAAAAAATGTTGCTTAAATTAACAAATAAGCCATGTTTGCAGGCAATCTTCAAAATTTGCCATATGTCAATCTCTATTTCACACTCCTGGTCCTGGCTTTTCTTATTTGTGAGTTTGCATGTGCCTTCTAAGACTACCGAGTTCACAGACCTGCCTGCGGGACACCTCACACCTTTTCATCTGTGTGAGTTCGCACATGTTTCTTCAAATGACCAAGCCTACTGAACTGTTTGCTGCACTCCTCACACCTATATGGTTTCTCCCTTGTGTGAGTCCGCATGTGTTGCTTCAGATTGCCCATCTCAGTGAACTGCCTGCTGCACTCCTCACACTTGTATGGCTTTTCACCTGTGTGAGTCCGCATATGTTTCTTCAGTCTACCCAGCCCAGTGAACTGCTTGCTGCACTCCTCACACCTGTAGGGTTTCTCACCTGTGTGAGTCCGCATATGAGTTTTTAAAGCACCCAAATCACTGAACTGCTTGCTGCACTCCTCACATCTGTAGGGTTTCTCACCTGTGTGCGTCCCGCATGTGAGTCTTCAGATTACTCAGCTGAATGAACTGCCTGCTGCACTCCTCACACTTGTAGGGCTTTTCACCTGTGTGAGTCCGCATATGTGTCTTCAGTCTACCCAGCCGACTGAACTGTTTGCTGCAATCCTCACACTTGTAGGGTTTCTCTCCTGTGTGAGTTCGCATATGAGTTTTTAAAGTACCTAGCTCACTGAACTGCCTGCTGCAGTCCTCACAATTGTAGGGTTTCTCACCTGTGTGAGTCCGCATGTGACTTTTTAGCGTACCCAGCTCACTGAATTGCCGGCTGCACTCCTCGCACGTGTAGGGTTTCTCCCCTGTGTGAGTCCGCATGTGAGTCTTCAGAGCACCTAGCTCACTGAACTGCCTGCTGCAGTCCTCACAATTGTAGGGTTTCTCACCTGTGTGAGTCCGCATGTGACTTTTTAGCGTACCCAGCTCACTGAATTGCCGGCTGCACTCCTCACACGTGTAAGGTTTCTCCCCTGTGTGAGTCCGCATGTGAGATTTCAGATGACCCAGCCGGCTGAATTGCTTACTGCACTCCTCACACTTGTAGGGTTTTTCCCCTGTGTGAGTCCGCATGTGATCCACCAGATTGCACAGCTGACTGAAATGCCTGCTGCACTTCTCACACTTGAAGGGTTTCTCCCCTGTGTGAGGCCGCATGTGTGTCTTCAGATGACCCAACTGACTGAACTGCTTGCTACACTTCTCACACTTGTAGGGTTTCTCCCCTGTGTGAGTTCGTATGTGAGATTTCAGATGACCCAGGTGACTGAATTGCTTACTGCACTCCCCACACCTGTAGGGTTTCTCCCCTGTGTGAGTCCGCATGTGTCCCTTTAGATGATTCAGCCGACTGAACTGCCTGCTGCACTGCTCACACTTGTAGGGTTTCTCCCCTGTGTGCGTCTGCATGTGTGTCTTCAGATGACCCAGCTGACTGAACTGCCTGCTGCACTCCTCACACTTGTAGGGTTTCTCCCCTGTGTGAGTTCGCTCGTGTCTCTTCAGATCACTCTGCTTACAGAACTGCTTGCTGCACTCCTCACACCTGTAGGGTTTCTCCCCTGTGTGAGTCCGCTTGTGTTTCTTCAGATAGGCCAACTTACTGAATTGCTTGCTGCACTCCTCACACCTGTAGTACTTCTCCTCTCTGCTAGTCCCAGGTTGCACAGAATCATCCTCTCTTGCATTTCTCCTGATATCATCCAAACTCTGCATGTTGCTTGTTGATGCCATCCTCCTAGGTCTAGCACTACGTCTGTAGGGAAAAAATGAATTGTCGTCAGACAAGAGACACTATTTATTTAAGTATACCAACTTATAAATTAGTGTCCTAGCCAAACTTTTTCCAACTCAATGTATAAATCTCCTAACAAAAATAAAGACTGACAAATAGTGAAGCCTTCCTCCACCATTTTAAGTTAGGCCATGTTGATTTGATTCTGTGGATGACATCCGCGTGCGCACCAATTTTCGGCCGATTCCAAAAAAAAAAAAAGTTTTCAAGCATCGTTAAAACCAGCTTCAATACCAGCAAATATATGCCGAAAATCCATACTAATGTCGTAAAATGCATCTTTTGCGTCTTCTCCCATCGCAAAACGTACTGATTTTGTCGTAAACTATTCCTTGCACATGCACATTGACGTTAACCGAAACTTGCCAAAATAACTGAAAATGGGGACGAATTCAACTGATCGTGATTCTCCTTCGAATTATGTAAGCATCAAAGTGACACGGAAGGGTGGCGGTGTTGTGAATTGGTACGCGATTGATTGTGGACAAGGTGACGTTACATTTGCCCAGTTATATGAGAAACTTGTTGCGACAAGCGAGTTCAGGCCGGTGAACTTCAGCGAATTTCTTTCAAGAACCGCCAATGTGCAAATTATTGCAATGAAGAAAAAGAGATGTCGAGGTCTACGCTGGCCTAAAGGTTGGGCATGCCTGCCGACAATTCGGATGTTTTGTCCGCATCGAGGTGGACAAGACGGCCAGTGGAAAGACTGATGAAGATCCGCGGCCCAAGTCTGCTTTTGAGGTGATTAAAATTTCATTGTTACCTTCAGTTTTGGATTGAACTACTAGTAGGGGAGGGGGGGCGAGGGTATTTTAAATTTTCACGTTCGGTACATGTATGCATAAATGACTACAGCACTGTTTTTTTAAGTCTATTGACAGGATGTCTAAGCTATCTAATCAGTATAAAGGCACTAAACCGACTGATAACAAATTTTGGACTCTTCTATTGACAGGAGATTCCTGTCAATGAGCGCTCACCACAGCACAGAAAAAGGAATTGGAGTCTGAAGGAGGACTCCATGTACACCTGTGGAGTATCATGGATACCAGACGATCATTTGAGAGAGAGCTGTTATGTGAGCCGGTGAGTTATAGCATACAATGAATTTATGTTGGTTGACAATGTTGTTATTCTGAGGCTACAATTGTAGCTCATCACAAGGACTTAATAGGACCTAAAACTAGACTTTGACTTGAAAGATACAGGAAGAAGACCCTTTTTGAATGGGTATGACAACTGTTATTTTTACAATACTTTTATAGTTTCATAGACAAATGTCTTTTTTTCAATCAAGTTTGATACTGTATTAATGTCTCATTTGACACCTTTTTTGTGCAGGGCCCTATCATGTGCCGTTCCAGTAGAGCCCTACTACTATTTTGCGAGACTCAAGGCTCCAGCTGCATTAAGGTCAATCCTCCCACTGGTATGCTGGCAGTGTGGGGAGGAAGAGACACTCCCCATTCTTTGGAGAAGGCCAAGCAATTCCAGACGATCCATCCAGTGTGTCAGGTGGGTTTTAAGTCTTTAGTTACATGTCATTTTACAATGTACAGTATTTGTGAAGATGATACTTTGCCTCCATTCATTGTGCTTTTGTCTGAATTAGTGTGCTTTCTCAACATAAAACTTGATTTATGTAGTAGCTACATGTTTATTAATGAAGGTTAAATATCCAGGTACCAATACATGTGTATAGATGATGCATCTTTCCACAAACATGTCTAAAACTGGAGTTAAATACATTTTGAATTTCAGATATTTGTAGTGGCATCCATGTATTGCAAAATTCAATCAATGATTTATCCCATCTTGCGTTTTTGTAGGTGTGCAAATCTGCAGGAGTAGAGGAGAGGACACGAGGAAAGAAGAAGATGAAAAGGAGAAGAGAGGCGGAAGATGACAACTAAGGCAGGTGTTTTATTTGATCTACCTTTTTCAATACTGTTTTCACCAAGTGCTAAGTTGAAAAGCCTTGGGCTACATGCTCCATTCCATCTGAAGTGCTGAGCCTTTCCATTTGCATTTGTGTCTATCATGTACACTGTACTGTAAAACTACATGTTGTAAACTATTGAAGAAATGTATACATTAGAAGGGTTGATACCTAATTGTTGCTTTACATGTTTCTGCAGGCACCTGAAGAATGACAGCGCCATAAGAGGAAACAAGATGCCAGAGGAACTTAGACAGGACATGCAGCATGCCAGTCAAACAAAACAAAAATAAAGTTCTTGTTTGGTATACCATACTTTGTGTGTTTAGTCATTTGTTCTACCTTCCCGGCCACTTAGATTTCATAATAAAGAGAACTTTTTTTTTTTGCCAAACTTTTTTTTTTCGCTCGCTCGCACCAATTCTGGGGCTGCCAGAGGATGTCATCCATATAATCAAATCAACATGGCCTTACTGAATACTCAGAATAGGGGTTGGTACAAAACCGTTTTTTCTTGTTGGACCGGTGCGAAAAAAACAGACCTGATTTTCGACCGATCAGAAAATGATGATCTGATTATACCAGCAAGCATTCGTGTGTTTGGGGACTTACCATCCCAACTGAGAAAGTAAACATCCAACATGGCGGCGCTTATTGATGCATACGAAATCAATACAGGTTTTGCTATCCCAAGAAGAAGGAGAAACAAGAGCGAAGTAGGATACATTTTGCCACGTTTCTACAAACAAACTTAGTCTAACAGAGGCATTAGCTTTGTTGACATGATGACAGAATTTTAAAACGCCAGTAGTAATAAGTTACTCCATCAAACAGATTCATTTGTTGCGAAGTGGACCATTCTTTTGCCCATTCACAACTTTTCACAGACAATTAGGTACAGATTTAGGTACAGACCTGGACCTGATCCTCTGGATCTACACTGTACCTATACCTGAATTTTTTGTACCGGTACCCACCCCTACTAGAAGTACTACTGAACCTCCCCTTACAGTTAGTTCAAACACGCCATAATGAACACCAGATGGTGGAACGCTGGGAAATTCCGGCCATGGGCCGGACGGGGGAAGTTGAGGTGTACGGACACAAAACTGCGCTTTTCATACAAGTATGGCATATTTCTACACCAAAGAACACCGCAGAATTAACTTTGAAAGAGCAATACATAAAAACAGACTGGCATTTTCACTTGCTTTTGAATAAATTACCCCACAATTCTTATCAACGGATCCCCCGTAAACCCCTCACAGGCCCCAGCTGTTTACGTTTCTTTCTGCATTCCTCCACGTATCAGAATGTTCTCTACAATTACTTAGGTGCATAAAACTGAAACTTTTCAAACAAACATTTTTATAATTCTTTCCTGTAAGGTATGGTCTATCTTCCAGCGGACACAGACAACAAACCATGTTGTTTTTACCTTCGTTCCCCTCCCTATAAAACAAGGAGGTTGCGACGCGTTCAGGAAACGTATCGGTTTCGGGCTTCCTGGCAAATCTACAGAGCTTCTAGTGTCAAAACACAAGATGTCGTCTTACCAGCACAAACTTGAACACCAGCAGACTTGCACAAAACCCTCCGTCGACTCGCGAAAACCGCTAAATGTTGATGAGATCTTCGAAACGAAGAAAAACTTCCAAGCCCACGCCGTTTCTCCAGTAAACAGGAAGTGGCGTCTCATGACCCGGAAGTATACCAATGGTCCTAGGTCACCATCATCTCCTGGTTATTCAATAGTTGTCGCGATAACGCTCAATCGGAATTTATATAAAGATTAATACAGACACGACGTTTATTTCTCTGAGACTAACACTAATCATATTTCTATTCTCCTATGTTGCTCCCTTTGGTGATGGTCAAAATTACGGCCCTCCTTTGGAAACCAGAACCCGTACTGTGTCACTGAAGAAAAACGGCAGACAGCTGACCTAACCAAGAAGGAATCTCCAAGCAGAGGTTCGGCTCCAGCTATTTTGACGTGATTTTAGGCCTAGGACTTTCTATTTTGTATCGTTCTACAAGCCATGCTGGATCCACAACGTTGGTGTAATTCCTTTTCCCAACAAAAACGCCTAAACACATCAAAACACAGTCGAAGCCAAACCTCTGCCTGGTCATTGGTTCCGTGAGCACACCCGTCCAGTTTCTTGTGCAGTGATGCCTTCTAGCGATCTTCAGCGGGTATGCACCCGGAAATCTGGTGCTCTGCTCAGCAAATAAAAACAAATCTCATGTACATGTAGCAAGTGGTGCCTTATATGGAATCATGTTGTTTTATTCTTTTCGTGAGAATTTAAATGTAGTAACTTAATGAACTAAACATTCGGGTGATAACGTATTCTTTTGTCTTTGAGTTATGAAATGTGTAATTACCTTCGCTAAGGTTAGGCTTTTGATAGCGTCTGTTTGTATGTGTGTATATGTATGTGTGTGTGTGTGTGTGTATGTATGTATGCACGTATGTGTGTTATGTATGTTTGTATGTACGTGTGTGTGTGTGTTATGTATGTATATGTGTATGTATGTATATATGTTTGTGTGTATGTATGTTTGTGTGTATGTACTATGTATGTATGTATGTATGTGTGTGTGTGTCTTAATGTATGTACATATGTTTGTGTGTATGTTTGAAAGTATGTATGTATGTGCTTGTAAGCAGATGAACAGCATAACTTGAGAAGGCTCGAATGGATTATTTATGTGTATTGATATGTTCTGGATAGCCAGAATTTGCCTCAAAGCATGTCTTCATCATTCGAACAGTCTGTCAATAACCTTAGCCCCCTCCCAATCTATCTACACAATCTGTACATTATTGTCAGAGAGGACAACAAATACACACGTTGGGCCAAGGAAGCCATCTGGATCAGAAAGTCTAGCTTGAAGTAGTATGAACTTAGCCATGTTTGGGACCGCATCCTTGCCACTACGTCACAAAGTGGCAAGGCTGATTAACGTATCACGTCACAATAGGTTTAGTTCGATTTGCACTGTATAGTTCATATCGCACCGTGTAACAGTGTATTTCATTTTGCACTGATGAAGGTGACAGTCACCGAAACGTTTGCAGAAGAATAAAAAGAGGTTGTGAAACGAAGAAGACTGTTCGATTGATCTACCAACCTGATGAAACTATTTACGAATGTCTTCATCATGTCTTTGAAAGGAGCACATCTTGGATGAAAACAGTCAGTCTGATCAAGGACGTTACATGACAGATGTAACGCCCTTGGTCTGATTACAAAATCATAACTATCATTAATCTCCAAGCAGATCATACAATGGCATAAGATAGTACCAAAATGGCCAAGGAGTGTAGTCAGCCAAGAGGTGTACATTTACCATGTAGCAAAACACACTCCTAAGCCGGCTTTTGATACTATCTTATGCTACCGTAGGATCTGCTTGGAGATTAAACTATCATAACTATCATTGAAGAATTCCTAGTTTTAGATGCGTTCCTTTCAATTTTTGGAGCAAAAAAAGAAAAGCGTTTTGTTTGTACCCAGTCATCTGTACATTATACTTATGAACTACTATGGCTATTTCGGAAATAGTTTCATCAGGTTGATAGAATATAGAATATATCAGACTTCTTTTACACAACCAAATCGTTCTCACTTTGCTTGCGTTTCCATGTCACTCAGACACCTTCCTAATACATCAAAACGTCCGCAAACGTAAGTACAAACTGGTTGTGTAAAAGAATTTTTATATACTATGGCTATTGCCATACTAAATATATCAACTTCTCAAATGTCATCTCCAGACAAGTGTGCATCAAACAAACAACTTTATTGAACAAAACAAATGAATATAATGAAAACAAAGTAACAGAACAATAAAACCTAAAATAATACTTCTACAATGTGGGTTTTCAAGAAAAATTCGTGCCTCAAAAAAAATTTTAATACCCCTAAAAATAAACACCTAGTTGAAAATAAGTATAATTATAAATAAATTCCTGGCAACGCTATCACTAAAGTAAATCTTAGATTAATACAAAGAAGCACAAGTCGTTAGTGGTGACGAAACAAGTCTACTTCACACAATAACTGCTTTCACCAGTTCTGTTCTTACCAAAGTTATATAAGCTGCATGACTGAAATATAGAACAAGACTTCTGCAACTTAAATTCCACACTAGACGGGCATGCACAATACAAAACTTAAATAAATAAATAAACAAAGAACAAAGCCTACTCTGTTATACTTTTCTAACTAATCTAAGGTTAGGAACTTTATATAAGAAATCGGTAAGAAAACTTAATTAAAAGTAATAGCTTTCAAAGAAACATTATTACAACAATATATAGAGTTACAGTACAAAAAGCTGACTATACTACTAAACTACTAAACAAAATGTGAAAAAAAGTATCATTGACAAAAAAAGCCATTATTGCAGGCAATCTTCAAAATGTGAAAGTTGTGACAACATTTCTATTTCACACTCCTGGTTCTGGTCTTTCTTATTTGTGAGTTTGCATGTGTCTTCTGAGACTTCTGAGCTGACTGAACTGCCTGCTGCACTCCTCACACTTGTAGGGTTTCTCCCCTGTGTGAGTCCGCATATGTTTCTTTAGATGACCCTGCTCACTGAACTGCTTGCTACACTCCTCACAGCCATACGGTTTCTCACCTGTGTGAGTCCGCATGTGAGTGTTCAGATTACCTAGCTGACTAAACTGCCTGCTGCACTCCTCACATCTGTAGGGTTTCTCCCCAGTGTGAGTCCGCATATGTTTCTTTAGATGACCAAGCTGACTGAACTGCCTGCTGCACACCTCACACTTGTAGGGTTTCTCCCCTGTGTGAGTCCGCACGTGGATCTTCAGATCACCAAGCTGACTGAACTGCCTGCTGCACTCCTCACACCTGTAAGGCTTCTCCCCAGTGTGAGTCCGCATATGTTTCTTTAGATGACCCTGCTCACTGAACTGCCTGCTGCATTCCTCACATGTGCAGGGTTTGTCACCAGTGTGAGTTTGCATGTGAGTGTTTAGTGTACCTAGCTGACGGAACTACCTGCTGCACTCCTCACATTTGTAGGGTTTCTCCCCCGTGTGAGTCCGTATGTGAGTCTTCAGGGAACCTAGATGACTGAACTGCCTGCTGCACTTCTCACACCTGTAGGGTTTCTCCCCTGTGTGAGTCCGCATGTGCCTCTTCAGATTACCCAGTCGACTGAACTGCTTGCTGCACTCCTCACACTTGTAAGGTTTCTCCCCTGTGTGAGTCCGCATATGATTTTTTAGAGCACCCAAATCACTGAACTGCCAGCTGCACTCCTCACACCTGTAGGGTTTCTCCCCTGTGTGACTATGCATGTGTTCCTTAAGATGATCCAGCCTACTGAACTGCCTGCTGCACTCCTCACACCTGTAAGGCTTCTCACCTGTGTGAGTCCGCATGTGTTCCTTAAGATGATCGAGCCTACTGAACTGCTTGCTGCACTCCTCACACATGTAAGGTTTTTCTCCTGTGTGAGTTCGCATGTGACTCTTCAGATGACTCAGCTGACTGAACTGTCTGGTGCACTCCTCACACTTGTAGGGTTTCTCCCCTGTGTGAGTTCGCATATGTTTCTGCAGACTTCCCATCTCACTGAATTGCCTGCTGCACTCCTCACACTTGTAGGGTTTCTCCCCTGTGTGAGTCCGCATATGTTTCTTCAGAGTACTCAGCTCACTGAACTGTTTGCTACACTCCTCACACTTGTAGGGTTTCTCCCCTGTGTGAGTCCGCATATGTTTCTGCAGACTTCCCAGTCGACTGAACTGTTTGCTGCACTCTTCACACCTGTAGGGTTTCTCCCCTGTGTGAGTTCGCATGTGTCCCTTCAGACTTCCCAGCGCACTGAACTGTTTGCTACACTCCTCACACTTATAAGGCTTCTCCCCTGTGTGAGTCCGCATGTGCCTTTGCAGATTACTCAGCTGACTGAACTGCTTGTTGCACTCCTCACACATGTAGGGTTTCTCCTCTCTGCTACTCCCAGGTTGCACAGAAACATCCTCTTCTGCATTTCTCCTGACGTCCTCCAAACTCTGCACGTTGCTTGTTGAAGCCATCCTCCTAGCTCGAGCGATAATCTGCAGGGAAAAGATGAATTGTCGTTAGGCAAGAGGCACTAATTTTCTAAGTACACCAACTTGTACATTAGTGTCCTAGCCATACTTTTTCCAACTCATTGTATAAATAAAGACTGACAAATAGTGAAGCCTCCCTCCACCATTTTAAGTTACTGTAAATGCAGAAATGTTCGCAGTGGATTAATGTTCGCGGTTTTTGCGGTGACCACTTCACCGCGAAAATAAAACCACCGCGGACATTTTTCTATTATGGTATTAGACTGCAGTCTATGGTGTTACAGCGAACTTAAATCCACCGCGAAAAGTCATTTTTCCAGCTACTGCAAAATTAAATCCCCGCAAACTTAAATGCATTTACAGTACTTCGTGTGGGTGGGTGCAAAACAATTTTTCTTGTTGGACCGGTGCGAAAAAAAACAGACCTGAAAAAATCATTGGACCTGATTTTAGACCGATACGAAAATGAACTGATTATACCGGCAAGCATTCATGTGTTTGTCCCAATGGAGAAAGTAAACATCCAACATGGCGGCGCTGATGGATGCCTACGAAATCAATAAACAAGGGCGAGTTTCTATAAACAAATTTAGTCTAACAGAGGTATAGCTTTGTTGACATGATGACAGACTTCTAAAACACCAGTAGAAATAAGATACTCCATCAAACAAATACATTTGTAGTGAAATGGACCATTGTTTTGCGCATTCCCAAGTTTCCACGAACAATTAGGTCCAAGTTCAGGTCCGGACCTAATCCTATGGACCTGATCCTATGGACCTGATCCTATGGACCTGAACCGTACCTGTACCTGAATTTTCTGTACCGGGACCCACCCCTACTAATACCAGTACTACTGAACCTCCCTAGGAGTTAGTTCAAACGCGCCATAATGAACACCAGATGTTACAACTGTGTTGGGGCGGACGGGGGAAGTTGAGGTACACCTTACTGATAGAATTTATAAAAAATGCGCCCTACATAAAACCATAACACATTTCTACAGCAATGAACACTGTAAAATTGATTCTGAAAGAGAAATACAACAAAACAGACTTGCATTTTCACTACCCTTTGAATAAATAACATCAGGATTCTTATCAACGGATCTCCGTAAACCCCTCACAGGCCCCCGCTGTTTACGTTTCTTTCTGCATTCCTCTACGTATCAGAATGTTATGACTTCTCCCACTATCTAGGTGCAAAAAACTGGAACATTTCAAACATAAATTTGTATAATAGTTTCCTCTAAGGTATGGTCTATCTTCCAGTAGACAAAGACGAGAGTCAGACGACAAACGGTGTGGTTTACAATTACACCTTCGTTCCCCCTCCCCATAGAGAAATCGCATCGCGTTCTCGAAACGCTTCACTTTCGAGCTTTCTGTAAAATCTACAGAGCTTCTAGAATCAAAACACAACAGGTGGTCTTACCAGACCAAACTTGAACACCAGCAGACTTGAGCAAAACGTCCGTCGACTCCCTAAAACCGCTAAATGTTGATGAGTTCTTCGAGACGAAGAAATGGTCTTTCCACACAACGCCGTTTTCCGGAAAACAGGAAGTTGCGTTGCATGACCCGGAAGTACACAATGGCCTGGGTCAACTATCATCTCCTGGTTATCCAACAGTTGTCGCGAACACGCTCAATGGGGATTTATGTACAGATGAATGCAGACATGGCATTTCTTTCTTGGAGACTGACAATGGTCATATCTTTATTCTCCTGTGTTACTCCATTTATTTATAGTAAACATTCTGAAATAAATAATTACCTTCGCCAAGGTAATGTTTTGGCAAGGAGATTAGGTTATTTTTTAACCTCATTCATTTTGGTAGCGTTTATTTGTATGTATGTATATGTGTGTGTGTATGTTTGTATGTGTATGCATATATGTATGTATGCTTGTATGTATGTTTGTTTGTATGTATGTGTGTGTGTGTGTACGGTATATGTATATGTTTATGTATGTATGTATGTGTGTGTGTATGTGTACATGTATGTATTTATGTATGTTTATTATTGTACATGTATATGAATACACAGCGCATAACTTGAGATGGCCCGAATGAATTGTATTGAACATGTACTGATACCCAGGACGTCTCTCTAAGTATTCCTTGGATAGCAGCACATGTTGGAAACAACAGTGAAAACTTTGCCCATTAACAAAATCATATCTAATTGCTTAAGTAACTATCACTGAACAATCTATAGTTCTAGCAATACTTTAAAAGGCCAAATGTATTGTACATGCATTGATATGTTCTGGATATCCAGGATGTGCATCAAAACATTCTGTACATTATATCAATAAACTGGGGCTGTTGCCATCAATGCCAAACAAATGTGCATCAAACAACTTTATTGAACAAAACAAGTAACTTTAAAAAACACCACAGAACAATAAAACCTGAAATAACACTGCCATTACAATGTGAATCAAGATAAATTCAGGCATAAAAAAACGCTTCTGATACCCTAATAAAATGAAACTTAGTTCTGACGATTAGGACAATACATACTGTTATCAAAGCTTCCTGGCAGTTAGGAACCTTAATCTAAACCAGGCTTGTGTCTGCACGAAATGGTTAACAAAATCTTGCAACTAACAATAAAAGGTACCTACCTACAACTACCTACATGAACTAGGCAAGTCTAACAGATACCTGATAACGTTAAGACTAACGCTTAAGTAAATGTGGATTAGTGCATGGAACTATTTTAAGATCACAAGTAGTTAGTAGTGACACAAACAAGTCTTCTTCACACAATAACTGCTTTCACCAGTTCTATTGGTACAAAGGTTATAGCTAAACTACAAAACCTAAAATAGATAATAAGATGTGTGTAACCTTGAACAGTTGACACTAAATGGCTAGCTTGCCATTGTACAAAATGGCATGTGCAATAACAACAAAAGTTAGATATGGAACAAAACTTACTAGATGTTAAATCTGTCTAACTAATCTGAGGTTGGGAACTTGAGATAAAAAATCAACAAGTAAATAAAATTAAAACCTTTCTTAACAATATTATTACAACAGTTCATGGAGTTACAATCAGATAGCTGGCTATACAGTACTAAACTACTAGTACTAAACAAAATTGTAAAAAAAAAAAAAATTGACAAACATACTATGTGACCAACATCTCTATTTCACACTCCTGACTCCTGATTCTTATTTGTGGGTTTGCTTGTGCTTTCTAAGACTACTGAGTTCACAGAACTGTCTGCTGAACAGCTGACACTTTCTCATCTGTTGGAGTTTGTTTCTTCGATGACCCAGTCGACTGAACTGCCTGCTGCATTCCTCACCCCTCAACGGTTTCTCCCATGTCTGTAAGTCTCCATGTTTTTTCTATGACTCAACTAACTAAACCGCCTCTTACACTCCTCACACTTAACTAAGATTTATCCCCTGTGTGAGTCCGCATATGTTTCTTCAGATTACCCAGTAGACTGAACTGTTTGCTACACTCCTCACACTTGTAGGGTTTCTCCCCTGTGTGAGTTCGCATGTGTCCTTTAAAATGACCCAGCTGACTGAACTGTCTGCTGCACTCCTCGCACTTGTAGGGTTTCTCTCCTGTGTGAGTTCGCATATGAGTTTTTAGAATATACAGCTGACTGAACTGCTTGCTACACTCCTCACACGTATACGATTTTTCCCCAGTGTGGGTACGCATGTGGGTCTTCAGTTCATCCGACCTGCTAAATTGCTTACTACACTCCTCACACTTGTGAGATTTCTCCCCTGTGTGAGTCAGGATGTGTCTTTTCAGACTTGCCAGCAGACTGAACTGCTTGCTGCACTCCTCACACTTGTAGGGTTTTTCCCCTGTGTGAGTTTGCATGTGTTTCTTCAGATTACCCTGGTCACTGAACTGTTTGCTACACTCCTCACACCTGTAGGGTTTCTCTCCTGTGTGAGCCCGCATGTGTTTCTTTAGTTGACCCAGGAGACTGAACTGTCTGCTACATTCTTCACAGTTATACGGTTTCTCACCTGTGTGAGTTCGCATATGGGTCTTAAGATAATGTTGATGACTAAACTGTTTGCTACACTCCTCACACCTGTAAGGTTTCTCACCTGTGTGAGTACGCATGTGTCCCTTTAGATGACCCAGCTGACTGAACTGCTTGTTACACTCCTCACACTTGTAGGGTTTCTCCCCTGTGTGAGTCCGCATATGTTTCTTTAGATCACCAAGGTCACTGAACTGCCTGCTGCACTCCTCACACCTGTAGGGTTTCTCCCCTGTGTGAGTTCGCATGTGACTCTTCAGATGGCCAAGCTCACTGAACTGCCTGCTGCACTCCTCACACCGGTACGGTTTCTCCCCTGTGTGAGTTCGCTTGTGTTTCTTTAGATGATCGAGCCTACTAAACTGCTTGCTGCACTCCTCACACTTGTAGCACTTCTTCCTTCTGCTAGTGCTCGGTTGCACAGAATCATCCTTTTTTGCACTTCTGTTGTCATCCAAACTTTGCATGTTGCTTGTTGATGCCATCCTTGTAGATCTAGTGTAGGCAAAAGATGAATTGTCATTAGACAAGAGACCACAGATTTGTAAGTACATGTACTACTACTAGTAAGGCCTCCTTCGGTCAATACTGACTACCGGTATAATCCTAATTGATATCAGCCATACAGTGTCAGCTGTGGCTAAATATTCATATAAGAGAATGACTCTCTCTGCCACATAGGGCACATCTGTAAGCTGACTCAAGTCTTTTGAGATCTTTTCGCAGGATCCGTTTGTAAGTATACCAACTTGTACATTAGTGTGCCAGCCAAACAGTTTCCAGGGCCTACAAATTCCAATTCTTTGGCTCTGGGGCCAACATTCCCCCAAGGATATTCTACAAACCCCCGCCCCCTTCCCCCCGAGATAGACCGTGATACATGTACATTTATCATTGAGATCAGATAGATAGTTTGCTTCAATGCTATCTCTGAAGGTAAGGCCATGTTGATTTGTCTTCATCAAGAAATATAATGATAAATAATAATAACTGTTCTTAGTTATAGAAAGATAGAAATACAAATTGTCATCAATAACCAAATCAGTGTACGCCTTTGTACAATTACTCCCATTGTCTTTCGTTTGCTTCTGATTCCCTTTAATAGATAACTTTTAACACGAGTCACCAGTCTAATGTTCTGGTTGAGATGTAGCTTGCAGTCGTCTGAGGAGTTTTCACAATTAGGTCCCTGTTTGGTTTGGTTTGGTTTGATTTGGTCCAGACCTGTAGCTGATTCTGCAAACCTGGACTGTATCTGTGCCTGACTTTTCTGTACCAGTGCCCACAACTACCAGTAGTACTACCGAACCTCCCCGTAGAGTCAGTTTAAACACGCCATAATGAACACCAGATGCTAGAACGGCGGGAAGTTCCGGCCTGGGGGCGGACGGGGGAAGTTGAGGTACACCTTGCGGATATAAAACCGCGCCCTTCATACAAGTATGACTTATTTCTTCAACAATGTACGCGGACGAATTTACTCTGAAACAGTAAAACATAAAAACAGACTTGAATTTTCACTTGCTTTTGAATGAATAACCTCAGAATTCTTATACGATCCTCCGTAAACCCCTCACAGGCCCTCCCGGTTTACGTTTCTTTCTGCATTCCTCCACGTATCAGACTGTTCTCTCCCTATTTTGGTGCAGAAAACTGGAACATTTCAAACATGCAATCGTATAACTCTTTCCTCTAAGCTATGGTCTATCTTCCAGTAGACACAGACGAGAGTCAGACGACAAACCGGGCCATGTGGTTTACACCTTCGTCCCCCCCTCCCCACAGAGAAGTTGCAACGCGTTATCGAAACGCTTCAGTTTTGGAGCATTCTGTTAAACTACAGAGTTTCTATTATCAAAATACATGAAGAAGTCTTACCTGAACAAACTTGAATACCAGAAGACTTGCATAAAACGTCCGTCGACTCGGATCGCTAAAACCTCTTAATGTTGACGAGATCTTCCAAACGAAGAAAAACGCTCCACATCCACGCCGTTTTTCGGGAAAACAGGAAGTTGCATCACATGACCCGGAAGTATACCTCGACCTGGGTCAACCATCCATCCTGATTATTCACTAGTTGTCGCGATCACGCTCAATCGGGATTTATGTACAGACGAATGCAGATGTGGTGTTTCTTTCCTGGAGACTGACACTGGTCATATCTTTATTCTCCTGTGTTGCTCCTTGTAGTTGTGGTGATAGTCAACATTCTGAAATAAATAATTACCTTCACCAAGGTAATGTTTTGGCAAGGAGGGTAACCTTTTCAACCTCTTTGTTTATGGTAGTATTTGTTTGTATGTATGTATGTATGGGTGTGTGTATGTTTGTATGTATGTGTATGCATATACATATATGTATGCTTGCATGTATGTTTGTATGTATGTATGTGTGTGTGTACGGTATGTGTATATGTTTATGTATGTATGTGTGTGTATGTATGTATGTGTGTATGTATATGTTTTTGTGTATGTGTACATGTAACGGTAGTTCACCTTTATCCGCATGGTAACCTATATCCGTTGTTTTTAAAAGCGAAATATTTAGGGATATTTGAAGACCCAGCGAGAAAAGGAACCAGACAAAAGATGGATGATAAGAAGAGGAAGGGTGGTAGAAATCAAGTAAAGAAATGCGATATCCACGATTTACAAGTTCTATACACCAATGTTGACAATTCACTTCTGAGTAAATATGACGAACTATGTACTCTATTGGCGAACAAACATTACGATATTATATCACTTGTCGAAATCAAACCCAAACAAGGGCAAACTCCCGATACAGCTGTGATGCAGATAAAAGGCTATGATTTGTTCATAGGGGACCTAATGGCACAAGACACAAGAGGCACATGTGTATACGTGAATTCCAAGTTTTCCGCCAAGCAAGTGAAGCCACCTGTGGTGTTTCCAGATAGTACATGGGTAGTAATCAATGGTAAAGAAGACACATGTGTACTTATTGGAACTATCTACAGGTCCGGCACTCCGGGTCTAGCAATCACACGAGACCCAGCGCTGCACGAGATGCTGAAATGGGCTTCAAATATGAACACAACACATCTGCTTATTATGGGGGACTTCAATCACCCAAGCATTGCATGGACCCCAGAACCGCACATGTGGACAACACACAGAGACAGTACTGACAATCCGGCATCTCGTTTTGTTGAGTGCATACGCGACAACTACTTACAGCAGCACGTGACAGAGCCAACGAGATTTAGAGGGGACCATACTCCTACACTTGATGATCTAATACTTACCAACGAACCAGGGATGGTGGAACAACTATTGCACGAGGATCCACTAGGCGCTAGCGATCACGTGAAACTGGTGTTCAGAGCCAGGTTTGTGACGGCTCCCCCTGTGAACGACAGGAAACAGCTGAACTATGAAAAAGCTGACTACAGCAAGATGAAAGAGAACATGGACTTAGACTGGACAAAAGTACTAGAAGGCATGACGACACAGGAGGCCTTCAACACACTGCAAGAGAAAGTAATGAAGGTGGTAGAAGAGAATGTACCGACGAAGAGAACGGGAAATACAACAAAGAAAAGCAAACCGAAGTGGATGACACATGAGGCTCAACGTAAAGCCAGAAAGAAATTCCATGCATGGTTAAGGTACCTCAACACGAAAAGCAAGGAAGACTGGAAAACCTACAAAGAATGTAGAAATGCCGCAACACATGCTGCAAGACAAGCACGTAGAAACTTTGAACGATCACTCGCCAAGGAAGCTAAGACAAACAACAAAGCTTTTTGGAGTTATGTGAACTCCCGCAGATCAGTAAAATCACAGGTGGGTGACTTGAAGGACACGAAGGGTAACTTTGCTACCAAAGACAAGGACAAAGCAGAAATACTAAATGATCAGTACCATAAGACCTTCACACGCGAGATCTACGACAACATGCCAGTATTCGATCCCAAACCTCTACAGACTCCGGTCCTGGACAAAATAGAAGTCACTGAGGAAATGGTTATGGACCAATTATCCCAGCTGCGTCCGGACAAGTCCCCAGGTAATGACGGACTTCACCCGAGAATTCTTAGAGAACTGTCACACGAAATCGTGGTCCCACTAACCAAGGTTTATCAACTCAGCTTAAGTAATGCAGTACTTCCAGAGCAGTGGACGGAAGCAAGTATCACTCCTATCTTCAAAAAGGGTGAGAAGTCAGACCCAGCAAACTACCGCCCCGTCTCGCTAACATCAGTGCCCTGCAAGATGCTGGAAAGAATAATCTCAGATAAGGTGATTGAACACATGAGGATAAACAATTTCACATGTGAGCAACAGCACGGTTTTTCCAAGGGGAAATCAACAGTGACCAACTTACTCGAGGCACTTGACGTGTGGACCGAAGCCTTAAGTCACGGACTACAAGTGGATGTTATATTTTTAGACTATGCTAAGGCTTTTGACACGGTCCCACACGAAAGGCTCCTTAGAAAGGTCGAATCCTTTGGCATTAGAGGAAAGCTGTTAGAGTGGGTACGAGGCTTCCTAACCCAACGAAGACAAAGAGTCTCGGTAAACGGAGCTACATCGTCCTGGAAGAGGGTAGAAAGCGGAGTCCCACAAGGGAGTGTACTGGGTCCCTTACTATTCATGATTTTCGTGAGCGATATACCGGACACACTGCAGAACTTTGTATCTCTCTTTGCGGATGACACAAAGATCTATGCAACCGTCGAGGACTGTGCAAGAGAAGGTCATACGACCTGCCTTCAGGCCGATCTAGACCAACTACAAGAATGGTCGAGAAAAATGCAGATGAGATTCCACCCTGATAAGTGTAAGCCGATGCACCTTGGGAAGGGTAATCCCGGACACAAATACACAATGATCAAGACAGACGGATCAGTACATACCCTACAGTGTACAACGGAAGAGAAAGACCTAGGAGTACTCATAGACAGAAAGCTGAGCTTCAGCAGTCATGTACAGAACCAGGTCAACAAAGCCAACAAGGTGCTCGGTGCTATAAGACACACTTTCAAATATCTGGACATAGACTCATTTGTGTTGCTGTACAAAAGCCTGATACGTCCCCACCTAGAGTATGCAACGGTCATTTGGGATCCAAAAACAAAGAGAGACAAAGACATGGTGGAGAGGGTACAGAGAAGAGCTACAAAGCTGGTTCCTTCAATCTCCCACCTTCCCTACTCACAGAGACTAAGGGCTCTGGGACTACCCACACTTCTCTTCAGAAGGAAAAGAGCAGACATAATTCTTCTCTACAAGATAACACATGGGTTAGTCACATGCAGAACCAGTAACCACTGCAACCTCTGTAGCAGAGCTATGCTCACGCCTAGCCTGGCAACCTCCACAAGAGGCCACTCGTTCAAGTACCAGATACAGTGCTCCAAGGGCCCAAGGGCCAATTTTTACCCAGCAAGAGTGATACCCATGTGGAATAAGCTCTCCGAAGAGACGGTGACCAGCAAACCAGTGAACTTGTTCAAATCAAGGTTGTCGGCTGAGTGGAACACACACAAGGACCTGTACGAATACGAGTTCTCCTACTGAACCAGTAGGTTGCAGTGAAGAAAGAACGAAGGAAGGAAGGAAGGAAGGAAGGAAGGTAGGAGAGAAGGAAGGAAGGAAGGAAGACCAGATGCTACAGCCCCGCAGTTTAACTATGTACAGCCTCATTACTCTAACGGGTACCTACTGGCTGTCGCTCAAGGTGAATACTCAAGGTGAATATCTATTCGACTGACGTTGGTTTCAAATTGCAATATTTTCATGGCATTCCAGTCTAAAACACTCGTCTGTCGACTTGATATCCTTAAATACTCCTATTTTACATACAACGAATAAAGGTTACCCAGTGGATAAAGGTGAACTAGCGTTATGTATTTATGTATGTTTATAATTGTATGTGAACACACAGCATAACTTGAAAAGGCCCGAATGAATTGTACATGTACTAATATTTTCTGGATACACATGATGTCTCTCCAAGGACGTTATAACGTCCTTGGTATCTCTAAGTATGCCTTGGATAGAAGCACATGTTGGATATAACAGTCAGTCTGAAAACTTTGTCCGTTAACAAAATCATATCCAATTGCTTGAGTAACTATCACTGAACAATCTATAGTTCTAGCAATACTTTAAAAGGTCCATATGCCTTGATTTGTTCTGGATATCCAGGATGTGCATCAAAACATTCTGTACATTATATCAATAATCTGGGGCTATTGCCATCAATGCCAAACAAGTGTGCATCAAACAACTTTATTGAACAAAACAAATAACTATAAAAAAACATGACAGTCTCAGAAAAATAAAACCTAAAATAACACTACCATTACAATGTGAATTTTCAAGATAAATTCAGACCAAGATAAACAGCTTCTGATACCCCTAAAAAAGATTTAAACTTGCAAGTATAAGGTACCTGAAAACCTTAAGATAACACTAACACTATAATAGTAAATATAAATTAGTACAACAAACTATCTAAAGATCACAAGTTGTTAGTAGTGACAAAACAAGTTTTTCACACAATGCTTTCAAAAGTTCTTTTGTTACCAAGGTTATAGCTAAACTATAAGCCTGAAATATAGAACAAAACTTTTAGCTCCTGCAACTAAAACAACAGGAGCTAATTGACTCATTTGCATTAACTGTGTCTTAGCCTTGCTACCCTTTGAAATCTAAATAGTCTTCAGCTTGACTTTGCCTTACCTTTGTTTTCTTTGGAATCCAAATTGTCTTCAGTCTGAATTGTCTTACAACGTTTCCTATTGGACATCTGAAATTGTCTTCATTCATAGTTAGAGAATAAAAGACCTGTTTCTTGCAGATCACTTCAGCGTCACTGACGAAGGATAGTGGATTCTATCCGAAACGTCTGACCGTTTCAAAACCATATCCAGTTGCTTGAGTAACTATTTTTTGGTGTATCGTATTACCTGGATGTCTAACCTACATCGACGTATAGAACAAGACTTCTGCAACTTGAACTGTTATTCCTCACTAAATGGATAACTTGACATTTTACAAAAGGGTATGCCCAATATAAAAAAAAAAATTACTAAAGAACAAAACCTTCTCTGTTATACCTTTCTAATTAATGATTAAGGTTGGGAACTTCAGATAAGAAATAGACAAGTAAATAAAAGTATTTCTTATCTGAAGTTCCCAACCTCTGAAGTAAATAAAAGTATTACCTTTCTTAATAGCAAGAAAGATGTTAGAAGAGAAGAGATGTTACAGTAGAAGAATGCACATGGAGTTACAATCGAAAGATGGCTGTACTACTAAACTACTAACAAAATGTGAAAAAAATATTACTTAACTTGACAAATTAACCATGTTGTAGGCAATGTCCAGAATTTTCCATGTGAATTTTTCAACATCTCTATATAATACTAAATTGGTCCTGGCCTTTCTTATTGGTGAGTTTGCATGTGCTTTTTAAGGCTTCTGGGTTGACTGAACTGCCTGCTGCACTCCTCACACTTATAAGGCTTCTCCCCTGTGTGAGTTTTCATGTGTCTTTTTAGATTACCCAGCTCACTGAACTGCTTGCTGCACTCCTCACACTTATAAGGTTTCTCACCTGTGTGAGTCCGCATGTGATTCTTCAGATTACTCAGCTCACTGAACTGCCTGCTGCACTCTTCACACCTGTAGGATTTCTCTCCTGTGTGAGTTCGCATGTGACTCTTCAGATGATGCAGGTGACTGAACTGCCTTTTGCACTCCTCACAATTGTAGGGTTTCTCCCCTGTGTGAGTGCGCATATGGATCTTCAGCTTACTCAACTCAGTGAACTGCTTGCTGCACTCCTCACACTTATAAGGCTTCTCCCCTGTGTGAGTCCTCATATGTTTCTGCAGATTTCCCAGCTCACTGAACTGCTTGCTGCACTCCTCACACTTATAGGGTTTCTCCCCTGTGTGAGTATGCATGTGTGTCTTCAGATTACCCAGCTGACTGAACTGCCTGCTGCACTCCTCACACCTGTAAGGCTTCTCCCCTGTGTGAGTCCGCATGTGGTTCTTCAGGTTGACCAGCTGACTGAACTGCTTGCTACACTCCTCACACCTGTATGGTTTCTCCCCTGTGTGAGTCCGCAAGTGTCTCGTCAGCAGACCCAGCTGACTGAACTGCTTGCTGCACTCCTCACACCTGTAGGGTTTCTCCCCTGTGTGGGTCCGCATGTGTCTCTTTAGATCACTCTGCCAACAGAATCGCTTGCTGCACTCCTCACACCTGTAGCACTTCTTCCCTCTGCTAGTGCCAGGTTGCACAGAATCATCCATTTTGGCACTTCTGCTGATGTCATCCAAACTCTGCATGTTGCTTTTTGATGCCATCCTTCTTGCTCCAGCACAAGGTCTGTAGAGAAAAGATGAATTGTAATTAGCCAAGAGACACTAAATGTGTAAGTATCACAACTTATATATTAGTGTCCAGGCCAAACTTTTTCCAATGTATAAATCTCCTAAAAAAAAGACTGGCAAGTAGTGAAGCCTTCCTCCGCCATTTTAAGTTACTGAATAGGGGTGGGTACAAATCATTTTTTTCTTGTTGGACAGGTGCGGAAAAAAGCAGACCTGAAAAAAAAAATTAGACCTGATTTCAGGCTGATCAGAAAATGAACTGATTATACCGGCAAATATTCGTGTGTTTTGGGACTTACCGTCCCAAATGAGAAAGTCAGGGCTCGAAATACTGGGTGCATGTGCACCCAGGTGCACCCAAAATTGGAGCTGTGCACCCAATTATTTTCTTAGGTTTATGTATGTAAAAATATCAAAGTATACTAGTATACATCATATTGTTGACATCCAAGTCTTAGAAAGATAATAAAGATGCCTGTCACTGCACTTGTTTAAGAATTTGATAGTTGAATTTGAACCTTTTTAAGTTTTATTATTAGGTAATTACTTAAAACTTTTTGGTGCACCCAATTTTTTAAGCTGGGTGCACCAGTGAACCTAATCCCAAAAATGAATTCCGAGCCCTGGAAAGTAAACATCCAACATGGCGGCGCTTTCTGGTGCCTACGATTCAGTACGAAACCAATACAGGTTTTGCTATCGCAAACCTGTAAAAACAAGAGCGAAGTAGAATACATTTTTACAAACAAACTTAGTGTAACAGAGGTATAGCTTTGTAGACATGATGACAGAATTCTAAAACGCCAGTAGAAATAAGATACTCCATCGAGCAGACACATTTGTTGCCAAGTGGACCATTAATTTGCCCGTTCACAAGTTTTCACAATTAGGTCGGGGTTCAGGTACGGCCCTGGACCTAAATGATCCTCTAGACATGAATTTTCTGTACCGGTACCCACCCGTAACTAGTACTGAACCTCCCCTAAGAGTTAGTTCAAATGCGCCATAATGAACACCAGATGCTGAAGTTCCGGCCTGGGGGCGGATGGGGGACACCTTACAGATATTAAAAAGTGCCGTACATACAAGTTTGACTCATTTCTACACCAACGAACACTGTTAAAGTGATTCTAAAAGAGAAACACATCAAAACAAACTTACATCTTCACTTGTCTTTGAATAAATAACATCAAAATTCTTATCAAAAAATCTTCCTTAAACCCCTCACAGGCCCCAGCTGTTTACGCTTCTTTCTGCATAATTTGCGTATCAGAATGTTCTCTCCCTATCTTTGGTACAGAAAGCTGGAGGACCCTGGAGCATTTCAAACATAATTTTTGTATAATTTTCCCCCAAGCTCCGGTCTATCTTCCAGCGGACACAGACCGGTGACCGACGTTAGAACCATGTGGTTTGTACCTACATGTATACCCCCCTCCCCAGAGAAGTTGCAACGCGTTCTCGAAACGCTTTATCTTTCGAGCTTCCTGTAAAATATAGAGCTTCTAGTATGAAAATACAAGAGGTGGTCTTACCTGAACAAACTTGAACACCCGCAGACTTGAGGAAAACGTCTGTCGACTCCCTAAACCTGCTAAATGTTGACGAGATCTTCGAAGCGAAAAAAAAACTTCCAAGCCCACGCCGTTTCTCCAGTAAACAGGAAGATGCGTCCCATGACCCGGAAGTATACCACGGTCCTGGGTCAAGCATCATCTCCTGGTTATTCAATAGTTGTCGCGATCACGCTCAATTAGGATTTATGTACAGATGAATGCAGACGTGGTCATAATTTTGTTCTCCCGTGTTGCTCCTTTTAGAGATTTTCAACTTGCTTAAAATTTCAGGCCTCCTTTGGAAACCAGACCTGTACCTGTAATCTCCAAGCAGATTCTACGGTGCCATATATATAATGATAGTTGTTGTTGTTGTATCAAAGATAGTATCAAAGCTTGCCAAGAAGAATAGCCGGCCAAAGGGATTCAAACGGTCACATACATACTCCCAGGATTCACACCTCTGCTAGCTTTTGATACTGTCTAATGCTACCGTAGGATCTGCTTGGAGACTACTGTACAGTATCTGTAACCGAGTCACTCAAGAAAAGCGACAGACTGCTGACCAAACCAAGAAGTATTCTCCAAGTAGAGGTTCGGCTCCGGCTATTTTTGACGTGATTTTAGGCGTTCTTTAACGGGGTTTCTATTTTTAACTGTTTTCTTCATGTCACGCGGGATCCCCAAGTTGGTGTGATTCCGTTTTCCGAAAAAAAATGGATAAAACGTATAAAAATACAGCCAAAGTCAAACATCTGCTTGGTCATTGGTTCAATGAGGTCAACTTAATAAGTAGAGCCATCCAGTGTATTGTGCAGTGATGCCTTCTAGCGATCTTCAGTGTATCTGCAGCCGGAAATCTGTGATCTGCTCAGCAATTAAAAACAGATATTACGTATATATATGGAAAGTAATGCCATATATAATATATATATTTTATTCTTTTCATGAAGATTTAAACATGCTGGTGACACTGTATTCTTTTGTGTTTGGTAGCGTTTGTATGTATGTATGTATGTATGTATGTATGTTCGTATGTACGAATGTCTGTATGTATGTATGTGTGTGTGTGTGTGTGTATGTATGTGTGTGTATGTATGTTTGTATGCATGTGTGTTTACATGTTTGTAGTATATAAGTATGTATGTATGTATGTACATGCTTGCAAGTAGACGAACAGCACAACTGGAGAAGGCTCGAATGGATTGTACGTGTATTGAAATGTTCTGGATATCCAGGATGTGCCTCAAAGCATCTTGGATACAACAGACGCTCTCTGAAACGTTTGACCGTTTCCAAAATCACATCTAGTTACTTGAGTAACTATTCTTGAACAGTGTATGGTTTTAGATGCATTTTTTTTCATTTTGGAGAGCAAAAAAAGTGTTTTGTTTTAGCTTGGCTGGTTTCTGTACTTCATACTGATAAACTCCTATGGCTAGTGCCATACTAAATCTATTGACTTCTTCCAATGCTACAAACAAGTCATATATATGTCAGATCCAAACAAGTGTGCATCAAACAAACAACTTTATTGAACAAATGACTATAATGAAAAAAATGTAACAGAACAATAAAACCCAAAACAACACTTCTAAAGTGTGACTTTTCAAGACTAGTTCTGGCCTAGTTGAAGTTGAAAGCAAGTATAACAAATACTAGCAATGCTAACAATACAATGCTAACACTAAAGAACGTAGCATTAAAGAAAGTTGTTAGAAGTGACAAAAACAAGTCTTCTTCACGCAGTAACTGCTTTCACCAGTTCTATTGGTACCTCACGTAGATTATATATATAGCTAAGCTACAACTTGACAAGCCTAAAATATAGAACATAATTTCTGCGACTTTAACTATTATTCCACACTAAATGGATAACTTGGCATGTTACAAAAGGGCATGCGCAATATAAAAAAAAAAGTTAATAAAGAACAAAACCTACTCTATTACACCTTACTTACTAATCTAAGATTAGGAACTTCAAATAAAATATTGACAAGTAAATAAAAGTAATACCTTTCATTAGAAGAGGTGTTACAGTAGAAGACTGTACATAGAGTTACAATGACAAAACTTGCTATACTACTTAACAACTGAACAAAATGTGACAAAAAATATTACTTTTCTTGACAAATTAACCATGTTTGTTCTCCAGAATTTTCCATGTGAATTTTCCAACATCTATATATAATACTATTGGTCCTGGCCTTCCTTATTGGTGAGTTTGCATGTGCTTTCTAAGACTTCTGAGTTGACTGAACTGCCTGCTGCACTCCTCACACTTATAAGGCTTCTCCCCTGTGTGAGTTTTCATGTGTCTTTTTAGATGACCCGGCTCACTAAACTGCTTGCTGCACTCCTCACACTTGTAGGGTTTCTCTCCAGTGTGAGTCCGGATGTGAGCCTTCAGATTACCCAGTGTACCGAACTGCCTGCTGCACTTCTCACACCTGAAAGGTTTCTCCCCTGTATGGGTTCGCATGTGTCTCTTCAGATCACTCAGCTGACTAAACTGCTTGCTGCACTCCTCACACCTGTAGGGTTTCTCCCCAGTGTGAGTCCGCATGTGGTTCTTCAGGTTAACCAGATGACTGAACTGCTTCCTACACTCCTCACACATGTAGGGTTTCTCCCCTGTGTGAGTCCGCATGTGTTTCTTCAGACTTCCTAGCTCACTGAACTGTCTGCTGCACTCCTCACACCTGTAAGGTTTCTCCCCTGTGTGAGTTTTAATGTGAGTCTTCAGATGACCCAGTTGACTAAACTGCTTGCTGCACTCCTCACACCTGTACGGTTTCTCCCCTGTGTGACTTCGCAAGTGACTCTTCAGACTACCCATCTCACTGAACTGTTTGCTACACTCCTCACACTTGTAGGGTTTCTCTCCTGTGTGAGTCCGCATGTGAGACTTAATATTACCCAGCTTACTGAACTGCTTGCTGCACTCCTCACACTTGTAGGGTTTCTCCACTCTGCTCCCAGGTTGCACAGAATCATCCATTTTTGCATTTCTCCTGACGTCATTCAAACTCTGCGCTTTGCTTGCTGAAGCCATCCTCCTAGCTCTACCACAAGGTCTGTAGGGAAAAGATCATACATTAGGCAAGATATTACAACACCAACTTATATATTAGTGTCCAAGCCAAACTTTTTCCAACTCTATGTATAAATCTCCTAACAAAAATTAAGACTGACGAATAGTGAAGCCTCTCTCCAGTCTCCACTATTTTAAGTTACTAAATACGGGTGGGTACAAAACCGTTCTTTCTTGTTGGACAGCTGCGAAAAAAACAAACCTGAAGAAAATCATTGGACCTGATTTTAGACCGATTAAAAAATGAACTGATTATACCGCCAAGCATTCATGTGTTTGGGGCTTACCATCCCCATTTGTAAGAAAGTAAACATCCCAACAAACATGGCGCACTTATTGATGCCTACGAAGTCAATACAGGTTTGCGCTACAAGAGCGAAGTAGGATACATTTTACCAAGTTGCTACGAACAAACTTAGTCTAACAGGCATTAGCTTTGTAGGCATAATGACAGAATTCTAAAACGCTAGTAAAAATAAACAAATTATTCATTGGTAGTGAAATACTAGTAGACCATTGTTGTGCCCATTCACAAGTCTTTACAGACTATACTCTGGTCATCTAGGACCTGGAACGTATCTGTGCCTGGATTTTCTGTACCGGTACCCACCACTAATGAAGTCAGTTCAAACGCGCCATAATGAACACCAGATGCTAGAACGGCGGGAAGTTCCGGCCTGGGGGCGGACGGGGGAAGTTGAGGTACACTTCACAAATATAACACTGCGCTTTTCATACAGGTATGACTTATTTCTACACCAAAAAAAACCTGTGAAATTCACTCTGAAAGGGAAATACATAAAAACAGACTTGTATTTTCACTTGCCTTTGTATAAATAATATCAGAATTCTTATTAACGGATCCTCCTAAAAGTAAAACCCCTCATATGCCCCCATTGTTTACGTTTTCTTTCTGCATTCCTCTACGTATCAGAATGTTCTGACTTCTCTCACTATTTAGGTGCAAAAAACTGGAACATTTCAAACATACATTTGTATAATTCTTTAAGTCTAAGCTATGGTCTATATTCCAGTGGACACAGACGACAGAACCATGTGGTTTATATCTTTGTTCCCCACCCCCCCCGGCCCTCCCCATAAAGAAGTTTCAACGCGTTCACGAAACGCTGAACACTTTCGAGCTTTCTGTCAAACCTACAGAGCTTCTAGTGTCAAAACACAAGATATCGTCTTACCTGAACAAACTTGAACACCAGCAGACCTGCACGACAACGTCAGTCGGATCGCTAAAACCGCTAAATGTTGATGAGATCTTCGAGACGAAGAAAAACTTCCCAACCCACGCCGTTTTTTCAGTAAACAGGAAGTTGCGTCTCATGACCCGGAAGTATACCATGGTCTGGGTCAACTATCATGTCCTGGTTATTCAAATGTTGTCGTGATCACGCTCAATGGGATTCTTGTATATAATTGATACTTTTGTCCAGATGTAGCCTGTTGCTGTATTGTTGATTATTCATACACATTAGTTCATTAAGGTAATTCAATTGTATATACTTGATAGTCCATGGGCCAGCACCCCAAATTTCACATATCGGTACCCTCCGGGGTGGCAAATTCTCCTTGTTATTTTTGAATAGTAGAAGGCCTGTGGCATATATTTTGACGTGATAGCCATTCTGGTATGGTAGCTTTCTACCGGCTATCACCCTTCAAACCTATCACCACCTAAATGATCTGGAAATTTCGTGTCTTCAACAAGGGGGAGGGGCAAAAAATTAAACATCAATATTTTTCCACGAAAATTCACAGGCTGGTAGAACCTGCCAAGAGGATCATAAAAATATCAATTGATTTTTGATATTGTGATTCAACACGAAATTATGACCGCCTAAAATCATATTTTTTTGTGATTTTCTGGTGAAAAATATATACTTTACTTTCCAATATCGTTCATTTATTCACATTACCTATGGGGCCTTGCCTGATGAGTTAGACTTACTGTACCTATCCTTCTCTGCATATTAAGCTTTAATTGATCGAAATCCATCAATGAAATCCGGAGATATGAATGTGTGAAGAATGACACATCTGCCAGCTTATAGTGACAATATCGTTGCTAAGGCCGTTGCTAAGGCTGTTGTTAAGGAGGTTTCAGATCGTACTCCACAACAAAACTGATGCAAAGAACTTACTTTTCTGTAGTATTTTACTCTGATTACATCAGTAGAAGTACAAGGAATCGTGTTAAAATGTTTAACATGTAACAGATGCAGAAATGTGTTTTTTTACGTCATTTCTTTCAGAATCGTTAGCAAAACTGTTGCTAAGGCCGTTAACGTTGCTAAGGGTGTACTCAGTCATGTTTCAAGCCAAAACAGCAGAGAGTCAAGTTCTCTGACGCGTGATTTTGCTCCTGTCATCTTGTAAATCATACTTAACTGTGAAAAATATCATAATTGATTGGAAATGTTAATTTGGGCTCTACATGGGGGTTATAAGGATACCTGAAAATGAATTACCTTGATTTCACACATTTTATACAAATCTTTTGCTCTTTTTCGTCATTTAGTAGATACCATACTAAAATTCACAGCGTATATCTAGTATGTCGTACACAATGAAAAAGGCTCTGCATGGGGGTTACCGGGGCACCACATATGTGACACCGTTTAAAGGGGCATTCCACTCCAAAAGGGGGTGGTGTTTTCCAATAGATAATGTGTCAATGAATAGTATAATCAGCCAAATTTTGTGGAATTCACCTTGGGATGAATTGCACGATATGTGTTTTGGAAAACAATATGACACTCAGTAAACCCATGCAGACCCTACACATGCATTCCCTATACGCATAGACACTTTGTTTATCGTGCATATTTTCGGAATAAATGAGGATCGCTAAGCACACCGAGAAGGCAAATTGCTCATAATATAGCAAAGAACACATAACAAGACGAGATTTCTTTGCGATCCTGAAATTAGTTTTGTAACCTCACCTAAAAGTTTTGCATTGTATTCAGCCATAGGATTAATTCAATTAGAGGGTACTTGGGGAGTTTGGTAGAAGACTGAATGCTTTTGAGGCACGTGAAGCAACTGGGTACTTGATCATATAATGTGAAGACGTATGCATTTATTACTTCCTAAAATTAATATCTATCGGAAAATAACACTCCCGTGTGAAGTGGAATGCCCCTTTAATACACAGGATACGTAGCTGCAGGACTGTGTCATGCATATTGAAAATTTATCTAGAAACAAGACCACAAAAAAAAGGTCAAGAACAAGGCTACTCTGGGATGAACACAAGTATATTGTACTTTTCTTGATCAAGTTCTTTGACACATAATTTTGCTACTCTTATTTTGATAGAATTGTGACAGTCTTATTCACTTTAATTTGTACATATGAGCACCTTCAAAAATATGATTGTATGAGAACCCAGGCATACTATGCTGAGGTCGGAAGATGGAAGTCGGCCAAATTGAGTAATCCTTTGTGATAGGTATGTGGAACTATGAACAGCCATATGATAAACCCTCGAGTGTTTCCGTTATTGAGGCCGGGGCCGCCCTAAGAGGCCCTTAAAAATCAAACAATTTATTGCCGAAAATTACTGAAATTACGATGGCTACCCTCATAGATCTAAATTAATATAATAAATGAAGATGTGAAGAAGTTTTGTATTTCCACATAGGAAATGGGATCCTTTCTTTTACAGTCCAACAGGTGAGGATAAAGAGGATTTGATTGGATTTGAGAGGATGTAATAGGAGGTTACCTGGTTGACTAAAAGCAGAGTTTTAATCTCTCAGAATTTTAGTCATTTGTAAGGCGTAATACCTCCCATGCTGCCTCTTTACATTGAAGGTAATGCACCTGGTGTATGTATTATTGTTGATGGAAAAAGGAAAATCTACTTAAGAAATATTACTTGTCTTATTGGGCCACATAGAAGACGAGCCAGATCAGGGTATTGGCGGCTTTTGGGGGGTTTGGGACCATGATAAATCGGGTACTGAGAGGAGGTAAGTTATGGAGACTTTTGGTATAGCAGTGAAAACCACACATAAACCATCGTGTAAACTTAATATGGTCACAATAATGAGAAGGGCTCTGTATGGACATATAAGATACAGATCTTTTATTTCACAACCCTTGTTTTATTTTTAACCCGTTTCGGTGATCGTCTGTCACAATCCTCAGGGCAATTCTGACTGGTGTACTGTACTGCAGCTATAGTCGTTGCTACTTACAGATGCAAATACATCATTGGAAATCAAGCAAGGTCTGTGAAATACAGTAGAAGCCGCTTAATTGCACACCCCATTTGCCAATTAACCGTGTTGTGCAATGATGCGAAGTTATCCAGCTGGACCGCATCAGTTCGGGATTTGGGGATTCCGTGCAATTAACAGAAGTGTGCGGTAATACATTGTACGATTAACTGGCTTCTACTGTAGCCTTTATAAAAGTACAAAAGATGTTTATTATCTACGTACAAGATGTTTGAGAAGAAGGGCATTGTCACAAAGGAACACAAGCGTCGACTATATTTACCGATAGTGTTGAATAGTTCTAGTTAATTGCACGGAATCCCCAAATCCCAAACCTTTAAATTTGCAGTCCGGCTAGATAACTTCGCATTATTGCACCATGCGAATAATTGCACAAAATATGCTGGCAAATGGGATGTGCAATTAAGCGGCTTCTGCTGTATCAAGAAATAAATGCAAAAGCTCATGCAAGTAGGTGGGGAAAAGCAGTGTTCCAACTGCTGCAAAATTGATAGCATCAATGAAGACTCACATAAGACAGTATGTTATGAAAAACATGGAGTCTAAACCATTGAAGGCATACAGTCATATGGAGGCATAAGGGCTGTAGAATAGCCCAACAGGCAAAACAAGCAGGTAATGCAAGACAAAAATAGGAAGATGCCAAATCTTGGAACTAAAAAGCCTTTGGTGTTGGGGTCAGAGAAGTGGTGACCTTTACCACAGTGCCACAGACTAATGACCTTCCAACATTAGGATAATCGCAACACCGGTCGGTAACACACAAGTCACATCACCTCCTTTCTGACAGGAGACATGCCCATTTTCTTACATTGTACGAAATATCTAATGTATGTATGATCGTTCCCTCTGACCAGTATCTCAGACATGCCCAACGTTAAACCAGAGGAAATCTGACTTGTGACTTCCACACTTGATTCAAAATGTCAGTTCATTCCGACCAAGGACGTTATGTTCTTGCATGGCAGGCACTGTGAAATATGTATACACTAACATTGACAGTCATCTTGTTGTAATGTTTGAAGACTTCAATTTTTGCGAACTGGCAAAAACCTAAGGCCTCAAAGCTATTAAAGGCAACTAAAACGTATATCAGACTATTTTCATATGCCCGTTACACACTCGTTCTCATTGAAATATCGAATATGGCTTTTTTTTGGTCGAAAAATAAATCGGCTTTATTTTCAGTGAAAACTACGTGGTTGTTCAGGAAAATTCCTCCTTTAACCATAGCCAAAAATGGCAAGTTGAACTTATTATTTTCGGCCCCATTGGTAACGCATTACAGGGCATGTAACAAACGTTACCGGTAACGTTTGTTACAACAGTAGACTTTACCCTGTTTTCTTCGAAAGGACTCACCTTATTGACTACATCATTTAGGTATAAGTGAACGTCCATCAGAGGAACATTTAAAAAGGGGCAGCTTTTTTACACCAGGTCAAAAAGAAAGCTTAGACAGCATCGAACAATGGTAACGTTTGTTACAGTCATTTCTGTACAACATTTTTTAAGCAAGGTGGGACACAAATGACAGTCAACAACCCTTTTCTTGTTTCTTTAAAAAGCCAGAAAAACTGTAAAGCGTCACAAAAACATTTCTAGTCTTATACGTGGATAATATAACCGTGGCAACCATCGTACTCGTGATGGTAACGTTTGTTACAGAATCTGGCGACAGGCATGAACCACCTCACACAGCCTCCAAGATCAGTGACAGGAGCGATCTGACGTGATCGGTCAGAGGGCCTGGATAGCTAGTTTCACCTACCGAACTATCATTATGGGAACTGAATTGTTACATTTTTGGCTACTATTTGAATTCTTCGTTTCTTCTCAGGCGACAGCCATATTTTAGGGGGTGAAATCACACCCGTGGCTATAATAATCTTCTAAGCCATCAACCAATACGAATGCTGTTGTGCATCATTTGTAAAACATTACAGGGGTTGTGGAAAAGTGAAGGAACCAGTGATGTTGTCTATAATTTGCTCCATATCAAGGCATAAAGTCAGGCGACAGCATTTCGACATTTAAATGAGAACGAGCCTACAGGCTCAATGACAAAGAAAATTCCCTTAGGCATTGGAGACCATCCTAGTTCTAGGCACATGCACATGTGGAAACTTGTAGGTTGTAAGTTTTGTAATCTTTACAACAGTGTAGAAAAAGGCATCGGTAGTTTTGTATCCAGTGTGTCAAGTTTTACAAGCCTGCCAGAATCTTCAGTTAGCTACGTTTTACACCAGATATTACACTGCTCCATTCTAACGGGTCTCCATACATGAAAATTTTGTTATAGACTTTGTTTTTGGTTTGCCCTTATGTTAACAAATGAATGGTCAGGCATAATAACACACCATTAGACTAAGTGTTTTGCAGTTTGTCCAACGCAGCAAACCTGCACTGCACCTGATATATAGTCAATGAGGTTATATAGACATGTCCAGATATGCCTATATATGTCGATACAACCTCCTTTATAATGTATACCATCATTGATCAAGAAAAGTACAATATACTTGTATTCATCCCAGAGTAACCTTGTTCTTGACCTTTTGTTATGGTCTTGTTTCTAGATAAATTTTTAATATGCATGACGCAGTCCTGCATCGACATATCCTGTGTCACATATGTGGTGCCCCGGTAACCCCCATGCAGAGCCTTTTTCATTGTGTACGACATACTAGATATACGCTGTGAATTTTAGTAAGGTATCTACTAAATGACGAAAAAGAGCAAAAGATTTGTAAAAAAATGTGTGAAATCAAGGTAATTCATTTTCAGGTATCCTTATAACCCCCATGTAGAGCCCAAATTAACATTTCCAATCAATTATGATATTTTTCACAGTTAAGTATGATTTACAAGATGACAGGAGCAAAATCACGCGTCAGAGAACTTGACTCTCTGCTGTTTTGGCTTGAAACATGACTGAGTACACCCTTAGCAACGGCCTTAGCAACAGTTTTGCTAACGATTCTGAAAGAAATGACGTAAAAAAACACATTTCTGCATCTGTTACATGTTAAACATTTTAGCACGATTCCTTGTACTTCTACTGATGTAATCAGAGTAAAATACTACAGAAAAGTAAGTTCTTTGCATCAGTTTTGTTGTGGAGTACGATCTGAAACCTCCTTAACAACAGCCTTAGCAACGGCCTTAGCAACGATATTGTCACTATAAGCTGGCAGATGTGTCATTCTTCACACATTCATATCTCCGGATTTCATTGATGGATTTCGATCATTTAAAGCTTAATATGCAGAGAAGGATAGGTACGGTAAGTCTAACTCATCAGGCAAGGCCCCATAGGTAATGTGACTAAATGAACGATATTGGAAAGTAAAGTATATATTTTTCACCAGAAAATCACCAAAAAATATGATTTTAGGCGGTCATAATTTCGTGTTGAATCACAATATCAAAAATCAATTGATATTTTTATGACCCTCTTAGCAGGTTCTACCAGCCTGTGAATTTTCGTGGAAAAATATTGATGTTTAATTTTTTGCCCCTCCCCCTTGTTGAAGACACGAAATTTCCAGATCATTTAGGTGGTGATAGGTTTGAAGGGTGATAGCCGGTAGAAAGCTACCATACCAGAATGGCTATCACGTCAAAATATATGCCACAGGCCTTCTACTATTCAAAAATAACAAGGAGAATTTGCCACCTCGGAGGTACCGATTTTTCCTCTGGCCCATGGACTATGATTGTTCATATGTATATATAGTTGTAGTAGACCTTACGAAAGTCGCTGTTCTTGTCTTGACATTCTTATGTCACTTATTATGCTGCCGGAATGATAGAATTATCATTCTTCGAGTGAAAAATATAAAAGTTATGTGCCGAGTAAGTATGGTGCCGACTAGGGCCGAGTTGTCTCAGGTGCCGAGTCGTCTCGAAACCCATGAATTTTCTGTACCCGTACTCGCCCCTACTATTAGTACTACTGAACCTTCCCGTAGAGAGGTTCAAACACCCGGGGGTAGTTGAGGTACACCTTACAGATATAAACAGCACCCTTCATACAAGAATGACTTATTTCTACACCAATGAACATGGTAAAATTTACTCTGAAATAGAAATGCATAAATACAAACTTACATTTTCACTTCCCTTAGAATAAGTATTACCGGAATTCTCAAACGGATTCTCCATAAACCCCTCACAGGCCCCCGCTGTTTACGTTTCTTTCTGCATTCCTCTACGTATCAGAATGATTCAGAATGTTCTGACTTCTCTCACTATTTAGGTGCAAAAAAACTGGAACATTTCAAACATACATTTGTATGATTGTTTCCTCAAAGATATGGTCTATCTTCCAGTAGTCACAGACGAGAGTCAGACAACAAACCGGGCCGTGTGTTCGTTCCCCCCTCCCCATGGAGAAGTTGCAACGCGTTCACGAAACGCTTCAGTTTTGGAGCATTCTGTTAAACTACAGAGTTTCTATTATCAAAATACATGAAGTAGTCTTACCTGAACAAACTTGAATACCAGAAGGCTTGCACAACAACGTCCGTCGACTCCCTAAAACCGCTAAAGTTGACGAGATCTTCGAAACGATGTAAAACTTTCCAAACCCACGCCGTTTTTCGGGAAAACAGGAAGTGGCGTCACATGAACCGGAAGTATACTATGACCTGTGTCAACCATCATCTCCTGGTTATTCAATAGTTGTCGCGATATGTTCAGTTGGGATTTATGTAAAGATGAATGCAGACATGACATTTCTTTCTTGAAGACTGACACTGGTTATATTTAAGGCTATGTTTCTGGTAGCGTTTGTATCTATGTATGTGTGTGTGTGTGTGTGTGTTTATGTATGTATGAATGTTGTATGACTCTTGTTTGTGTATGTCTGCATGCATGTGTGTGTGTGTATGTTTGTGTGTATGCATGTACATATGTATGCATTTGTGTGTAAATGTGTTTGTATGTATGTTAGTGTGTATGTATGCTTGCAACTAGATGAACAGCATGACTTCAGAAGGCCTTAATTGATTGTACATGTAACGTTATTGATGTGTTCTGGTTTACCAAATGAATCCTTTCAATTTTCGCAACCTGAAATGTTTGTATGTAGCCTGGCTGGTTTCCACACATTATAATCAATTAACTTCTATGGCTATCTCTGAAAATAATAATTGCATTAGCTTCGTAGAATGTAGAATTCTTTTACACAACCAAATTGTACTCACATTGCTTACGTTTCGATGACTCTCAAAACATACCCAAAGTGAGTAAAAATTGGTATGTGTAAAAGAATTCTCCAATAAACTATGGCTAGTCGTGCCATACTAAAATGTATCGGCTTCTTCAAACAAGGGTGCATCATGCAAACAACTTTATTGAACAAACAAATGACTAGAAAAATGTGACAGAACAATAAAACATAACAATTCTACAATGTGAATTTTCATGACAAATTCAGTCCTAAAAACTGTTTCTGATACCCCTAAAATATATGAAAACCTAGTTGAAAGCAAGTTTAATTATTAATAAATACCAGACAATTTTAACACTAAAGTAAATGCAGATTAGTACAAAGAACCATCTTAAGATTGCAAGTAGTTAGTAATGGCGAAACAAGTCTTCTTCACACAATAACTGCTTTCACCAGTTCTATTGTTACCTCTAGTAGATTAGAGTCGATTCCATATTACCGAGAGGGTGTTTCTTGCCTTTTGTTCCAACATTTTGGAAATCTTTGTAACAATCTAACTGTGATAAGTAACTGTTTAGAACTATTCATAACATCTATGTGACGTTCTAAATATTTCTATAGTATTCAAACATGTTAGAAACATTTCTAACATCAAATACATTATTTCTGTTAGTTTCTAAACTGTTCCAACATAGATGCATCATTTGTGATCACATGTTCGAACATGGAAACAATATGATGAAACTGGGTCAGTGGGCTGGGAAGAGGGCAATTCACACATCCCTGCCAAGTACAGGAAATTGTGTCTGTCTGCCACCTTCTCACAAAAGACTCACCATTGCATACTAAAGAACATCTAAAAATACAAGAGCCAAACAAAGGACCAAGCTTAGCAGCTTTGTTTATGGGGTCAATAAAAGTTTTTATGGAGGGAAAAAATGACACAAAATGTTGGAACATGTTGGAACAGTAACAAAAACACATAGATGTTTGAAAATTGTTCTAAATAAAGAGATAATTATATAATTACTTTCCCAAATGTTCCAACAAATATAAAAAGGTTCAAACATGTTTAAACTTTCATTTTGAAATGTTTGAACAATTTCGAACTTAAGTGACTGAAATGTTCTTTTACTCAAAATAGTTCAAACTTATTACAAATATTATTTCAAAACCATCTCGGTGACTTGGAATTGACTCTAAACTACAAGCCTAAAATATAGAACACTATTTCTACGACTTAAAGTGTTATTTCACAACAAATTTACAATTTGGCATATCACAACAGTTGCACCATAAGAAAAACAACGATAAATAGTGAACAAAACCTACTGTGTTATACCTTTCCAACTAATCTAAGGTTGCGAACTTCAGATAAGAAATTAAGAAGAAAATAAAAGTAATGCCTTTCTTAGCAAGATTATAAGAAGAATGTAGACTAGAGTGGCCGTCCATCACCATAAGAAGAATGCACACGGGCTAACAATAAGAAAGCTGGCTTTGCAACGTCCAAACTACCAAAACAAAATATAAAAAATGTTAAATTGACAAATTAGCCATATTTGCAGGCAATCGTCAAAATTTGCCATATGGCAATCTCTATTTCACACTCTTGGTCCTGGGCTTTCTTATTTGTGAGTTTGCATGTGCTTTCTAAGACTACCGAGTTCACAGACCTGCCTTGGGGACACCTCACACCTTATCATCTGTGTGAGTTCGCACATGTTTCTTCAAATGACCAAGCCTACTGAACTGCCTGCTGCACTCCTCACATCTGTAAGGTTTCTCCCCTGTGTGAGTCCGCATGTGAGTTTTTAGATCACCCAGCTGACTGAACTGCCTGCTGCACTCCTCACACCTGTAGGGTTTCTCCCCTGTATGAGTCCGCATATGTTTCTGCAGACTTCCCAGCCGACTGAACTGCCTGCTGCACTCCTCACACCTGTAAGGTTTCTCCCCTGTGTGAGTCCGCATGTGTTGCTTCAGATTGCCCATCTCAGTGAACTGCCTGCTGCACTCCTCACACTTGTAGGGCTTTTCACCTGTGTGAGTCCGCATATGTTTCTTCAGTCTACCCAGCCCAGTGAACTGCTTGCTGCACTCCTCACACCTGTAGGGTTTCTCCCCTGTGTGAGGCCGCATATGACTTTTTAATTCACTCGAATCACTGAACTGCTTGCTGCACTCCTCACATCTGTAGGGTTTCTCCCCTGTGTGAGTCCGCATGTGTTTCTTCATATTACTCAGCTGACTGAACTGCCTGCTGCAATCCTCACACGTATAGGGTTTCTCCCCTGTGTGAGTCCGCATATGAGTTTTTAGAGTACCCAGCTCACTGAACTGCCTGCTGCAGTCCTCACACTTGTAGGGTTTCTCCCCTGTGTGAGTCCGCATGTGTATTTTCAGTTTACCCAGCTCACTGAACTGCTTGCTGCACTCCTCACACCTGTACGGCTTGTCCCCTGTGTGAGTCCGCTTGTGTTTCTTCATATTACCTAGATCTCTAAACTGCCTGCCGCAGTCCTCACATCGGTAGGGTTTCTCCCCTGTGTGAGTCCGCATGTGTTGCTTCAGATGCCCCAGCCTACTAAACTGCTTGCCGCACTCCTCACACCTGTAGCACTTTTTCCCTCTGCTAGTCCCAGGTTGTACAGAATCATCCTTTTCTGCATTTCTCCTGACGTCATTCAAACTCTGCACGTTGCTCGTTGCTGCCATCCTCCTAGCTTGAGCGCTATGTCCGTAGGAAAAAGATGAATCGTTGTTAGGCAACTTATACATTAGTGTTCTAGCCAAACTTTTTCCAACTCAATGTATAAATCTCCTAACAAAAATAAAGAACAAATAGTGAAGCCATTTTAAATTACTAAATAGGGGTGGGTACAAAACCGTTTTTCCTTTGTACCGTTTTTCCTTGTTGGACAGGTGCGAAAAAAACAGACCTGAAGAAAATCATTGGACCTGATTTTAGACCGATAAGAAAATGAACTGATCATACCAGCCAGCATCCATGTGTTTGGGGGCTTACCGTCCCAATTGAGAAAGTAAACATCCAACATGGCGGCGCTTATTGATGCCTACGAAATCAAAACAGGTTTTGCTATCGCAAACCTTAAGATAAAGATAAAGAGCGAAGTAGGATAAATTTTACCATGTTGCTATAAACAAACTTAGTCTAACAGAGTCATTAGCTTTGTTGACATGATGACAGACTTTTAAACCGACGGTAGAAATCAGATATTTCATTAAATAGATTCATTTGTAGCGAAATGGACCATTGTTTTGCCCATTCACAAATTTTCACAGAGCTATGATAAGGTCTGGGTTCAGGACCTGAACCGTACCTGTACCTGAATTTTCTGTACCAGTACCCACCCCTTGTACTACTGAACCTCCCCTTGGAGTTCAAACGCCCCATAATGAACACCAGATGTTACAACTGTCTAGGAGAGGACAGGGGAGGTTGAGGTACACCATACAGATAGAATTTATAAAAAAATGCGCCCTACATAAAACCATAACACATTTCTACAGCAATGAACACTGTAAAATTGATTCTGAAAGAGAAATACAACAAAACAGACTTGCATTTTCCCTAGCCTTTGAATAAATAACATCAGGATTCTTATCAACGGATCTCCGTAAACCCCTAACAGGCCCCCGCTGTTTGCGTGTCTTTCAGCATTCCTCTACGTTTCAGAATGTTCTGACTTCTCTCACTATTTAGGTCCAAAAAACTGGAACATTTCAAACATACTTTTGTGTAATTCTTTCCTCTAAGCGATGGTCTGTCTTCCAGCGGACACAGACAACAAACCATGTTGTTTTTACCTTCGTTCCCCTCCCTATAATTAGTATAAACAAGGAGGTCGCGACGAGTTCACGAAACGTATCACTTTCGAGCTTTCTGTCAAACCTACAGAGCTTGTAGTATCAAAATACATGAAGTAGTCTTACCTGAACAAACTTGAATACCAAAAGACTTGCACAAAAACGTCCGTCGGCTCACTAAAACCGCTAAAGTCGACGAGATCTTCGAAACGAAGAGAACTTCCAAGCCCACGCCGTTTCTCCGGAAAACAGGAAGTGCGTCTCATGACCCGGAAGTATACCTCGACCTGGGTCAACCATCCTCCCTGGTTTTCCAATAGTTGTCGCGATAACGCTAGATCGGGATTTATGTAAAGATGAATGCAGACACGACATTCATTTCACTGAGACTAACACTGGTCATATTTCTATTCTCCTGTGATGCTCTCTTTTGTGATGGTCAAAATTGCGGGCATCCTTTGGAAACCAGACCTGCACCTGTAACCTGCGTTTAATACAAAAGAAAAGCGGCAGACTGTTGACCAAACCAAAAAGGATTCTCCAAGCAGAGGTTCGGCTCCAGCTGTTTTTGATGTGATTTTAGGCGTTTTTAACCGGCTTTCTATTTTGAACTGTTTTCTTCATGTCACGCTGGATCCCCAAGTTGGTGTGATTTCGTTTTCCGACAAAAATGGATATAACGTATCAAAATACAGCCAAAGTCAAACATCTGCTTGGTCATTGGTTCAATGAGGTCAACTCTAAAAAGTAGAGCCATCCAGTGTATTGTGCAGTGATGCCTTCTAGCGATCTTCAGTGTATCTGCAGCCGGAAATCTGGTGATCTGCTCAGCAATTAAAAACAGATATTAAGTATATATATGGAAAGTAATGCCATATATGGAATCATGTTATTTTATTCTTTTCATGAAGATTTAAACATGCTGGTGACAGTATTCTTTTGTGTTTGGTAGCGTTTGTATGTATGTATGAATGTCTGTATATGTGTGTATGTATATGTGTGTGTATGTATGTTTGTATGCATGTGTGTATACATGTTTGTAGTATATAAGTATGTATGTGTGTATGTTAGTGTGTATGTACATGCTTGCAAGTAGACGAACAGCACAACTGGAGAAGGCTCGAATGGATTGTACATGTACTGACATGTACGTACATGTTCTGACATACAACAATTGCTGCCTAAAACGTTTGACCGTTTCAAAAATCACATCTAGTTACTTGAGTAACTATTCTTGAACAGTGTATGTATTTCTGTGTTTTAGATGCATTTTTTTTCATTTTGGAGAGCAAAAATTGTTTTGTTTTAGCTTAGCTGGTTTCTGTACTTCATACTAATAAAGTCCTATGGCTAGTGCCATACTAAATCTATTGACTTCTTCCAATGCTACAAACAAACAAGTGTGCATCAAACAAACAACTTTATTGAACAAATGACTATAATGAAAAAAATGTAACAGAACAATAAAACCCAAAATAACACTTCTAAAGTGTGACTTTACTTTCAAGACTAGTTCTGGCCTAGTTGAAGTTGAAAGCAAGTATAACAAATATTAACATTGATAACAATACAATGCTAACACTAGAAGAAGAACAAGAATAAGAATGTAGCATTAAAGAAAGTTGTTAGAAGTCTTCTTCACGCAATAACTGCTTTCTCCAGTTCTATTGGTACCTCACGTAGATTATATATATAGCTAAGCTACAAGCCTAAAATATAGAACATAATTTCTGCGACTTTAACTGTTATTCCACACTAAATGGACAGCTTGGCATGTTAACAAAAGGGCATGCGCAATATAAAAAAAAAACTTTAATAAAGAACAAAACCTACTCTATTACACCTTACTTACTAATCTAAGATTAGGAACAAGTAAATAAAAGTAATACCTTTCATTAGAAGAGGTGTTACAGTAGAAGACTGTACATAGAGTTACAATGACAAAACTGGCTATACTACTAAACAACTAAACAAAATATGAAAAAAATATTACTTAACTTGACAAATTAACCATGTTTGTAGGCAATCTCCAGAATTTTCCATGTGACCAACATCTCTATATAATACTATTGGTCTTGGCTTTTCTTATTTGTGAGTTTGCATGTGCCTTCTAAGACTTCTGAGCTGACTAAACTGCCTGCTGCACTCCTCACACTTGTAAGGTTTCTCCCCAGTGTGACTTATGATATGAGTCTTTAGATTACTCAGCTGACTGAACTGTCTGCTGCACTCCTCACACTTATAAGGCTTCTCCCCTGTGTGAGTTTTCATGTGTCTTTTTAGATTACCCAGCTCACTGAACTGCTTGCTGCACTCCTCACACTTGTAAGGCTTCTCCCCAGTGTGACTCCGCATGTGGGTTTTTAGAGCACCCTGCTCACTGAACTGCCTTCTGCACTCCTCACATCTGTAGGGTTTCTCCCCTGTGTGAGTCCGCACATGTTTCTGCAGACTTCCCAGCTCACTGAACTGTCTACTGCACTCCTCACACTTGTAGGGTTTCACCCCTGTGTGAGTCTGCATGTGAGTCTTCAGATTACTCAGCTGACTGAACTGCCTGCTGCACTCCTCACATTTGAATGGTTTCTCCCCTGTGTGAGTCCGCATGTGTCTCTTCAGATGACCCAGCTCACTGAACTGCCTGCTGCAATCCTCACACTTGTAAGGTTTCTCCCCTGTGTGAGTCCGCTTGTGGTTCTTCAGATAGCCCAGATCACTAAACAGCTTGCTGCACTCCTCACACCGGTATGGTTTCTCCCCTGTGTGAGTCCGCTTGTGTCTCTTCAGATAGCTCAGCTTTGTAAACTGCTTGCTGCACTCCTCACACCTGTAGCACTTCTCCTCTCTGCTAGTGTCAGGTTGTACAGCAACATCCTCTTTTGCATTTCTCCTGACGTCTTGAAAACTCGGCACGTTGCTTGTTGATGCCATCATCGTAGCTCCAGCACAAGGTCTGTAGGGAAGAAGGAACTGTAATTAGTAAACAGTGGACATTTAACCCTCAAACCACCATATGGGGTCAGAACTGACCCCAGGCGTATATCGATGTGTGCCATTATGGCATTTCTGGTCGAAAACAAATTTCCTTCCATGAGTTTGTTTGTATATATGTCCTATAACTTCTAATACATTTTTACCGAGATTGGCTCATTGTTGATTAAGTTATCCTAGAAAGTTTATGCATGGTCCAGTGGGGTCAAAACTGACCCCAGCATTTTTTTTTAAACAAACTTTTGCGACCCACACCTAAACTACTTATTGTAGGATCACGAAATTTTCAGAGAATGATACATACATGTAAGCCAAAATTATTGTAACAACTTTTGTGCCATTATCATGTTAAATGACGACATTATGACGTCATCTAGGTAATCTCGGCCGCCATCTTAGAGTTTGGCCGATGACGTCATCAAATTAGCATAAATTATAAATATTGAGTCATGAAATTTACGTTGAATTTCATAAGATGTGATAAACAACTGTTATTTGCTAAGAAAACCTTAAAATTTAAATGTTTAATACAAAATTAGAAAATTCCGTAATAAATATGTCTGTCAGAATTCCGTTGCCATGGCAACATGAAAAATGATGAACATACTTTGTTCACTAAAAATGTTTGCTTTCAACATTTTCTAAAAAGTTACCAAGTTTGGTGGCCCTAGCGTAAGCCATTCAGGCGCTATACGGCATTGAATTTCGTACAGGCATCAAAAACCTCCTTTCCTGTCTGAATAGCATTGGTGCAAAATGTGGTCCTCATGATCTTGAATTATGATAATGAGCTAGAAGTTTTCTCACCCAATCATGTCAGACTGTCCCACATAGATTAATGAAACTATACATATATGCAAATCACAAAAAGAGTCTCACAAAAAACTGCATTTGTACAAAACGTTTTGGGGTCAGTTTTGACCCCATACGGTAATCTACGTCACAAAAAAGCTACGGTGGTTTGAGGGTTAAACTGGTGAAATGTAACTGAAGAAAATGTACCCATACAGGCGTTCACGTGTTCGGGGCTTACCGTTCCGATTGAGAATGTTCCAAATGTTCCTTACGAAAAACAAACGATCCTTATGGAATTTGGATGACCGAGTACCAAGAAACGTAAAAATCCTTAAGAATTCATACAATCTTTACGAAATTCATACGAGTCAACATTGCGGCCTTGGAACTTGCATTTCTTTCGAGGATAATAGGATTATCCCACCCTACTAAAGCCTAAAAATCCCAACTTGCACTAGTGCTAACGTATTGGGTGACTTATCTGTTAGCCTGGTTACCAAACCCCAGCCCGATCTCAAGTATCTATCGTGAAGGGGTCTGGCCGGATGGCATAGGCCGGCTCCTCAATTTTGCCCCTTATAGTGGGAAAAAAAACTACACCAATACAACAGCAGCAGGATCAGCAGGAAGTAATTATACCGCTACCATGGTTGGTTAAAGATCCCAACTGTATTTTTCTAATCCATAACAGTGACCACTAAGTACCTAATTTTCTAATGTGATAGCCTGCTGACCAACTGTGGTGTGTTGTAGCTGGCTACCTGTGGTGTGAGTGGTCATCAATCCTAGGTTCTCCTCCCTCTGATCAAGGACCTTCGAGAACCTTTCTACAGCCATCCTGCCAGACCCCAACACGAAAGATACTTGAGGTTGGAGTATGGCATCCAGGCTACTTATCTGTGTATATTAAACCACTAAGGTAGCTCAGTAGCTGGAGAAAGGAGATCAATCTGCAATAGAGCACAGCCCGCTGTGGCGGTGACAAATTTAGAAGGATCATATGATTTCCGTAAGGATAGTACGCTTCTTATTAGTGTGATCATCGTATGAATTCTGTAAGGATTGGACTGGACTGGACCTCTGTACAGGTACCTACCCCACTGGTATTACTACTGAACCTCCCCGTAGAGTTTGGTCAAACACGCCATAATGAACACCAGATGCCAGTTACGGCCTGTGGGCGGGCGGTGGGGAGTTGAGGTACACATCACAGATATATACGGTATAATATACCGCACCCTTTATACAAGTATGACTTATTTCTATGCCAACGAACACTGCAAAATTGACTCTGAGAGAGTAACACCACATAAAACAGACTTGTATTTTTACTTCCTTTGAACACATTACCTCAGAATGCTTATCAACGGATCCTCCGTAAACCCCTAACAGGCCCCCGCTGTTTACGTTTCTTTCTGCATTCCTCTACGTATCAGAATGTTCTCTCCCTATTTTTGAGGGCAGAAAACGGGAACGTTTGAAACATACGTTTGTATAATTCTTTCCTCTAAGTTATGGTCTATATTCCAGTGGACACAGACGACAGAACCATGTGGTTTATATCTTTGTTCCCCACCCCCCTCCCCACAAAGAAGTTTCAACGCGTTCACGAAACGCTGAACACTTTCGAGCTTTCTGTCAAACCTACAGAGCTTCTAGTGTCAAAATACAAGATGTCGTCTTACCTGAACAAACTTGAACACCAGCAGACCTGCACGACAACGTCAGTCGGATCGCTAAAACCGCTAAATGTTGATGAGATCTTCGAGACGAAGAAAAACTTCCAATCCCACGCCGTTTCTTCAGTAAACAGGAAGTTGCGTCTCATGACCCGGAAGTATACCATGGTCTGGGTCAACTATCATGTCCTGGTTATCCAATAGTTGTCGCGATAACGCTCAATTGGAATTTAAATGTAAAGATGCGTGCAGACAAGGCATTTCTTTCTTGGAGCCTGACACTGGTCATATCTTTATTCTCCTGTGTTGCTCCATTTGGTGATAGTCAACGTGCTTAAAATTGCAGGCCTCCTTTGGAAACCAGATCTGTACCTGTACCCGTGTCACTGGAGAAAAGCGGCAGACTGCTGACCTAACTAATCAGAGCAGAGGTTCGACTCAAGCTGTTTTTGCCGTGATTTTAGGCCTAGGAATATTTTGTATCGTTGAACTACAAGCCATGCTGGATCCCCAATGTTGGTGTGAACCTCTGCTCGGTCATTTAAAAAGTAGACTCGTTCTGTCTTGTGCAGTGATGCCTCCTAGTGATCTTCAGCTTATGTGTACCAGGAAATCTGGTGCTGTATTTAGCAAATAAAACAAATCGCAAGTATATGTAGAAAGTAGTGCCTTATTTGAAATCATGTTTTGTATTATCTTTCCTTTCATCAAGATTTTAATGACTTGAAATAAACATTCTGGTGACACAAAATTCTTTTGTCTCTGAGTTCTGAAATGAATAATTACCTTCGCTAAGGTAAGGATTTGGGTAGCATTTGTAAGGATGGAAGTGTGTATGTATGTATGTATGAATGTGTGTATGTAATATGTATGTGTGTGTATATGAATGTGTGCATATTTATGTGTGTCTGTGCATGCGTATGTATCTTTGTATGTACACAATGTATGTATGTATATGTGTGTATGAATATTTCTATGCATGTGTGTATGTAGGTGTGTGTGTATGTATGTGTGTATGAATGTATGTGTGTGTACATGTATGTATGTGTGTGTGTGTACAATGTATGTATGAAAGTATGTACATGGTAGTGTGTGAATGAACTTTTACACAACCAAATTGTTCTCACTTTGCTCATGTTTTGATGTTCACCTGCCTCAGACATTAAAACGTGAACATTCCTCAGTAAGCAAAGTGGGAACAAACCTGAAATCCAGTCTAGTTGTGGCCTACCGTAGTTAGTATAGACTCTCTACGGGGTCAGTGCAGCTCTAAGCCGCCGGTGTAATCATTCACACCCGGTAGCATTTTCCCTGGTAAGATTTTGCCCAGTGGGAGTTAATTAATAGGCCACAACTGCTGGCTGGCAATTACTGTAAATGCAGAAATGTTCGCGGTGGATTAATGTTCGCGGTTTTCGCGGTGACCACTTGACCGCGAATTTAAAACCACCGCGAACATTTTTCTATTATGATATTAGATTGCAGTCTATGGTGTTACCGCGAACTTAAATCCACCGCGAAAAGTCCCCTTTCCCGCTACCGCGAAATTAAATCCCCGCGAACTTAAATACATTTACAGTAACTCCCACTGGGCCAAGTCTAACCGCGTGAAAATCCTACCGGGTGTGAATGATTACCCCGGCGGCTGAGAGCTGCACTGGACCCCTAGAGAGCCTAAACTAACTACGGTAACGTTAAGCCGAGCCAGTAGTAGACTGGATTCCAGGTTAAGTGGGTACAAACTGGTTGTGTAAAAGAATTCGCCATTATATGATGATGATGATGACGATGATAAACTATGGCTTTTACTATACTAAATGTATCAGCTTTTTCCAATGCCATCTCCAAACAAGTGTGCATCATGCAAACAACTTTATTGAGCAAAACAAATGACTATAATAAAACGTGAAAGAACAATAAAACCTAAACTAACACTTCTTTCTACCATATGTACTTTGTAGACAAATTCAGGTCTAAGAAAACAGGTAAGATGACAACTTAGTTTGGATGATGAGGTTAATACGTACTGTTACCAATCCTTTGTTCTTACATCATTTCAAAAGTTTTCTGGCAGTTACGGACCTCAATCCAAAACAGACTTGTGTCTACATAAAATGTTTAACAAACACCTGCATCTTCTACCTACATGAACAAAGCAAGTATAACAGATACCTGATAACGTTAACACTTACACTAATGTAAATGAAGATTAGTACAACAAACCATCTTAAGATCACAAGTAATTAGTAGTGATGAAACAAGTCTTCTTCACACAATAACTGCTTTCACCAGTTCTATTGGTACAAAGGTTAATAGCTAAACTACAAAACCTAAAATAGATAATAAGATGTGTGTAACTTGAACAGTTGACACTAAATGGCCAACTTGCCATTGTACAAAATGGCATGTGCAATAACAGCAAAAGTTAGATAAGGAACAAAACATACTAAATGTTAAATCTTTCTAACAAATCTGAGGTTGGGAACTTCAGATAAAAAATCAACATGTAAATAAAATCAAAACCTTTCTTAACAATATAATTACAACAGTTCATGGAGTTACAATCAGATAGCTGGCTATACAATGTCTAAATTATTAGTATTAAACAAAAATGTAAAAAAAAATTGACAACAACTCTGTTTCACACTCCTGATCCCGGGATTTCTTATTTGTGAGTTTGCATGTGCTTTCTAAGACTACTGAGCTCACAGAACTGTCTGCTGAACAGCTGACACTTTCTCATCTGTAGGAGTTTGCACATGTTTCTTCGATGACCCAGCCGACTGAACTGCCTGCTGCATCCCTCACCCCTGAACAGTTTCTCTCATGTGTGTAAGTCTCCTCCTTTTTTTTGATGACTCAACTAACTAAACCGCCTCCAACCTCCTCACACTTAACTAAGATTTATCCCTAGTGTGAGTACGCATGTGTTTCTTCAGATTACCCAGTAGACTGAACTGTTTGCTACACTCCTCACATTTGTAGCGTTTCTCCCCTGTGTGAGTTCGCATGTGTCCTTTAAAATGACCCAGCTGACTGAACTGCCTGCTGCACTCCTCGCACTTGTAGGGTTTCTCCCCTGTGTGAGTTCGCATATGAGTTTTTAGAATATACAGCTGACTGAACTGCTTGCTACACTCCTCACACGTATACGATTTTTCGCCAGTGTGGGTACGCATGTGGGTCTTCAGTTCATCTGACCTGCTAAATTGCTTACTACACTCCTCACACTTGTAAGATTTCTCCCCTGTGTGAGTCAACATGTGTCTTTTCAGAGTTGCCAGCAGACTGAACTGCTTGCTGCACTCCTCACACCTGTAGGTTTTCTCCCCTGTGTGAGTCTGCATGTGTTTCTTCAGATTACCCTGGTCACTGAACTGTTTGCTACACTCCTCACACCTGTAGGGTTTCTCCCCTGTGTGAGCCCGCATGTGTTTCTTTAGTTGACCTAGGAGACTGAACTGTCTGCTACATTCCTCACAGTTGTACGGTTTCTCACCTGTGTGAGTTCGCATATGGGTCTTAAGATAATGTTGATGACTAAACTGTTTGCTACACTCCTCACACCTGTAAGGTTTCTCACCTGTGTGAGTACGCATGTGTCCCTTTAGATGACCCAGCTGACTGAACTGCTTGTTACACTCCTCACACTTGTAGGGTTTCTCCCCTGTGTGAGTCCGCATATGTTTCTTTAGATCACCCAGCTCACTGAACTGCCTGCTGCACTCCTCACACCTGTAGGGTTTCTCCCCTGTGTGAGTCCGCATGTGTCTCTTCAGATGACCCAGCTCTCTGAATTGCCTGCTGCACTCCTCACACCTGTAGGGTTTCTCCCCTGTGTGAGTTCGCATGTGACTCTTCAGATGGCCAAGCTCACTGAACTGCCTGCTACACTCCTCACACCTGTAGGGTTTCTCCCCTGTGTGAGTCCGCTTGTGTTTATTCAGATGACCCAGCTGACTGAACTGCTTGCTGCACCCCTCACACCTGTAGCACTTCTCCTCTCTGCTAGTACCAGGTTGCACAGAATCATCCTTTTCTGCATCTCTCCTGACTTCGTCCAAACTCTGCACGTTGCTTGTTGATGCCATCCTCGTAGCTCTAGCACTAGGTCTGTAGACAAAAGATGAATTGTAATTAGCCAAGAGACCCTAAATCTGTAAGTATTACAACTTGTACATTAGTGTCCTAGCCAAACTGTTTCCAGGGCCTATACAGCCCCAACTTCTCGGCTCTAGGGCCAACATGCCCCCATGGAAATTCTTCAGCAGCACCCCTCCCCCAAATTATACCCCTTACCAGTAGGTACAGAACATCCAGAGAACATCCAGGTCCAGGTACGGTCCAGAGAAGAAAGTAACAAGACCTAATAAGAGCGAGTAGAGCAGAGTTGAAAGTTACCTTACCAACTAACCAAGATTCTACAATCAAACTTGGTCTAAGGAAATCATTAGCGTTGTTTACAGGAAGAAAGAATTCAGATACTCCGTCAAACAGATTCATTTGTAGCGAAACAACCAGTTTTGCCCATTCACAAGTTTTCACAGACAATCCTCTGGTCCTCTGGACCGTACCTGTACCTGAATTTTCTGTACTGGTACGCACCCCTACTAGAAGTACTACTGAACCTCCTCATAGAGCTACAGTAGCTGAAACACGCCATGATGAACACCAGATGCTAGAACGGCAGGAAGTTCCAGCCTGGGGGCTAACAGGGGAAGTTGAGGTACACCTTACAGATATACTAGTAAACTGCGCCCTTTATACTAGTTTGACATATTTCTAAACCAATTAACACTGCGACATTGACCAATGCATAAAAACAGACTTACATTTTCACTTGCCTTTGAATAAGTATTAAAGGAATTCTCATCAACGGATTCTCTGTAAACCCCTCACAGGCCCCCACTGTTCCCCTCTGACTTCTCTCATTATTTAGGCGCAAAAACAGGAACATTTCAAACATACATTTCTATAATTCTTTCCTCCAAGCTTTGGTCTACTGTATCTTCGTGGACACTGAGGACAAACAATGTGGTTTATACCTTGCCCCCCCCCCCCCCCCCCCCCCCCCCAGAATTTTCTACACTGGTACTCACCCCTACCAGTGGTACTACTGAACGTCCCCGTAGAATTAATTCAAACACGGCATAAAGGTGGGAAGTTCTGGCCTGGGGGCGGACGGGGGAAGTTGAGGTACACCTTACAGACATAATCCGTGCCTTCCATACAAGTATGACTTATTTCTACGCCAAGGAACACTGCAGAATTGACTTTGAAAGAGCAATACATAAAAACAGACTGGCATTTTTACTTGCTTTTTAATAAATAACCCCCAAATTCTTATCAACGGACCTCCCGTAAACCCCTCACAGGCCCCGCTGTTTACGTTTCTTTCTGCATTCCAGGTTTTCCTCCACGTATAAGAATCATTTCTCACTATTTTTAGGTGCAGAAAACTGGAACATTTCAAACTTACATTTGCACAATTCTTTCCTTTAGAATATGGTCTATCTTCGTTCCCTCCCTCCCTACATAAACAAGGAGGTTGCGACGCGTTCACGAAACGGTTCACTTTCGACCTTTCTGTCATATCTACAGAGCTTTTAACATCAAAATATCAGATGCTGCCTTACCCGAACCGGTACAAACTTGAACGCCAGCAGACTTGCACAAAACGTCCGTCGACTCCCTAAAACCGCTAAATGTTGATGAGATCTTCGAAACGATGAAAAACTTTCCAAACCGACCCCGTTTTTCGGGAAAACAGGAAGATGCGTCATATGACCCGGAAGTACGTAACGGTACTGGGTCAACCATCCTCCCTGATTATTCACTAATTGTCGCGATAACGCTCAATCGGGATTTATGTTAAGATGAATGCAGACGTGGCATTTCCTTCTTGGAGACTGACACTGGTCATATCTTTATTCTCCCGTGTTTACAATTGCGGGCCTCGTTTGGAAACCAGACCTGTACCTGTCATCTCAAAGCAGATCCTAGGATGCCATATGAAAGATAGTATTAAAGATGGCCAAGGGGTACAGCTGGCCAAAGGGATTCAAACGGTCACTTACACACTCCTAGGCCGGCTTCACTCCTCTGCTAGCTTTTCATACTGTCTAAGGCTACCGTAGGATCTGCTTGGAGATACTGTACAGTACCTGTAACCGAGTCACTGAAGAAAAGCGACAGACTGCTGACCAAACCAAGAAGTATTCGCCAAGCAGAGGTTCGGCTCCGGCTATTTTGACGGGATTTTAGGCGTTCTTAACTGTTTCCTTTATGTCACGCGGGATCCCCAAGTTGGTGTGATTCCGTTTTCCAACGAAAAATGGATAAAACGTATCAAAATACAGCCAAAGTCAAACATCTGCTTGGTCATTGGTTCAATGAGGTCAACCCTAATAAGTAGAGCCATCCAGTGTATTGTGCAGTGATGCCTTCTAGCGATCTTCAGTGTATCCGCAGCCGGAAATCTGTGATCTGCTCAGCAATTAAAAACAGATATTAAGTATATATATGGAAAGTAATGCCATATATGGAATCATGTTATTTTATTCTTTTCATGAAGATTTAAACATGCTGGTGACACTGTATTCTTTTGTGTTTGGTAGCATTTGTATGTATGTATGTTTGTATGTATAAATGTCTGTATGTATGTGTGTGTGTGTGTATATGTATATGTGTGTGTATGTATGTTTGTATGCATGTGTGTATACATGCTTGTAGTATATAAGTATGTATGTGTGTATGTTAGTGTGTATGTACATGCTTGCAAGTAGACGAACAGCACAACTGGAGAATGGATTGTACGTGTATTGAAATGTTCTGGATATCCAGGATGTGCCTCAAAGCATCTTGGATACAACAGACGCTCTCTGAAACGTTTGGCCGCTTCCAAAATCACATCTGGTTACTTAAGTAACTATTCTTGAACAGTGTATGGTTTTAGATGCATTTTTTTTTTCATTTTGGAGAGCAAAAAAAGTGTTTTGTTTTAGCTTGGCTGGTTTCTGTACTTCATACTAATAAACTCCTATGGCTAGTGCCATACTAAATCTATTGACTTCTTCCAATGCTAGAAACAAACAAGTGTGCATCAAACAAACAACTTTATTGAACAAATGACTATAATGAAAAAAATGTAACAGAACAATAAAACCCAAAATAACACTTCTAAAGTGTGACTTTACTTTCAAGACTAGTTCTGGCCTAGTTGAAGTTGAAAGCAAGTATAACAAATACTAGACAATGCTAACACTGAAGAACGTAGCATTAAAGAAAGTTGTTAGAAGTGACAAAAACAAGTCTTCTTCACGCAGTAACTGCTTTCACCAGTTCTATTGGCACCTCACGTAGATTATATATATAGCTAAGCTACAAGTCTAAAATATAGAACATAATTTCTGCGACTTTAACTGTTATTCCTCACTAAATGGACAACTTGGCATGTTACAAAACAAAAGGGCATGCGCAATATAAAAAAAAACTTTAATAAAGAACAAAACCTACTCTATTACACCTTTCTTACTAATCTAAGATTAGGAACAAGTAAATAAAAGTAATACCTTTCATTAGAAGAGGTGTTACAGTAGAAGACTGGCTATACTACTAAACAACTTAACAAAATATGGAAAAAATATTACTTAACTTGACAAATTAACCATGTTTGTAGGCAATCTCCAGAATTTTCCATGTGAATTTTCCAACATCTCTATATAATACTATTGGTCCTGGCCTTTCTTATTTGTGAGTTTGCATGTGCTTTCTGAGACTTCTGAGCTGACTGAACTGCCTGCTGCACTCCTCACACTTATGAGGTTTCTCCCCAGTGTGACTTTTGATATGAGTCTTTAGATTACTCAGCTGACTGAACTGCCTGCTGCACTCCTCACACATATAAGGCTTCTCCCCTGTGTGAGTTTTCATGTGTCTTTTTAGATTACCTAGCTCACTGAACTGCTTGCTGCACTCCTCACACTTATAAGGCTTCTCCCCTGTGTGACTCCGCATGTGGGATTTTAGAGCACCAAGCTCACTGAACTGCCTTCTGCACTCCTCACACTTGTAGGGTTTCTCCCCTGTGTGAGTCCGCATGTGTCTTTTTAGATTACCCAGCTCACTGAACTGCCTGCTGCACTCCTCACACATATAAGGCTGCTCCCCTGTGTGACCTCGCATGTGGGTTTTTAGAGCACCCAGGTCACTGAACTGCCTGCTGCACTCCTCACATCTGTAGGGTTTCTCCCCTGTGTGAGTGCGCATATGTTTCTGCAGACTTCCCAGTCGACTGAACTGCCTGCTGCACTCCTCACACCTGTAAGGTTTCTTCCCTGTGTGAGTCTGCATGTGCCTTTTCAGATTACTCAGCTGACTGAACTGCCTGCTGCACTCCTCACACCTGTAAGCTTTCTCCCCTGTGTGAGTCCGCATGTGAATTGTTAGACTACCCATCTGACTGAACTGTCTGCTGCACTCCTCACACCTGAAGGGTTTCTCTCCAGTGTGTGTGTTTATGTGTCGCTTAAGATGCTCCAGCTGACTAAACTGCTTGCTGCACTCCTCACACTTGTAGGGTTTCTCCCCTGTGTGAGTCCGCATGTGAGCCTTCAGATGACTCAGCTGACTGAACTGCCTGTTGCACTCTTCACACCTGTAGGGTTTCTCACCTGTGTGAGTGCGCATGTGAGACTTAAAATTACACAGCTGACTAAACTGCTTGCTGCACTCCTCACATCTGTAGCACTTCTCCCCTCTGCTACTACCAGGTTGCACAGAATCATCCTCTTCTGCATTTCTCCTGACAGCATCCAAACTCTGCACCTTACTTATTGATGTCATTCTCCTAGGTTGAGCGCTACGTCTGTAGGGAAAAGATGAATTGTCAGGCAATAAGGCAAGAGTAAGTATACCAACTTGTACATAAGTGTCCTGGACAAACTTTGTTCCAACTCATTATATAAATCATTATCTCCTAACAAAAATATAGACTGACAGATAGTGAAGGCTCCCTCCACCACTTCCCATAATGCATTGCGACAGGGTTCCGGATATGGATGTTGACTGGGATGTTACCACCATTGCCTAGGGTGCGAAACCAGGGTGAAACCAGCTAAAACCTGCAATATGAGGGCGGCAAAGCATATAAACTGATGAGTTGTTCGAAAATATAGTACGACTATTAGACCTGAGAATTTTCCAATTTTTGTGGTCAGAAGTATAAACTAGCAAGCCAGTCACCACTGTGGCTGTTAGTTGGTTTCGCCCGATGACCTCATGGGTCACGACTTGCGTTTTGTCTGCAGCCTTGTTCTTTGTTGTCAGAAAGTGATTTTACCATGCCCCGTGCACTGTAACTATATTTGCTAGACAAATCATTAGTTTAAATGCTTTGCCGACCTCGTACTGAAGGTTTTAGCTGCTTTCACCCTGGTTTCGCACCCTGGGCAACGGTGGTACATCCCAGTCAACATCCATATTCGGAACCCTGTCGCAATGTATTATGGGAAGTGTGAAAACGGTCTACAATGAACACCAGATGCTGAAGTTCCGGCCTGGGGGCGGACGGGGGAAGTTGAGGTACACCTTATAGACATAAACTGCGCCTTTCATGACATATACACATATTAATAAGTGACGTACATACAAGTTTGACTTATTTCTACACCAACGAACACTGTAAAAGTGATTCGAAAAGAGAAACACATAAAAACAAACTTACATCTTCACTTGTCTTTGAATAAATAACATCAAAATTCTTATCAAAAGATCTTCCATAAACCCCTCACAGGCCCCAGCTGTTAACGTTTCTTTCTGCATTCCTCCACGTATCAGAATGTTCTCTACAATTACTTAGGTGCATAAAACTGAAACTTTTCAAACAAACATTTCTACAATTCTTTCCTGTAAGGTATGGTCTATCTTCCAGCGGACACAGACAACAAACCATGTTGTTTTTACCTTCGTCCCCCTCCCTATAAAGTAGCCTCACGAAGTTTCCACGAAATCGTCTTCCGGGAGGGACGTAAAACGGGGGTCCCGTGCTCGAGGAGGTGCCTCGACCACGTTAAACAGCCTCATTACTCATACTGGGTACCTACTGGCTGGCAAAATACACCAGATGATTATGATTATAAACAAGGAGGTTGCGACGCGTTTACGAAACGTATCAGTTTCGAGCTTTCTGTCAAACCTACAGAGCTTCTAGTATCAAAATACAAGATGTCGTCTTACCCGAAAAAACTTGAACACCAGCAGACTTGCACAAAAACGTCCGTCTGATCGCTAAAACCGCCAAATGTTGACAAGATCTTCGAAACGATGTAAAACTTTCCAAACCCACGCCGTTTCTCGGAAAAACGGGAAGTTGCGTCCCATGACCCTGAAGTACAGCCCGGCCCGGGTCAACATCCTCCCTGATTATTCACTAGTTGTCGCGAGAACACTTAATCGGGATTTATGTACAGATGAATACAGGCATGGCATTTCTTTCTTGGAGACTGACACTGGTCATATTTTTATTCTCCTGTGTCGCTCCTTTTAGCTGTGGTAATAGTAAACATTCTGAAATAAATAATTACCTTCGCCAAGGTAATGTTTTGGCAAGGAGGGTAACCTTTTCAACCTCCTTGTTTATTGTAGCATTTGTTTGTATGTATGTATGTATATGTGTGTGTGTGTATGTATGTATAATGTATGTGTGTGTGTGTGTGTATACATGTATGTGTGTAGGTATGTGTATATGTTTATGTATGTATGTGTGTGTATGTATGTATGTTTGTGTGTGTGTGTGTGTATGTGTATGTGTATGTATGTTTATCATTGTATGTGAATACACAGCTTAACTTGAGAAGGCCCGAATGAATTGTACATATACTGACATGTTCTGGATACCCAGGATGTCTCTCCAAGGACGTTATAACGTCCTTGGTCTCTCTAAGTATGCCTTGGATAGAAGCACATGTTGGATATAACAGTCAGTCTGAAAACTTTGTCCGTTAACAAAATCATATCCAATTGCTTGAGTAACTATCACTGAACAATCTATAGTTCTAGCAATACTTTAAAAGGCCAAAATGGATTGTACATGCCTTGATATGTTCTGGATATCCGGGATGTGCATCAAAACATTCTGTACATTATATCAATAAACTGGGGCTGTTGCCATCAATGCCAAACAAATGTGCATCAAACAACTTTATTGAACAAAACAAGTAACTTTAAAAAACACCACAGAACAATAAAACCTGAAATAACACTGCCATTACAATGTGAATCAAGATAAATTCAGGCATAAAAAAACGCTTCTGATACCCTAATAAAATGAAACTTAGTTCTGATGATTAGGACAATACATACTGTTATCAAAGCTTCCTGGCAGTTAGGAACCTTAATCTAAACCAGGCTTGTGTCTGCACGAAATGGTTAACAAAATCTTGCAACTAACAATAAAAGGTACCTACCTACAACTACCTACATGAACTAGGCAAGTCTAACAGATACCTGATAACGTTAACACTAACATTTATGTAAATGAAGATTAGTACAAGCAACCATCTTAAGATCACAAGTAATTAGTAGTGATGAAACAAGTCTTCTTCACACAATAACTGCTTTCACCAGTTCTATTGGTACAAAGGTTATAGCTAAACTACAAAACCTAAAATAGATAATAAGATGTGTGTAACCTTGAACAGTTGACACTAAATGGCCAACTTGCCATTGTACAAAATGGCATGTGCAATACAACAAAAGTTAGATAAGGAACAAAACTTACTAGATGTTAAATCTTTCTAACTAATCTGAGGTTGGGAACTTCAGATAAAAAATTAACAAGTAAATAAAATTAAAACCTTTCTGAACAATATTATTACAACAATTCATGGAGTTACAATCAGATAGCTGGCTATACAATGTCTAAACTACTAAAAAAAATTGTATAAAAAAAATTGACAAACTTGCTATGTGACCAACATCTCTATTTCACACTCCTGATCCTAGGATTTCGTATTTGTGAGTTTGCATGATAACATAGTTCACAGAACTGTGGGCTGAACAGCTGACACTTTCTCGTCTGTCGGAGTTTGCACATGTTTCTTCGATGACCCAGTCGACTGAACTGCATGCTGCATTCCTCACCCCTCAATGGTTTCTCCCATGTCTGTAAGTCTCCATGTTTTTTTTTTACTCAACTAACTAAACCGCCTCTTACACTCCTCACACTTAACTAAGATTTATCCCCTGTGTGAGTCCGCATATGTTTCTTCAGATTACCCAGTAGACTGAACTGTTTGCTACACTCCTCACACCTGTAGGGTTTCTCCCCTGTGTGAGTTCGCATGTGTCCTTTGAAATGACCCAGCTGACTGAACTGTCTGCTGCACTCCTCGCACTTGTAGGGTTTCTCTCCTGTGTGAGTTCGCATATGAGTTTTTAGAATATACAGCTGACTGAACTGCTTGCTACACTTCTCACACGTATACGATTTTTCCCCAGTGTGGGTACGCATGTGGGTCTTCAGTTCATCCGATCTGCTAAATTGCTTACTACACTCCTCACACTTGTGAGATTTCTCCCCTGTGTGAGTCAGGATGTGTCTTTTCAGACTTGCCAGCAGACTGAACTGCTTGCTGCACTCCTCACACTTGTAGGGTTTTTCCCCTGTGTGAGTTTGCATGTGTTTCTTCAGATTACCCTGGTCACTGAACTGTTTGCTACACTCCTCACACCTGTAGGGTTTCTCTCCTGTGTGAGCCCGCATGTGTTTCTTTAGTTGACCCAGGAGACTGAACTGTCTGCTACATTCTTCACAGTTATACGGTTTCTCACCTGTGTGAGTTCGTATATGGGTCTTAAGATAATGTTGATGACTAAACTGTTTGCTACACTCCTCACACCTGTAAGGTTTCTCACCTGTGTGAGTACGCATGTGTCCCTTTAGATGACCCAGCTGACTGAACTGCTTGTTACACTCCTCACACTTGTAGGGTTTCTCCCCTGTGTGAGTCCGCATATGTTTCTTTAGATCACCAAGGTCACTGAACTGCCTGCTGCACTCCTCACACCTGTAGGGTTTCTCCCCTGTGTGAGTCCGCATGTGTCTCTTCAGATGACCCAGCTCTCTGAATTGCCTGCTGCACTCCTCACACCTGTAGGGTTTCTCCCCTGTGTGAGTTCGCATGTGACTCTTCAGATGGCCAAGCTCACTGAACTGCCTGCTGCACTCCTCACACCGGTACGGTTTCTCCCCTGTGTGAGTTCGCTTGTGTTTCTTTAGATGATCGAGCCTACTAAACTGCTTGCTGCACTCCTCACACTTGTAGCACTTCTTCCCTCTGCTAGTGCTCGGTTGCACAGAATCATCCTTTTTTGCACTTCTGTTGTCATCCAAACTTTGCATGTTGCTTGTTGATGCCATCCTTGTAGATCTAGTGTAGGCAAAAGATGAATTGTCATTAGACAAGAGACCACAGATTTGTAAGTACATGTACTACTACTAGTAAGGCCTCCTTCGGTCAATACTGACTACCGGTATAATCCTAATTGATACCAGCCCTACAGTGTCAGCTGTGGCTAAATATTCATATAAGAGAATGACTCTCTCTGCCACATAGGGCACATCTGTAAGCTGACTCAAGTCTTTTGAGATCTTTTCGCAGGATCCGTTTGTAAGTATACCAACTTGTACATTAGTGTGCCAGCCAAACTGTTTCCAGTGCCTACAAATTCCAATTCTTTGGCTCTGGGGCCAACATTCCCCCAAGGATATTCTACAAACCCCCGCCCCCTTCCCCCCGAGATAGACCGTGATACATGAACATTTATCATTGAGATCAGATAGATAGTTTGCTTCAATGCTATCTCTGAAGGTAAGGCCATGTTGATTTGTCTTCATCAAGAAATATAATGATAAATAATAATAACTGTTCTTAGTTATAGAAAGATAGAAATACAAATTGTCATCAATAACCAAATCAGTGTACGCCTTTGTACAATTACTCCCATTGTCTTTCGTTTGCTTCTGATTCCCTTTAATAGATAACTTTTAACACGAGTCACCAGTCTAATGTTCTGGTTGAGATGTAGCTTACAGTCGTCTGAGGAGTTTTCACAATTAGGTCCCTGTTTGGTTTGGTTTGATTTGGTCCAGACCTGTACCTGATTCTGCAAACCTGGACTGTATCTGTGCCTGACTTTTCTGTACCAGTGCCCACACCTACCAGTAGTACTACCGAACCTCCCCGTAGAGTCAGTTCAAACACGCCATAATGAACACCAGATGCTAGAACGGCGGGAAGTTTCGGCCTGGGGGCGGCCGGGGGAAGTTGAGGTACACCTTACAGACATAAACTGCGCCCTTCATACAAGTATGACCTATTTCTACGACAACCAGGCAGAATCGACGTTGAAAGAGAAATACAGAAAACTAGACTTGCATTTACACCAGGGCTCTAGCCAGCGTCCGTTTTTTCGTCAATTGACGGAGATTTGCTGCGTCTGACCGTCACTCTGACGGAAAAATTTTAAAACCAATCCGTCAACCTTGAAGGACAAAAATCCTTGTTGGAAGCTACAGGCGGCTTGGGGACGCCGTCCACGGCTGTAAAAGCCACACACTGTTTGTTTTGCTATTGTTATGATTGTTGACAATATGTGTCGGCGCCCTTTCGCATACGATAATCTCATTAAAACCCGTTTTTCAAGGTCTCAGTTCAGTCCTTCTAATTAATTTTCGCGGTTTTCACGACGATTGTAATTGGCTCACGGAAAAAAATTCGAGCTGGGTAAAGCCCTGATTTATACTTTCCTTTGAAGAAATACCCTTAGAATTCCTATAAAAAAGATATTCCGTAAACCCCTCACAGGCCCCCGCTGTTTACGTTTCTTTCTGCGTATCAGAATGTTCTGACTTCTCTTCCTATTTTGGTGCAGAAAACTGGACCATTTCAAACATACATTTGTACAATTCTTTCCTCTAAGCTATGGTCTATCTTCCAGCGAGCACATTTGTCAGAACCACGTGATTCTTACCTCTGTTTCCCCCTGCCCGCCCCTCCCTGAAAGAAGCTGCAACAAGTTCTCGAAACGCTTCAGTTTTTGACCTTTCTGTCAAACCTACAGAGCTTCAAGTGTCAAAATACAAGACGTCGTCTTACCTGAACAAACTATAACACCAGCAGACTTGCACAACAACGTCAGTCGGATCGCTAAAACCGCTAAATGTTGATGAGATCTTCGAGACGAAGAAAAACTTCCAAACCCACGCCGTTTCTTCAGTAAACAGGAAGTTGCGTCTCATGACCCGGAAGTATACCATGGTCTGGGTCAACTATCATGTCCTGGTTATTCAAATGTTGTCGCGATCACGCTCAATGGGATTTTTGTATATAAATTATACTTTTGTCCAGATTTAACATGTTGATATATTGTTAATATACAGATTCGTTCATTACGGTAATAAATTTATTGTTATACACATGATTGTTCATATATATGTAGTTGTAGTAGACCTTGCGAAAGTCGCTGTACTTGTGCCAATAACGATTTTTTTGTGAAGATGAAAGTAGACATGGCATTTCTTTCTTGGAGCCTGACACTGGTCATATCTTTATTCTCATGTGTTGCTCCTTTTGGTGATGATCCAGGTGCTTGAAATTGCTGCCTCCTTTGGAGACCAGACCTGTTTCTGTCTCACGAAGAAAAACTTCCAAACCCACGCCGTTTCTCCGGAAAACGGGAAGTTGCGTCACATGACCCGGAAGTATACCATGGTCTGGGTCAACCATCCACTATTCACTAGTTGTCGCGATAACGATTAATCGGGATTTATATAAAGATTAATGCAGACACGACGTTTATTTCTCTGAGACTAACACTGGTCATATTTCTGTTCACCCTTTGGTGATTATCAAAATTGCTGGCATCCTTTGGAAACCAGACCTGCACCTGTAACCTGCGTTACTAAAGAAAAACGGCAGACTGCTGATCTGACCAAGAAGGATTCTCCAAGCAGAGGTTCGGCTCTAGCTGTTTTGACGTGATTTACCATTCAGTACAGTTTCCACCTCGCTGTTGTACGCAAAACAATAACTACAATATTTTCAAGTCCTGTGGCGCACTACTATTGTTATGTCATTGAAGAAAAACCACAGACTGCTGACCTAACCAAAAAGTATTCTCCAAGCAGAGGTTCGGCTCTAGCTATTTTGACGTGATTTTAGGCCTAGGACTTTCTATTTTGTATTGTTCTACAAGCCATGCTGGATCCACAAATTTGTTTAATTCCTTGTCAGATCCTAATAAAACAAATAAACAAAAATATTTCTGTGTACATTTTAAGTACTAACAATCAAGGGACAGTCAAGAAGTGTCAAAATATCTGAATTGATGCATGTGTGTTTGTAATATTTGATTAAACTGACTTTTAGTGAATATTTGATGCTGTGGTCTTCGTTCTCAAGACATTTGTATCGAGCTCTATTCATCGTTATAACGTTAGATATAGATGAACCAGATTGTCCTTACAGATTCAGAGTCAGTGTAGTACCACCCAATTTCTTTGAACAAACGTTTTATTTGCAAAATTTAACCAGTAAAAACCAACCATACACCTGAAAACTGTTAGCCATCGTTGTAAAAAGAAAATTCATGCATCCGCCACTTGAATGCGAACGAAATCGCATTTTTACAAAGTGAAAAATACACCAGAAGTTGCAAAAGTGAATACTAAAACCTTTTTATGTTACACGATGGGACATCAGCACGGCCAGCGTGGCGTCCACATCTATATTTAAATTACTCTACATCCGTCCCTCGGATAGGACGTTAAATGAAGGTCCCGTGTCTGGGAGAGCCTTACCCCAGGCACGTTAAAGAACCCGCCACACGTGCGATGGTGCGGTGTGAGTGGTTCAAAACCTACAGTACCTTGACCGCACCTGGGGCAATTACTGTCGTATTGAGGTCACCTGAGTGGCGCCGAATGGCAGCTCGCTCCAGACCCTTGCGATTTAGCCCCGCCTATTGTAAGCTCCTCGCAATTTAGCCCCTGGCTGCAAAGAGTGAGTAGTCGGCCCACCGAATAACACATAACAATAACAATAACAATAACAATTACTGTTTACTTTACCCCTTACTTACAACAAGAAACTCCAAGTAGTACTCAGTCGAAACAAACAGTTATTATTTATAATTACATCACCTTCACCAACATGATTCTGGAGCACAATTCCTTACTCTATCACTACACATTACTAGATCTTCCTGGGAGTTGAACTAATTTGTGCGCGTGTTGCTTACTGTAACTTAGGAGCCTATTGTCTATATCCAAAACTTAAAATAGAACACTGTCATTCTCAGCTACTGCGACTACAACATCATTTGAATTTACAAACGGCACATTTTTGAAATACCAACAAAAGCTCCTTTATCAACACTTTCTCATCATTATGCACATGAAAAACATAGTTTCATTGCAGTGGTATGTACCAAAGCTGTATTTTCTCATCGAAAAAAGTAATGATAGAGGCAATCAAACCTGATGACGTCATCCATATGGCCCCCCAAAATCAGATTTAGAATTCTTTCATGCCGATCTATCAATATTCGTTACAGTTTCATTGTTTCTTAATTCATTAATGAGAAAACAATGGAAAATCAAAATGCCAATTTAGCCAACCCAAAAAACCTTAATACAGAATACAGAATGAAGACCTTTGCTGCACATTTTTGCCACACAGGGCTAAGTACAGGTCACAACAAGACATGTTGAAAAGATACAGTTTACAGATAAAAATGAGACTATTTCTAGATAAATTCAACTTCTCCTTGCTTTTCTGTTACAGTGGAGATAAAAGAGCAAATATGTTTTATGATCGATGGTTTGTCTAGTTGCATCACTTAGGTGTATGAAATAAGGAAATTGGTTTTGTTACAGTTCATTTCTCTCTTCGGTATACAAAATAAGCCCTACGGCCTACGGTATACAATATACACTCTACTACAAAATGAGAAGTCTACTCAAAAGAGCAAGAGTTTCGCTACTAACACTGACAGAAGTGACGGTAAGACCACGGTAGGGACTAGGTTTACTCCACTGTTGATGCCCTGTAGGTCACATGGCGGCAGTTTGGGCGTGGTCGGCTCCATCTCCATCATACACCCGAACCAGTACTGCGCGGTGGACTTCGGGTAACCGGGGTCCACACTGAAAGTCGTGTCGTTGAAACGCCAATACTGGCTGCCCTGTAGTACGGAAAATATCCAATGTTATATGATAACGCCAGTACTGGCTGCCCTGTATCACGGAAAATATCCAATGTTATAGAAGAACTTTATTGCACGACAATTGTACATGATACAATGTATGGCAACAACTATTACACAAAGTACAAAATAGAGGTACCTAGTTAACATAACAATAAGGGCTAACATATATCTTTGGTATAGTATTACAATGGAGTAGGCTGATTATTAGTACTAGCATCGGTATTCTTTTTTAATAGCAGAGCAATCCTTGATATATTTGCCTATTTTTGCATTATGGGAGTTCTGACATTTAAAGATAAATACAGATCTGTTTGTAGCATCGAGTTTCTTGAAATCTGTTGTACTTGATTTGAGAAACATGAATAATTCATTACGTAAACTAGCGTATCGAGAACATTCCATTATAAAGTGAAATTCAGCTTCAATATGTTTTGGGCAGAATGGACAGAACATTTGATATATGATAACGCTCACACCCGCTACTTTATGAAAATTCACAACGCTTGTAGATGCTTTATCAGTTCTAGTCTTTCTCGCATAAAAAGGTAGTTTGTGGACATATGTTTAGCGTTCAATAACAAAACAGTTGCGAAGTTTCATGCTTATGTAACGTTATGTAGCGCCGGTTCACCTTTATTCGCGGGGTAACCTTTATCCGTTGTATTTAACACCAAGGTATTTTGGGATATCAAATCGACTGACGGTTGTCTCAAACTGCATTATATTGAAAAAAAAAAGGAATTTGAAAACACCGTTCATCTACGTGATATCCCTAAATATCTTGTTTCTAGGTACAACGGATATAGGATATAGCGAATAAAGGTGACTTAACGCTACATGTGTAAGTTAAGTTAGTTTAGTTTTTTTTTTGTACACAGTACCAACATTAGGTTGACTGTCACCGTCGATTCCGACGGAAGAACAAGACAAAAGGTGGTATTCTTTAACTTGATACTCTGGCCTGGTCTGTATATGGCTGTGTGATGCGTCTAGTATGTAGGCGTAGCGGTGGTGTGCTTGCCACTTCTCGCTAGCTAGCGGAGAAACTGCAAAACGGGAACCCCTCTGCCTTCATATGTCCTAACTATGTCCGTGACTGCCATGCCAGGATCGGCCTGCAGAGCAACAGCAGACGCTGCAAACCGCCGTGACTTCATACAGAGCGCTACCATCATTTGCAAAGATGGAAGGATGCCTATTACTAGTCTGGCCTTAAAAAAACTGAACAGTTGTCTAACCTTGAAGAAGTATGTCCTCCCGTTGAGCCACTGCATTACCGTGTCCACGCCATCAGCGGGAACACCGTTCCACACCGACAGGTCACGTGGGTAGCCCCGGTCCACCCCCGTCCCGGCCCTGTACCGGTAGTATTCGTCATCTGCGCAAAGAGGAAATATATGTTTGAATTGTCTCGTAAATTAACCTTAGCAACCCTGAGCATCTCCACACGTTTTTGCATAAAAAGTAGAAAAGAAAAGCTGATGCAAACTAGTTATTCATATTTTGACAAAATAATGATCGCTTATGCAATGAACAAAGAATTGTTGTATGGCAATATTCCCGCCATATCAACCATCATCAGGGAGCGTAGGACCAGATTTGCCGGCCACTGCTTTAGGAACAAAACTGAGCTTGCTAGTGAACTCATACTACTGTGGAAGCCAACACACGGGTATACACATGCTGGACGACCCCGTCTAACCTACAGAGACCAGCTTGCTCCTGATGTGGGGTTGCGGGTCGAGGATTTAAAGAACGCTATGGGGGACAGCGACGTCTGGAAGGAGAGGGTGGACTTGCTCCGGGCAAGCTGCCCGCGATGATGATGATGATGCAATGTGACTTTGTTATTGTCAGTCCTGTGGAAGACAAACGGGCCATTCGATTCATGATTGTGTGGATGAGAGGTTCTGTACAGATGACATTTGCCACCATGTAAACTCTCAAAGTTCCTTCCCGCGCCTGATGGCGCATAGGGCGGCGCCCATCTCCGTTTCAGTAGCCCTGGGCCACACAGCTTTGTGCAATCACTACAGCAGGGGGCTAGTCCACTGGTAGCACGGTGTGTGTTCAACTTCCATACTCTTTCCCGAATGCTGAGTGCTAAGCAGAGAAAGCAGCATGTACCATTTTTGAAGTCCTTGGTATAACTCGGCCGGAGATCGAACTCACGACCTACCAAACGCAAGGCGAACACTTTACCCATTTGGCCATTGCACTGGTCAAAAATGTAAACTCTAGCTCTTATTAAAGATGCACACCTTTGGTAAAGTAGAGCCTGCCGTTTCCAGACCAGATGAAGGCGGTGTCGACGTCGCTAGGAACGCCTTTATTCGTGGGTTAACCTATATCCGATGTTTATAGAAAAAAGGTATTTGGTGATAGCAAGTCGACATACGGTGGTTTCAAACCGTATATTGAATATCTTGCAATTTGAAACCACCATTGCATCCGTTGACTTGATATCACTAATCACAATTTTTTTTAACCAACGGATATAGGTTACCCCACGAATAAAGGTGAACTAGCGTTAAACTCTAGCTATCATTAAAGATGAGGGACGGCCCTAGCCGAAGCTAGGTACTCATTTTCACCTGAGTAAAGTGAGGAAAGCCGTGTAAAGTGCCTTTCCCAAGGGCACAGGATCGGTGACACAGCATCTGGATTCGAACCCGCAACCTCTCGGTCACGGGCCGAACGCGGTCCCACTAGCTCTCATTAAAGATGCTCACCTTTGGTGAAGTAGAGCCTGCCGTTTCCGGACCAGATGTAGGCGGAGTCGACGTCGCTAGGAACGCCTCCCCACTGGCTCATGGGGCGGGGGTAGCCGGTGTCCAGCTGGGTGTTGGTGTAACGCCAGTACTGGTCACCCTGGAGAAGTGCATTGGAATCAGTCAGTTGCAATTGGTTCAAAGGATTAAAACTCAAATCATCATCATATCGGTCGACGTGATCGCACATGTTCGCACATGTTTACACACGACGGGGTTATGCCGCCCCTTACGGGGTAACATAGCCTTTCGCTGGCTAATTGCAAGACGGGCATGCGCCAGGTCTCCCGTCCGGGTGAATGATGTAAATCACCATGTGGCTGATACGAGACAGAGGTCGCCAGGCCTCCATCCGGGTGATTTGAAGTGAATCTGTGTACATTTTAAGTACTAACAATCAAGGGACAGTCAAGAAGTGTCAAAATATCTGAATTGATGCATGTGTGTTTGTAATATTTGATTAAACTGACTTTTAGTGAATATTTGATGTTGTGATCTTCTCAAGACTTTTGTATCAAGCTCTATTTATCGTTATAACGTTAGATATAGATGAACCAGATTGTCCTCACAGATTCAGAAAGTCAGCGTAGCACCCAATTTCTTTGAACAAACGTTTTATTTGCAAAATTCAACCAGTAAAAAACTATCATACACCTGAAAACTGTTATCCATCGTTGTAAAAAGAAAATTCATGCACTTGAATGAGAAAGAAACAACATTTTTACAAAGTGAAAAATACATCAGAAGTTTAAAAAGTGAATACTAAAACCTCTATTTATGTTACACGATGGGACAACCCTGAAAGCTTAATGAGAAGTCTACTCAAAAGAGCAGGAGTTTCGCCACTAACACTGACAGAAGTGAAGGTAAGACTACGGTAGGCACCACGTTGACCCCGCTGTTGACGCCCTGCAGGTCACATGGCGGGAGTTTGGGCGTGGTCGGTTTGGGCGTGGTCGGCTCCATCTCCATCATGAGTACTGCGCAGTGGACTTCGGGTAACCGGGGTCCACACTGAAAGTCGTGTCGTTGAAACGCCAGTACTGACTGCCCTGTAGTACGGAAAATATTCAATATTATATGAATGAATGAGTTAATTGCTCAACAATCGCACAGGGTACAATGTATGGCAACCAATAATAACTAATAGCTATACACACAATAGTACTAAAAGGCAACATACAAAACAATAACAAAACATTATCGATAACAGTACAGTTATGTATGTCTGACAGTATGAGTAATCTGGTCTCGCATTTGGAATACATTATGAAGAAACTGGTCTACGTAGACGGATATATGAGTTGAACATGAGAGCAATATATTGAAAATATCGTTTTCTGCACCAGTAAGAGAGATGTGTGTTTTGGTTCTAATATTCTTAAACAATGTTTCTCTCTCTTTACTATAGGTAGGACATTTCATAACAAAGTGGAATTGGTATTATAAATGATAACGCTCACAGCCGCTATCACTGCATGAAAAGTCGAATTTACCACATTGGTAAATGTGATGTATAGCCGGGTAAAGTTTAGATTTACCCGGGATTTATCGACATTTACTCGCCGGTAAAGGTGCAAATATACCAGGCATTTACCCGCATGGTAAAGCGGGTAATGTTTGCCTGATTTACCCACATTTACCAGGTTCGTGTAAATATGCGTTTACCGAGATTTACCGTACGTGGTATTTCTCATATATTTTGCGCATTTACCGACATTTACCAGGCGGAGTATTTCTCATATAGCTGTATTTACCCATATTTACCATGGATTTATACATAACTTTACCAGAATATTCAATACCATATTTACCCCCTTTACCCACATTTAGCTGGAAGTTTACCGATCACTTCCAAGAATTACCCAAATTTACCCATGATTTTGAATCAGCACATGGTTTGTGGCAAAACTCAGTAATATTTATTGGATAAACATATCAACATTGACAGGTTTTCTAAAGGGTAAATAGATAAATGCTCTAGCTTTACCATATACAATTGTTACCTTTTCTTATAATTCAAGTTTAAAGTAATGTTCATAGTATGATTGGACATTAATCAACTGTCCTGTTTACAAGCTATACATCATGAATGACATTCAACAAAGTAGCATCAGTTTATCATCACACACTTTCTAAACCTATCATCAGTCTCTGTGATTGTGCACTGACAAACAGGCTTTAGAAATTATATACAAGAATACTTTTGCCATACACTATTTGTTTCTACCAGACTCTGGCCTGGTCAAATGGTAATAGGGGAATTTTGAGTAGGAGTTAGTTGGCCAAGGAGTGAACTGACTGGCAGGCAGATAATTGAATAGATTGCAAAAGACTGAAATCCCATGGTACCTTATTTGTCCCTATCTTTTTCATCCAGCTGACATGTCTGCCTGGAGACTACAATAAGCCATCAGGCAAGAATTTGCAATATATGTGCTTTTTTTATAAAAACAGTTGTATCACATACTCTGTGCAATATCTAAACTATGCTGTCACTGCTAACAAATGTATGAATCAAAATGTTCCACTATATAATCAGATACTCAAGACAAATGAAAGAAACAGTAAAATGAAATAAAAACTGCAATGCATACATCACATATGACATTCAGTGAGGCCTGTATTGTTTTACACTTTGCCAACATGATCCTATCAGCATCATGTAATGCTGCATATTTATCCAAGCAATAATTCATCATTATCTTAACTTCACAGATTGGGGAATTCATAATCTATCATTTCTATATTAATAACAGATTAAAAACAAGCCTATAGTGATCTGGCTAAGAAATTCTTTTTCTTTAGAGAAGGGTGAGGGGCAGATGCAAATGAGGGTTCAAAATACCACCAGTATATGCAGGTACAATTGGAATTATCAAATGGGACCTGTGTAGGTAAATACTGACTGTGACAACTATGCAAAATGTATCACAAATCATAATCACATGGTTCATACAATCGCACAACACTGAAACACAACTTGCTTCATACTGGAAGTTTTCAGAAGTTATGAAGGTCTTAGTCAGTTAGCAGCCCTTAGGCCAACAGCGATCAGATATAAGAACAAAGTTGTTGTCAATACGAATATTTAAATACAGGTAAGTAAACTTATAACATCCTCTCCAAATTCTCATCTATATTCTAGTCCTCTGTTACAAGGTGTCCACACCAGCACAGGCTGCCTTCCTCTGTGTCTGAATCCTGAACTTCTTGGCAGGAGTTTGGAGTCCTTTGTGTGATGAGCCAGTTCCTACATCATAAAACAAAAGTATCACAGAGTATTAACCTATGTCATAGTATGTGTGACAAATCGAGCATACCTAAATTTGCGTCTGAAGGGACTACCCATGTGTACTGAAGATTGATAAATATAGAATACAACACAGTGTATTCCGCATCAGCCTAGGTACCAGCCAGACAGTGGGTCGAGTGATCCGACCCGTGGGAAGGCTGGGACTGAGGGTGATACCGAATTCATTGTGTTGTATATTACTTTTATGTTATACCTGGGCAGCGATAATGGTTGATACAGGTGTTCTGGACCAGGTGATAAAAAGCTGCATCACATGGGCTTCAAACTTTTATCACACAGGCTTCAGTCCAACACTTACGCACTCTTCCCACACCTAGAGTGGCACAGTCTAAAATTCGAATATCTGATTCGGACGTTAGAATTGCTGCTGTAACTGTTTTTGTTCGAGGACACCAAAGTTTTTATAACTTCTGGCGCGTTTCGCATTGAAACTCGTGTTTTTTCAGGTAGGTATGTCATAAACAAAATAAAACATGGTGTATTCTGCATCGGAAAACCCCCAATTTAATTGCCAAACTACTCATAAAAAGGATAGAACTCGCTACGTTGTTTCAACCTGCACTGTGCCAACAACTCTATTCTTTAACATCAATTCGAGAAAACTTCCAAGCAAAGAACTCCGCTCTATTCAATTGATTGAAGCCTGTGTAATACAAATAAAAAGCCTGTGTGATACAGAAAAGTACCATCCGGTCCAGAACACCTGTATCGAATGTTATCAGGTATGACACAAATAAAAATATATATGTACAGCAATCAAGGAACACGATTTTGACATAACTGGGGTAACCTTAGTTGTGCCTTGTCCCATCACAACAGCTAACTAAAACCAGACTACGCAGAATCATAACGGCCTGCCTCGGTAAACACTGGAGTGGGCCAATGATGATATTGAGCATGCAGGACTGTAGTCTTGAGTCTTACCTATGGAGTGTGTAGCAGCATTGAAGTAGTCAGCAGCTGAACTTCTGGTTGATGCTTGCTTTGATCCTGGCTATCCACCCGCACAACTTGTGCTGCATGTCTGAAGGAGGTATCTACTGCAGCTGTACTCGAGGCATATAAAAAGGGAAACGATGACACAAATGACAAAATCAGATCCGGTCAACCCAGAATTTAATACATAAACACCGTGACTTAAATCCATACCTGAAATATAATATAAAATGTATTAGACAAATATTAAATTAGTGACCAAATAGTTGTCAGTTACTGAACAGTGTTCAAATTATTAAAGGTTAGCCCTTGATAAACATAATAGTCACAACGAGTTTGACAGCCTTGGCTGTCTGTGATGCCAGCCATTTGAACGAATAAATGAACGAAAATTAAATATATAAATATGTATATAAATTATGATAATAACCACCAGGTGCCAGTCAGTAGGTACCCAAATTATGAGTAATGAGGCAGTTTTAACGTGCTCGTATATCAAAGCACAATTATTCACCCCTCAAGTGCTGTTTTTCAGCATATTTTCATAAAACCTGATACGAAATGCCTGGTCCAAAAAATTAGGCATTTTCCTAAATGGGGCAGGGGGGCAGGCTAGCTGGAGACAAATTTGCGTTTCTGACGATTACATGTCAAAAACATTAGACAAGTGGGAAAAACGAACCTACATTTTGCTTTAAAATAAAACAACACAGTCTAATAATATTCTCTACTCACCGAAGCACACGTTGGTAATCCTGTTAGGGGTGCGTCGCCCAGGGTGGGAGGGGGGCGGCCGCCAAACGTACATCCAAAAACATCAGTCACGATCATTTTCCGTCCGTTTAAGCTTACACCATATTCCCCCAACACTTACAAGCCTCTCCCAAATTAGTGGCCGACCATAGCAGACTCCTTGTGCCATTTTTAGCGTAGAAAGCGATACGTAAAACCTCGTAGTCATGCCCGATCTCATTTCTGTAACGACTTTTTTCTAATCGTCCCGCCCGCATGGTGCGCATGCGTATCCGACGGTCCAATCAGATCGTAGTATTTCTGTGGCCTTTAGGATGTTGACCCCAAGGTCGCAAGTTGACCTTTTAGCATCCAATACAGCAAGAATACCTGGGACATTTGTGAAACAATGTAAAAGCTTATAAGACCTTCCTTTCTTGGTTTTCAAGTTTTCTTTACAGCATCTGTTTAAAGATTGACCTTTTATCTCTTTAATTTTTTCACTGTAGATTTAGAGTGTTGTTTTAACCAAAAGCTGTGGCCTTTGTTATTCATCACAAACTATGTAGTATAATACATAAGATCTGTGATTGTGAACTGTCTTGAGTTTTAACTGAAGCATTTTTCTTTATAGATAAAAAAACGGGCCCACTATGTAATTCTAGGTATGGTAAACAATCATAGTTAAATACCTATTATACTCGTTCATAAATAAAACTAGAACAACAATAAATTTATCACGCCTACAATTTCACTCAGGGCCTTAAAAGCTAGTCGACTGGTAATGATGACTGTGTTCGACTTTTATGCTTTGACCTCTGTCCCCAATACTATTATCTCAGGGGGTGTTCTGTACACTGTGGGTTATAATCCCCGGCCTGAGATAACTCTTATCTCAGGGCGGTGGGGTGTTCTGTACCCTTCGGGTACCCCCTCCCTGAGATAAGGGTTATCTCAGGGCGGTGGGGTGTTCTGTACTCTGCGGGTATCCCCGCCCTAAGATAACCGCTGTCTCAGGGCGGTGGGGTGTTCTGTACACTGTGGGTACCACCGCCCTGATATAAGGGTTATCTCAGGGCGGTGGGGTGTTCTGTACCCTTCGGGTACCCCTGGCCTGAGATAAGGGTTATCTCAGGTCGGTGGGGTGTTCTGTACCCTTTGTGTACCCCCACCCTGAGCCTTATACCAGGGTCCATCCTGACAATGTAATACATGTACCCCTGTAAGGCCTTATATCAGGGTCCGTCCTGACAGTGTAATATATGTACCCCTGTATAAGGCCTTATATCAGGGTCCGTCCTGACAGTGTAATACATGTACCCCTGTATAAGGCCTTATATCAGGGTCCGTCCTGACAATGTAATACATGTACCCCTGTATAAGGCCTTATATCAGGGTCCATCCTGACAATGTAATACATGTACCCCTGTATAAGGCCTTATATCAGGGTCCGTCCTGACAGTGTAATACATGTACCCCTGTATAAGGCCTTATATCAGGGTCCATCCTGACAATGTAATACATGTACCCCTGTATAAGGCCTTATATCAGGGTCCATCCTGACAATATAATACATGTACCCCTGTATAAGGCCTTATATCAGGGTCCATCCTGACAATGTAATACATTGTCAGGATGTACATATACAGGGGTACATGTACCCCTGTATAAGGCCTTATATCAGGGTCCGTCCTGACAATGTGATACATGTACCCCTGTATAAGGCCTTATATCAGGGTCCATCCTGACAATGTAATACATGTACCCCTGTATAAGGCCTTATATCAGGGTCCATCCTGACAATGTAATACACATACACGCATGTACCCCTGTATAAGGCCTTATATCAGGGTCCATCCTGACAATGTAATACATGTACCCCTGTATAAGGCCTTATATCAGGGTCCATCCTGACAATGTAATACATTGTCAGGATGTACATATACAGGGGTACATGTACCCCTGTATAAGGCCTTATATCAGGGTCCGTCCTGACAGAGGTACATTAATGTGCATTGAAAATAAGATCTTACACAGCTTTGAAACAGTTTTTTTTCAACATTAATGCATGTCGTATATTGGAACAAAGGTTGAAGGATGGCCTTACACTTGTACTATGTAACAAACCAAGGTTAAAAATTAGGTGATATCACGGTTACTTTAGAAAGTAATACATAAGTAAATTCAATTTTCTAATGTATACAGTATACTTCCGGTGCCTTTAGTCAAACACAAGGATCGTGAAAAGTATTTCAATAAAATTCTTTGGTGATCGCTGTATTTGTCGGCATTATTCTCGTGTTTGGTAACATGAGAATTTGCCTAACTAGTCTACCATTTGTTTGTTTCCGCGGCCAACACACATCCCTGTTTACAAGGTGTTGTGAAAGGTGTTAATTGATTTCATAACCAGGTGTGAATTGTGCCCCGCAACTCCGATCGGGATTTAACGCTCGGTCATGGTGTAAGGCTCGATCATGGATAACGCACGGTCGTGATGTAAGGCCCGGTCGTGGTGTAACTGTAAGACTCAGTCGTGCGTTAACGATCGGTCGCAGTGACAGGCCCGATCGTCTTCTAACGATCGGTCGTGTGTTAACGCTCGGTCGCAGTGAAAGGTCCGTTCGAGTTTAAACGATCGTTCTTGTGAGTGCCGCGGTGGTACGGACACGAGCGTTAAAAACGCAGCGATCTCAATGCGGTAAAGCACCGATGTTGCCGGGACGAAAATTTTCCGCCGATAACTTGGCTGGCTATCGGACGCGGAAAAAAATTCTTAGGCCGTAAACTTGACTTTAGCCCAATGTGGCTATGTACTCCTGTATAAGGCCTTATATCAGGGTCCATCCTGACAATGTAATACATGTACCCCTGTATAAGGCCTTATATCAGGGTCCATCCTGACAATGTAATACATGTACCCCTGTATAAGGCCTTATATCAGGGTCCATCCTGACAATGTAATACATGTACCCCTGTATAAGGCCTTATATCAGGGTCCATCCTGACAATGTAATACATGTACCCCTGTATAAGGCCTTATATCAGGGTCCATCCTGACAATGTAATACATGTACCCCTGTATAAGGCCTTATATCAGGGTCCGTCCTGACAATGTAATACATGTACCCCTGTATAAGGCCTTATATCAGGGTCCATCCTGACAATGTAATACATGTACCCCTGTATAAGGCCTTATATCAGGGTCCATCCTGAAAATGTAATACATGTACCCCTGTATAAGGCCTTATATCAGGGTCCGTCCTGACAATGTAATATATGTACCCCTGTATAAGGCCTTATATCAGGGTCCGTCCTGACAATGTAATACATGTACCCCTGTATAAGGCCTTGTATCAGGGTCCATCCTGACAATGTAATACATGTACCCCTGTATAAGGCCTTATATCAGGGTCCGTCCTGACAATGTAATACATGTACCCCTGTATAAGGCCTTATATCAGGGTCCATCCTAACAATGTAATACAATGTACATGTACCCCTGTATAAGGCCTTATACCAGGGTGCATTACCAGAATTTACCCGTATTTATCCAAATTTACCGGGTAAATTTTTGCTAAATGTGGGTAAATATTGTACATTACATTTACCGGGTATTTACACACCAGTGGTAAGTTTGGTAAATCCGATATTTCATGCAGTGCTACTTCATGAAAATTCACAACGCTTTTATATGAATTGCTCTATCAGTTCTGCTCTTTCTCTCATCAAGGTCGTTTGTGGACATATGTTTAGCGTTCAATAACAAAACAGTTGCGAAGTTTCATGCTTATGTAACGCTTGTTCACTTTTATCCGTAGGGTAACCTTTATCCGTTCCTTTTTAAGAACAATGTATGTAGGGAAATCAAGTCGACAGATGGTGGTTTCAAACTGCAATATTCTAAAAATAGTACAATTTGAAACTACCTTCCATCAACTTGATACCTTATCTTTGAATACCCTATTTAGCAACACAACGGATATAGGTTACCCCGCGGATAAAGGTGAACTAACGTTAACGTTATGTACATGTGTAAGTTAAGTTACTTTTTTTTACACTGTACCAACATTAGATTGACTGTCACCGTCGATTCCGACGGAAGAACAAGACAAAAGGTGGTATTCTTTAACTTGATACTCTGGCCTTGTCTGTAAATGGCTGTATGATGCGTCTAGTGTGTAGGTGTAGCGGTATTGTGCTTGCCACTTCTCGCTTTCAGCCTTCACCGCTGGCTAGCGGAGAAACTGCAACATGGGAACCCCTCTGCCTTCATATGTTCTAACTGTGGCCGTGACTGCCATGCCAGGATCGGCCTACAGAGCCACAGTAGACGCTGCAAACCGCCGTGACTTCAGACAGAGCGCTACCATCATCTGCAAAGATGGAAGGATGCCTACTACTACTAACTGAACGGTTGTCTAACCTTGAAGAAGTATGTCCTCCCGTTGAGCCACTGCATGACCGTGTCCACGCCATCCGCGGGAACACCGTTCCACACCGACAGGTCACGTGGGTAGCCCCTGTCCACCCCCGTCCCGGCCCTGTACCGGTAGTATTGGTCATCTGCGCAAAGAGGAAATAAATGTTTGAATTGTTCGAAAGTTTATTGTCAGGCACCAAGGCCCATAAGGACAAACAATTACATGTAGACGATACATTTAAAAGAACATTTTTCCAGTACATAAAATCAAAAGGAAATTTACACTGTAACTCGTGCACGTGGTCTGTGTACTTGACAGTAGCTCTTCCAGAACTTACTTGTAGCAATAACATTGGAATCAGATAGAACTCTGATAATGTCGTTCTCAGACGCCAGGAGGCGAGTCGCAAATGAGTGCGTCAGCTTATGCCTCCTGGCGTCGAAGGTGTCCACGTGCATCAATGCAAAGATCCAGCTGTTGTTGCTCGATCTAAGCTGTCTTGTAATTGTCTTGTAAATTCACCTTAGCAACCCTGAGCATCTCCACACGTTTTTGAAGTAGAAAAGAAAAGCTTCAAACAGTAACCGTTTTCAACTGTTGCAAACTAGTTATTCATATTTTGACAAAACAATGATGGCTTATGCAATGTACCCTGGGAGCCAGTCGGGATCGGGCAGCTTGGACAGTTTATTCGGTGGCCCAAGACAGTCAGGCGTACCCGATCTCCTATTGGTGCCCTGGGGAGTTTAAGCCCGATTAGGTCCATCTGCCCAATGTAGCTATAACTCCTTCGGCCTTAAACTCACCGGACCTCTAATGAGAGATCGGCGGGCTGACTACCTTGGGTCCCCGAGCAAAACTCGCTAGCTACCCGGTCCTGTGTGGCTCCCAGGGTAATGCAATGGGACTTTGTTATTGTCAGTCCTGTGGAAGACAACGGTTCATTCAATTCATTATTGTGTGGATGAGAGGTTCTATACAGATGACATTTGCCACCATGTTAACTCTAGCTCTCATTAAAGATGCTCACTAGGGCTGGGTACCAGTACGGTGTACCGGTACAAACCCGGGTTTTCTTATTGTACCGGTCCGGAAAAAAACGGACCTGAAAAAATTCGGTGAACCGGATGTTGGACCTATCAGAAAATAAACAGATTATATGATCAGGCATTCACACCTCTTGGGGCTTACCGGTCGAAGAAAATAACAAGAACAAGAGTTTATAGTCATTTCAACAAAGTTTTGCGGTCAATCGTACAGAGGCAGTTAGTTTTGCAGGATTTTAGAACGCCAGTGGCAGTCATGACGTCAAATAAAGCACAAAATATACTTTCTTGTAGCAAAATGTACCATTGTTTTGAGTATCGTCCATTCATATGGTTTCACATACTGAATCAGGTCCAGGTTCAGGTCCGGACATGATCCTGATCCTCTGGACCTGAACCGGACCTGGACCTGAATTTTCTGTACCGGTATCCAGCCCTAATGCTCACCTTTGGTAAAGTAGAGCCTGCCGTTTCCAGACCAGATGAAGGCGGTGTCAACGTCACTAGGAACGCCTCCCCACTGGCTCATGGGGCGGGGGTAGCCAGTGTCCAGCTGGGTGTTGGTGTAACGCCAGTACTGGTCACCCTGGAGAAGTGCATTGGAATCAGTCAATTGGTTGAAAGGATTAAAACTCAAGTAATGTTCATTCTCCTACGCCCGGTCCCCAACGGCATTAGCCTATTGGGGCCCTGCTGCTTGGATGCCTACCATCGGTTACTGTGATTGTTAGTGTAACGCCAGTACTGGTCACCCTGGAGAAGTGAATTGGGATCAGTCAGTTGGTGACCTGGAATCCAGTCTGCCGTGGATTGGCCAGGCTACCTTCGGGACAGTAGGGTCTTTCCACCGCCGGGGTAATCTTCCACACCCGGTAGGAGTTTTGCACGGTCGGAGTTAAATTTGCCATCCACGTGCCTATTAATTAACTCCCACTGGGCAAAGTCCTACCGGGAAAATGCTACCGGGTGTGAATGATTACACTAGCGGCTAGAGCTGCACTGGCCCCGTAGAGAGCCTACACTAACTACTGTAGGCCGTACCACAACTAGACTGGATTTCAGGTTAGTCAGTTGGTTGAAAAGATTAAAACTCAAATAATGTTATGACTTGGAAGTCATGCACTGATATCGACAGAGATGGACATGTACAAACACAAACACAATCAGCCCTTTTCTTTTCGTTTTACTTGCTCAAAAATAATCACATGTCTTCTTGAAATAGTTGAACTGTAATATCCAACACCAAAATTGGACTCACCCAAATTTTCGACTGCACAGCATCAGTCTTTGTCAAGGAATGAACAATCCACTGCTGTCGTGACGTCACGTTATGCAGATAGAACACGTGACTCAGTGAGCAGTGGATTATGGGTTGCAGGAAGTCTATGACGCCCACCGTCTCTGTTTTGGGTGAGTCCAATTTTGGTGTTGGATATTACAGTTCAACTATTTTAAGAATGACTTCTACCAACACAGATGAACTTTCGAGTTAAGAATCACATGTATTCACCTTATAGAAGTAGAGTTTCTTGTTGGCTCTGTAGTACATAGCGGCATCCAGGTCCCCGGGAAGATCGCCCCACACGTCAGAAATAAGCTTAGGATAGCCGCCAACCATCCCGGCGGAGTTCAGCTCCCAGAAGTAGTTCCCTGTCGGCAAGAATTTTGTTTGTTTATTTCTTTGTTTGTTTATTGATGCACATTTTATTTCCAAATGTTCATTCAACCAAACCGAAATAATCACGCTGTTTACAGAAGCCACAAAGACTTATCCCAACTTCCCCTCTTTGACAGACGAACAGAAAGCCACTTTTCTCATGAAATCGCAGAACCCACAATTTTAGAAAAGGTGGGGCTTTTCGTCTCCCTCTGCTTCCAAAAAAGAAGTCAAACCCAACCTGTTTAGAAATAGCCAACACTAGTATTAGAGTAGACTATTGTTTATAATTCTTCATTGTCACTTGTATATCTACTATGTTTATACCATGTACTTGCAATTAGCCCTCGGGCACGAACTTGCAAATAAACTTCACATTGATTCGCACAACAAAATGAGATCGTCATGTCACAACTTCTTTTTATCGCATCTGTACGTAAAGTTGTCTCACAACCTGGAACCTGTGAAATCAGCGACAACATCTCACCACTGTACCTTCCTCCGGCCACAACAAAACTCTGGAACTCACTGCCTCAGGACATAGTGACACTTATACCCCCCTCATATCAGGCGAAAATCGATCGAACGACGAGTCTGCGAGCTCTACATTACGAGGAGGCATGACCCTGGCGGGAAGGGGGGAACTCCACCATTTCTTCGTCGGCATCAGGGTCATGCCTCCTCGTAATTTAGAGCTCGCAGACTTGTCGTCCGATCGATTTTCGCCTAATGTGAGGGGGGGTATTAGGGACAGACAGAAATTTAAGACTAGCATCAATAACTACTTCAGCGACCTACGTCAGCGCTAATGCTGAAGATTGGAGTCTGCATAGATAAAAAAAAGGTGCTTACCTCTGAAGGCGTATGTCTTTCCGTCCTCTGTAATGGTGATGGCGTCCAGCTCTCCGCTGCAGGTGTCAGGGACGTCAGGGTTGGGGTTCGGGTTTGGGGTCATGCCGGCGTCGGGTCGCGGGGTGGGGCGCTCCATATCTGGCATACCTATGATACAGAAAGCGCATTGAGTATAATAAATGACCTTTATTGTACATTTGTGCTCAAACAAGCTAAGTACAGGTCGTAGCGCTAGTGATAAGTTACAATTTTGGTATAAGAAAAAGGTATCTTATCACCTCTACATATGATAATACATTCTAGTATGTACAAGTTCAACTTCTTCTCGCTTTTTAAAACAGTTATAAACATAAGGACAGATGGAATCAATAATGTATGGTTTATCTAATTGCATGACAAATATTGCAAATATGACAAATATGTTGTATATTTTCAATCTTTCAAATAGCGTTGTGCACGTAGTCAATATTGTGAATATGACATGGATGATAATGATACTAGCGACGGAACAAGGAATACAAGAGAATAAGCGGTCCGAATATCAACTTCCAATTTGTCAAGAAAAAAAATGAAGAGCAAATCCTTAAATTTGAAGTAGCCTTATCGAAACGATGCATTCATGGTACAGTAGAGGAACGATTATTGGATACAGTAGAATCCGCTTAATTGCACGGCCTATTTGCCAGTGAATTTCGTGCAATTATCCAGCTGGTGCAATAATGCGAAGTTATCTAGTTGGGCCGCACCGGTTTGGGATTTTTTTATTCCGTGCAGTTAACAGAAGTGTGCATTAATACGTTGTGCAATTAACTGGCTTCTACTGTATATGACTTAAATCTACTTAAATCTATCACAACTGAAAGCTGATCTCACCATACAGCATCTGTATCCCTGCGATATCGTCAGAGTGGAGCACGAAGTCGGGCTCGTAGCCTCGGTAAAAGGGCGCCATGAGGGCGGCTGAGATTTCGGAGTGGGACAGGCCCAGGGAGTGGCCGAACTCGTGAGCTGCTACCTGTAACAGGTTCGTTCCTGTGGGGAAGATGTGATAATGCTGTGAGTGTTCCCTTTTCAGATATACACAATAAAATGAGCGGTCGTTCACACACAAGGAGAGCTAATTTCGAAAGCGATTGAATGCGTTTTCTTTGTCAGGCAGAGCTACCAAGTTTATGACATTTTCGTCCAAAAATGTATCACTGTCTGAACGTACATAAGCCTGCCAAGCTGTACGTCTTTGTGTGACACCAAGTGCGCCAATAATGACCAATAATGTTACAAGTGTCTCCAAACGACAAATATGTCGGCAGATAAGTGAGATGTGCCAGTTTCAGTATTGTACCTGCGGAAGTTTTGACTGTCCATTGTTCCGACTCGTCGAAGTGGGCGTCGCCCCCGTACTGAGGGAAGAACGCATGCGCCAGCGTGCCCCCAGGCCCGTCGAAAGGCGCGCCGTCCCCGTGGTCGGTGGGCGCGAACTGGATGATGATGTCGGCTTGGGTGGGAGGGCTCACTCTGGTGAACGTCAGGGGGGTTTGTTCCTGCCACAGCTGAACATGAAATAAAACGGGTTAGGGTTAGGGTTAGGGTTAGGGTTAGGGTTAGGGTTAGGGTTAGGGTTAGGGTTAGGGGGCCAAGGTCATAGATAGGGAAGACAACAGGCGGGCACGGTGGATTGAGGAGGCGATCTGGATAAGAAAGTCAATACCAGTGATAAACCGGGACGAGGGGGTGTGTACAAGCTAAGCCACGTTTTCTCACCGCAAAAGCGCCACCTACATCGGCTACATATAGCGGTGAGAAGCAGAAAGCTGAGAGCAGTTAGAACCTCTGACGAAGGTGTCTGAGAGACATCGAAACATAAGCAATGTAAGTACCTGCTGGTTGTGTAAAAATAATTCTCCTTCATCCTATATTCTACCAACCTGATGAAACTATTTTCGGATGAAGTAAAACGTTCATTAAAGTCGAGTGGATAGCGTCTACAGAAATCACTACCTGCCCCATAAATTAAGGCACCACAGGTGCAGTTATCACAAGCTCAACTTCGACCCATACAGTTTAAATACTTGTAACTTACTGACTCAAGTTCAAATACAATTCAATCTCTACAACTGGATAACAAATACGGAGATTTATTTCCGGACGTTTCGAGTGACATCCATCACTCTTCTTCAGCGTCACTAGAATGAACTATTTACAAATACTATTCACGACTTGCACACTTCCCGAAATTGACAGCGCCAGGGCTACGGATATCGTGACCCGTGAGGTCATCGGGTGAAACCAACTAACAGCTACAGTGGTGACGTGAAGGCTAGTTTATACTTCTGACCGCAAAACTTCAGCTCTAATAATAGTAGTACTATATTTGTCGGACAACTCATTAGTTTATATGCTTTGCCGCCGCCTTACTGAAGGTTTTAGCTGGTTTCACCCTGGTTTCCCACCCGGGGCAACGGTGGTAACATCCATATCCATAACCCTGGCGCTGTGAATTATGGGAAGTGTGCAAGTCGTGTGTACATCATCTGCAGTACCTGAAAGGCTCGCGTGATGGCCTCGTCGACGTCGCCCTTTCCCAAGTCCGGCGTGTAGTCGGCATCGGCGAGACTCCAGGTCAGGGCCCGCTTGGGCCAGGTGCTTCCCTGCAGCGCGTACCGGCGGCGGCGGCGGGCCATCCCGCGGGAGTGGGTGCCCATCATGTCCGGCACACCGCACCGGGGCATCGCCATCATGGCCATGGTTTCATTGTCAAGCTTACCTAAATGGGCAAAATCACTCGTCAGCTTTAAGAAAAGAGCTGTTTGAAGTGGTCACCAAATTCCATCCAAACTTCTTAACATTCACCGACAAAAAGAAAATAATTCTCCTTCTAGCTTCACAAAGCCCACACATAATAGAAAAGGTGGGATCTTTCGTCTTCCACTGTCTTCGAAAAAGGAGTCAAACCCAATAACCTAGGATCTAGAGTTTAGCTTTTACTAGTTTTAGACTAGACACCTTTGATATTGATTTTACTTTGTCTGAATCTCTCATGTTACCTGCAATTAGCCGACGGGCAAGAATTTGCAATAAACTTTATTGTATGCATTCGTCTTACCAAGGATGCTATAGTGAGCCTTGGTCTTATATTTGCCTTTTTCACCTGCCATTTCACTTGATGCCATTTTGGCTGATCTTGACAAGCGTTGCAGTTCCCCGTTTTAGAGCGAAAATTCGACCCCTTCCTCCCAAAACGCTTATCATCATGTCTGGGAACATTTCTTATCTTGTTGAACTCGAAGAAAGAATCAGGACCGCTATCGCTGTCGTCGCAAAAGCTCAGAGGTCCTTGGCAAGGACGGTAGACGGTACTAGAATCACTGTTACATCAGTAATTAGCAGCCAGCCGCTGTGTTTCTTTACGAGGAAAGCGTGATACTGAACTATAAACATAGATGAAACATTCTTGGTCAAACAGCAAGAGACAAGTTTTTACCTGTCACTGTAATGTTTGCGAATTCCTGGAACATAGAGATGGCTTCTCTCATGGCGTCCTCGCTCTGCAGCTGACCCGTCTGCATGGACGGCGGGTCCATGTAGCCGAAATTCATCAGGTAGTTCTGAGGAACAGAGAACGTTACAAGATGTCAATCAAATCTACAGTCTTAGCCATTGAATAACCTCCCAAGAATGCACGTTAGTAGAAACTCCAACTCGTGCATGAGACTCGCGTTTATTGACAATGAAAGCTTGTGACAAGTTGTGTGAAAAAATGCCCCACCCCTTTGCCCAAACTTTCGCCTGTGAACCATCGGATATTATAAACATCCTCTTTCGGTCTTCGCCAGGATTGGGGATGCATGCAAAACGAAAACTAAGCCACGTTTGGGATTGTTTTCTCACCGCAAAAGCGCCACCTACATCGGCTACATATAGCGGTGAGAAGCAGAACTCCAGTTAGAAGCTCTGACGAAGGTGTCTCAGAGACATCGAAACGTAAGCCATGTAAGTAACCACTGGTTGTGTAAAAAGAATTCTCCTTCATCTTATATTCTACCAACCTGACGAAACTATTTTCGGAAAAGGTAACTGGTTGGACAACTCAGTGCCAGACGCAGAACGTGCCAGACTACGCAACCTACAAAGGAATGATAACAAGGTGTAATACTGTAACAGTGGTGTTCAAAGACTGCTAAACCGAAGACGCCTAACGACTTAAGCCTTTTGGCCGAACGGTTTGCACGTTCGATTTGTAATCTGCCGACCCGGGTTCGATCCCGGGTGGCGTCATGTTGTTTCTTTCTGTTCTACTGGCCCCTCTGGTTGTTTCAGTACAAACTCCAACTCGTGCATGAGACTTGCGTTTATTGACAATGAAATCTTGTGACAAGTTGTGTGAAAAAGGCCCTAAGGCCCTTTGCCCAAACTTTCGCCTGTGAACCAGCGGATATTATATGACAATGACAATGACAATGACAATGATAATGATCTGACAATGACTCTGATTATAAACATCCTCTTTCGCCAGGACTGGGGATGCATGCAAAACGAAAAGGTAACTGGTTGGACAACTCAGTGCCAGACGCAGAACGTGCTAGAGTACGCGACCTACAAAGGAATGATAACAAGGTGTAATACGATGAACCCTGGATTATGGATGTCTTTTCTCTCGCCCTCTGGTGGGAAACATTGTTGACGGTTCTTTTGACCAGCCGCTTTCTTTTTTTTTCTCTTCTATTTGCTTTTGGACAGACAGGGACAATGTGGCACTGCACTCAAGTTTTGTAACTTATATTTAACAGTGCCACATACACGGTACAGATAGAAGGTAAAGGTAATCTTTTTACCCCCCGACCGAAGTCAGCTACTCATTTTTACACCTGGGTTAAGTGAGGAAGGTCATGTAAAGCGCCTTTCCCAAGGGCACAACGTCGGGGGCACGGCTGGTATCGAACTCAGGACCTATAGATTTCGAGCCGAACGCTCTACCAGTTACGCCACGCCCGATGCCATGAAACCGCTTTCTGGTGGGTGGGGTGGTAGTTTCACGTGTAATTTGACTAATTCGTCTCAAGGGTTTCGTATTCAAAAATGGTTCCCACAACCTTTTTACCCACAGCCCTTGTCATGGTAAAATCCAAAGTTTGGTTAATTTGCTGATTCCCTTTTTAATGCTTTTATTTGCATGAGAAAGGTGGGCGTCTCTGACTTAGTCAATTTATTCGTTGGTTGGTACACCCCTACCCCTAGGGAGACCATTCAGTTGAATGGTGGGCGTCTCATTCTTCCCTTGTCTTTATGTGTGGCTGGGGAATCTTTATCTACCTAATCTCCAAGATTCCTCCGGTGGCATAAAACAGTAACATAAGCTGGGGAAGGACTTCAGCCGGCAGAGGGGTAAAATTGGCCGGCTTAAGTCCTTCCCCAGCTTATGTTACTGTTTTATACCACCGGAGAAATCTGCTTGGAGATTATATCTACCCATCTCCTCACTCTTGATGCCCGAGTGAGCTTTTAGCGACCTTAGGTCAAAACTGAGTCGGGTTAAGCAGTACCAAAAACACACAATTGAAAAAGAAAAGGAACGAAAAAAGTCTGGTCTGTTACGAGTACTAGCTGTTTTGAACGGAAGTATCTGGCGAACATGATCTGGCGAATGCCAAAATCTGGCAGAGATCGGTAATATCACTGCTCTGGGACCACTTACACTAGACGCCGTTGCAGTCTTCGAACGGGGCTGGTTTTTATTGGGAGGGGGGGGGGGGCGTTGGTTCGCGATTTTCAATGTTGGCTGGGTTCTCGTGTGCCGGGAAAGGGAATTTGCCGAGGAAGGGAGTATGCTGTGAAAGGGAGTTTGCCGTGATAGCGATTTTGCAAACTCCCTTTCACAGCATACTCCCTTCCTCGGCAAACTCCCTTTCTCGGCACAAGAGAACCCAGCCAACGTTGAAAATCGTGAACCAACGCCCACCCAACCCCCCATGAAAAACAGCCTCGTTCGAAGACTGCATCGGAGTCTGCACTTACACTGTATCCTGTCAGGAAATGCCGTAGTTTATGGACGAAAACTCGCGCATTCTGACTGCAAATCTTATCCTGGTGGGGGAACGTACACTATATAGTCACATACAAATGTAGTTCTGTTGTAAGAAGTCAGAGGGGCGAGTAAGAACAGAAAGAAACAAACATGCCGACACCCGGGATCGAACCCGGGTCGGCAGATTACAACCCATCAGCGAAACCACCGCGCTAGAAAAGGCTGATCAGCCAAGTCCAGCTGAAGTTTGACGCTACTTAAAGTTAAACCCCCACTGTTACACTGTATTTTTATACTTTAAAAAGTATCATCGTATACCGGATGGAAGAAACATGTTGAGCTTACCATTCCCTGCTGCATGGTCATGTCGGCCAGGGCACAGCCGAACACGGCCGACACGAGCACGGCCAGAAACGTGCAGGTGTTCATCCTGTCGGTCCTCTCAGCAGACGACGAAAACAGTGGTGAAGAGTTGGAGCTACTTGAGTCTTCCCTGTGCAGGTAAAATCTGAGACACGCCAGCCTCGACACGCCCCTTTTGTACCGTCTCACGGGTCGACTGCCTCAGGCGAGTGCGTCATAGTGCGTCATACTACCCGCCATTCCAAATATGGTCATCGCTTTGTGGACAGAGCCACAGTGTACGTCATAAAACGTCAGGTGATTAACCCCAAATCCCACGACGCACAACAATCAGACAAAGGAAAATAGTGGGTGGCCAGGTACACTTAGAAGTGGTGAGCTATATTTAGCCATGTTAGTAATGTTATCAACCGGACGGAGGCCTGGCGAACCTCTGTCTCGTATCAGCCATATGGTGATTTACATCATTCACCGTGCCCGGAGAGGAGATAGGTGCCGCCATGGGACTAAAATCCTGTTGAGTTTTGTCATGCTGCCCCTACGACTGATTAAAAAGCTATGAGACTACTACTACTACTACTAGTAATGGCTGTGGTGCAACTTCTGCGAAGTCGAAAGGATAATATAGGGAACTTTGTGCCAGCTGACGACTGAGGCCCGGGAATGACACAGCGTTTTCTGTCGTGATGAAGTAGGTTGACATGGACAGTTTTTAAAAGGAATAACCGATGACGTTTTCTCGGGGTACAGACACCATATCCTTATCGATAATGCACACGAACTGCAATTGTCCTCATGTGTATGTATGTATGCATGTGTGTATGCAAGTATGTTTGTGTATGTATGTGTGTGTATGTCTATGTATGTATGTATGCATGTAAGTGGGTGTGTGTATGTAGGTATGTATGTATGTGCGTATTTACATGTTTGTAAGAAGCTGACCAGCATAACTTTAGAAGGCCTGAATGGATTGTACATGTATTGATATGTTTTGGATATCCAGGATGCGCCTCAAAACATTCTGTACATTATATCAATAAAATGGGGCTATTGCCAAACAAATGTGCATCAAACAACTTTATTGAACAAAGCAAATAACTATAAAAAACAAGAACAGTCTCAGAACAATAAAACCTAAAATAACACTACCATTACAACGTGAATTTTCAAGATAAATTCACACCAAGATAAACAGCTTATGATACCCCTAAAAAAGATTTAAACTTGCAAGTACAAGGTACCTGAAAACCTTAACCTGATAACACTAACACTATGGTAAATATAAATTAGTACAACAAACTATCTAAATATCACAAGTTGTTAGTAGTGACAAAACAAGTTTTTTTCACACAATGCTTTCACCAGTTCTTTTGTTACCAAGGTTATAGCTAAACTAAAAGCCTGAAATATAGAACAAGACTTCTGCAACTTGAACTGTTATTCAACACTACCTGGACAACTTGGTATTTAACAAACTCAATAAGAAAAACTTACATGAAGAAGAAAACCTACTCTTATACCTTTCTAATCTAAAGATGAAAATTTCAGGTAAGAAATCAAGAAGAAAATAAAGTAATACCTTTTTAAAAAACCTACTCTTATACCTTTCTAACTAATCTAAAGATGCAAATTTCAGGTAAGAAATCAAGAAGAAAATAAAGTAATACCATTTAAAAAAACCTACTCTTATACCTTTCTAACTAATCTAAGGATGCGAATTTCACGTCAGAAATCAAGAAGAAAATAAAAGTAATACCTTTTAGCAAGATTATTACAAAAAAGGTTATGAAGGAATGTATATGGAGTTACAATCAGAAAGTTGGCTATACTACAAAAGTACTCAACAAATGTGAAAAAAAATGTTATAGGACAAATTAGGCATGTTTGAAGACAATCATCAAATTTGCCATATTACCAACATCTCTATTTCGCACTGCTGGTCCTGGCTTTTCTTATTTGTGCGTTCTTTGACTTCTGAGCTGACTGAACTGCCTGCTGCACACCTCACACTTTCTCCCTTGTGTGAGTGTGCATGTGTTTCTTCAGATTACTCAGCTGACTGAACCGTTTGCTGCACTCCTCACACCTGTAGAGTATCTCCCATGTGAGTACTCATGTGAGTTTTCAGATGACCCAACTGACTGAACTGCCTGCAGCACTCCTCACACTTGTAGGGTTTCTCCCCTGTGTGAGTGCGCATGTGTCTCTTTAGATGACCCAGCTCACTGAACTGCTTGCTGCACTCCTCACACCAGTACGGTTTCTCCCCTGTGTGAGTCTGCATGTGTTTCTGCAGACTTCCCAAATCACTGAACTGCCTGCTGCACTTCTCACATTTGTAGGGTTTCTCCCCTGTGTGAGTTCGCATGTGTCTCTTCAAATTACCCAGGTCGCCGAACTGTTTGCAACACTCCTCACACTTATAAGGTTTCTCCCCAGTGTGAGTCCGCATGTGAGTCTTCAAACTCCCCAGCTGACTAAACTGCCTGCTGCACTCCTCACATCTGTAGGGCTTCTCCCCTGTGTGAGTCCGCATGTGAGTCTTCAGATTACGCAGATCACTGAAGTGCATGCTGCACTCCTCACATTTGAAGGGTTTCTCACCTGTGTGAGTCCGCATGTGAGTCTTCAGTTCATCTGGCCTGCTAAATAGCTTGCTACACTCCACACACTTGTAAGGTTTCTCCCCTGTGTGAGTTCGTATGTGTCTCTTCAGATGACTGAGCTCAGTAAACTGCCTGCTGCACTCCTCACACCTGTAGGGTTTTTCTCCTGTGTGAGTCTGCATGTGTCTCCTAAGATGAGCAAGCCGACTGAACTGTTTGCTACACTCCTCACACCTGTACGGTTTCTCCCCTGTGTGGGTTTTGATGTGAGTCTTTAGCTTATCTAACCGACTGAACTGCTTGCCGCACTCCTCACACATGAAGGGTTTCTCCCCTGTGTGAGTTCGCATGTGAGTCTTCAGATTACCCAGCTCACTGAACTGCCTGCTGCACTCCTCACACTTATAGGGTTTCTCTCCTGTGTGAGTCCGCATGTGCGCCTTTAGATTACTCAACTGACTGAACTGCGTACTGCACTCCTCACACATGTAGGGTTTCTCCCCTGTGTGAGTCCCCATGTGTTTCTTCAGACTACCCAGCTGACTGAACTGCCTGCTACACTCCTCACACCTGTAGGGTTTCTCCCCAGTGTGAGTCCGCTTGTGTCTCTTCAGATCACGCAGCTGACTGAACTGCTTGCTGCACTCCTCACACCTGTGGGGTTTCTCTCCAGTGTGAGTCCGCATGTGAGCCTTCAGATTACCCAGTATACTGAACTGTTTGCTGCACTCCTCACACTTGTATGGTTTCTCCTCTGTGTGAGTCCGCACGTGTCTCTTCAGATCACGCAGCTGACTGAACTTCTTGCTACACTCCTCACACCAGTAGGGTTTCTCTCCTGTGTGAGTCCGCTTGTGTCTCTTCAGATCACTCGGCTGACTAAACTGCTTGCTGCACTCCTCACACCTGTAGCACTTCTTCCCTCTGCTAGTGCCAAGTTGCACAGAATCATCCTTTTTTGCACTTCTCCTGACGTCATCCAAACTCTGCACGTTGCTTGTTGATGCCATTTCGCTAGATCAATGTCTGTAGTGTATGGAAAAGATGGATTGTCGTCAGGTAAGAGATGCTAGATTTGTAAGTATACCAACTATTACAACTTTTACATTAGTGTACTAGCCAAACTGTTTCCAGGGCCTATACAGCCCGATTCCTCACTCAGCTCTAGGGGCAATATGCTCCCAAGAAAATTCTACAGCAGCACGCTGCACCTCCCTCCTCTAGCCTGACTAAAATTGCGCCCCTAGCGGCCGGCCCTACAATATTGCCGCCGCCCTAGGGGAGGGGGTCATTAACCCCAGCCAGCCAGAGATTGTGTAAACACATGCTAACCCAAGTTACCAGTTTACCCTGATTATCGGTGGGTACCAGAACAGAAAAATTAAGGTACAGGTACAGTTAGGGGTGGGTACCAGTACAGAAAATTAAGGTACTGGTACGGTCCAGGTCCAGAGAAGAAAGCAACAAGAGCGAAGTAGAGGAGAGGGTTAATTTATTTTACTAAGTTTCTATGATCAAACTTGGTCCAAGTTAGCAGAAGTATTAGTGTTGTTAAAATGACGACAGAATTTTAAAACCCATCAGAAATCAGATACTTCATCAAAACGATTCATCTGTAGCGAAATGGACCATTTAATTGTATTGCCCACTCACAACTTTGGTTTGGATTGGTTTGGTCCAGACCTGTACCTGACCCTCTGAACCTGGACTGTACCTGTGCCTGAATTTTCTGTACCGGTACCAGTAGTACTACTGAACCTCCCCGTAAAGTCAGTTCAAACACGCCATAATGAACACCAGATGTTAGAACTGTGGGAAATTCCGGCATGGGGCGGACGGGGGAAGTTGAGGTACACCTTACAGATATAAACCGCGCCTTTCATATATATATATGACATATTTCTGCATCACGAAACACTGCAAAATAGACTATATAAGAGTAGTACATAAGACCAGACTTGTATTTTTACGTGCCTTTGAATACAGAACCTCATAATCCTATCAACGGACCCTACGTAAACCCCTAACAGGCCCCCGCTGTTTACGTTTCTTTCTGCATTCCTCTACGTATCAGAACGTTCTGACTTCTCTCACTATCTAGGTGCAAAAAAAACTGGAACATTTCAAACATACATTGGTATAATTGTTACCTCTAAGCTATGGTCTATCTTCTAGCGGACACAGACGTTAGAACCATGTTGTTTTTACCTTCGTTCCCCTCCCTATAAACAAGGAGGTTGCGACGCGTTCACGAAACGTATCAGTTTCCAGCTTTCTGTCAAACCTACAGAGCTTCTAGTGTCAAAATACATGAAGTAGTCTTGCCTGAACAAACTTGAATACCAGAAGACTTGAACAAAACGTCCGTCGGATCGCTAAAACCTCTAATTATGTTGACGAGATCTTCGAGACGAAGAAAAACTTCCAAGCCCACGCCGTTTCTCCAGTAAACAGGAAGTGGCGTCTTATGACCCGGAAGTATACCAATGGTCCTAGGTCACCATCATCTCCTGGTTATTCAATAGTTGTCGCGATAACGCTCAATCGGGATTTATATTAAGATTAATGCAGACACGACGTTTATTTCTCTGAGACTAACACTAATCATATTTCTATTCTCCTGTGTTGCTCCCTTTGGTGATGGTCAAAATTACGGCCCTCCTTTGGAAACCAGAACCCGTACTGTGTCACTGAAGAAAAACGGCAGACAGATGACCTAACCAAGAAGGAATCTCCAAGCAGAGGTTCGGCTCCAGCTATTTTGACGTGATTTTAGGCCTAGGACTTTCTATTTTGTATCGTTCTACATGCCATGCTGGATCCACAACGTTGGTGTAATTCCTTTTCCCGACAAAAACGCCTAAACACATCAAAATACAGCCGAAGCCAAACCTCTGTCTGGTCATTGGTTCCGTGAGCACACCCGTCCAGTTTCTTGTGCAGTGATGCCGTCTAGCGATCTTCAGCGGGCATGCACCCGGAAATCTGGTGCTCTGCTCAGCAAATAAAAACAAATCTCATGTACTTGTAGCAAGTGGTGCCTTATATGGAATCCTGTTGTTTTATTCTCTTCGTGAGAATTTGAATTAATGAAACCACTTAATGAAATAAACATGCTGGTGACACTATTCTCTTGTGTTTGGTAGCGTTTGTACGTATGTGTGTGGATGTATTTAGTGTTTATTTATTTATTAATTTATTTATTTATTTGTCTGTATGTATGTATGAATGTGTGTATGTATGTGTTTTTGTATGTATGTATGTGTGTATGTATGCATATATGTTTGTGTGTATGTATGTATGTATGTGTGTGTGTGTCTTAATGTATGTATATATGCTTGTGTGTATGTTTGAAAGTATGTATGTATGTGCTTGTAAGCAGATGAACAGCATAACTTGAGAAGGCTCGAATGGATTATTTATATGTATTGATATGTTCTGGATATCCAGGATGTGCCTCAAAGCATGTATTCATCATGTCTTTGAAAGGAGCACATCTTGGATGAAAACAATCAGTCTGAAGCCTTCGTCTGTTTACAAAATGATAACTATCATTGAGGAATTCCTAGTTTCAGATGCGTTCCTTTCAATTTTGGGAGCATAAAAAAGCGTTTTATTTGTACCCAGTCATCTGTACATTATACTTATAAACTACTATGGCTATTACTATGGCTAATAGTTTCATCAGGTTGGTAGAATATTAATATAGGATATATCAGAATTCTTTTACAAAACCAAATCGTTCTCACTTTGCTTGCGTTTCCATGTCTCTCAGACACCTTCCTCAGATATTGAAACATGCACCAAGTGAGTATAAACTGGTTGTGTAAAAGAATTCCCCTAAATACAATGGCTATACCGGCTAGTGTCATACTAAATGTATTGGCTTCTTCAAATGTCAGATCCAAACAAGTGTGCACCAAACAAACAGCTTTATTGAAAAAAAAAACAAATGACTATAAAAAAATACTAGTAACAGAACAATAAAACCTACAATAATACTTCTACCATGTGTTTTTTTTTCTAGAAAAATTCAGGCCTCAAAATCTGCTTCTGACAACCCTTAAAGAAGATGAAAACCTAGTTGATAGCAAGTATAATAAATACCTGACACTAACGTAAATGTAGATTAGTACAAAGAACCATTTTAAGATCACAAGTTGTTAGTAGTGATGAAACAAGTTATCTTCACACAATAACTGCTTTCACCAGTTCTATTGTTACCTCTAGTAGATTATAACGTAACTACAAGCTTAAAATACAGCACATCATTTCTGCAACTTGAACTGTTATTCCACACTAAATGGCTAAATCGGCCTTTTACAAAAGGGCATGCAAAATAAGAAAAACAAAGTTTAATAAAGAACAAGACCTACTGTTATAATTTTCCAACTAATCTTAGGTTCTAACTTCAGATAAAAATCAACAACAAAATTAAAACATAAAAGTCATACCTTTCTTGGCAAGATTAGTACAACCATAGTTGTAGAAGAATGCACACAGAGTTACAATGAGAAAGTTGGCTATACTGGTAAACTACTAATCATAAATGTAAAAAAAAGTTACATTGTCAAATTACCCATGTTTGTAGGCAGTTCTAAAAATTTGCCATGTCTACTTTACACTCCAGGTCCTGGCCTTTCTCAGTTGTGAGATTGCATGTGCCTTCTAAGACTACAGAGTTTACTGAACTGCTGCTGCACTCCTCACACTTTCTCACCTGTGTGAGTCTGCATCTTTTTTAGATTGCCCAGCTGACTGAACTGTTTGCTACACTTCTCACACTTAAAACTATAAGGCTTCACCCGTGACAGTTCGCATGTGTGTCTTATTTTAGATGACTCAACTCACTGAACTGCTTGCTGCGCTCCTCACACTTCTAGGTTTCTCCCTCCCTGTGTGAGTTTTCATGTGACTCCTAAGATTACTCAGCGTACTGAACCGCCTGCTACACTCCTCACACTGATAAGGCTTCTCCCCTGTGTGAGTCCGCATGTGGGTTTTTAGACCACCCAGCTCACTAAACTGTCTGCTGCACTCCTCACAATTGTAGGGTTTCTCCCCTGTGTGAGTCCGCATGTGTTTCTTCAGATAGGTCAGCTCACTAAACTGCTTGTTGCATTCCTCACACCCGTACGGTTTCTCCCCTGTGTGAGTCCGCATGTGAGTTTTCAGATGACCCAGCTGACTGAACTGTCTGCTGCACTCCTCACACTTGTATGGTTTCTCACCTGTGTGAGTTCTCATGTGTCCCTTAAGATGACCCAGCTGACTGAACTGCTTGCTGCACTCCTCACACCTGTAGGGTTTCTCCCCTGTGTGAGTTTTCATGTGAGCCTTTAGATGACTCTGCTGACTGAACTGCTGGCTGCACTCCTCACACCTGTAGGGCTTCTCCCCTGTGTGAGTTTGCATGTGAGCCTTTAGATGACTCTCCTGACTGAACTGCTTGCTGCACTCCTCACACTTGTATGGTTTCTCCCCTGTGTGAATTCGCATATGACTTTTTAGATTACACAGCTGACTGAACTGTCGGCTACACTCCTCACAGCTGTATAATTTTTCACCAGTGTGAGTACGCATGTGACTCCTCAGTTCATCTGCCCTGCTACACTGCTTACCACACTCCTTACATTTGTGGGGTTTCTCCCCTGTGTGAGTTCGCATGTGTCTCTTCAGATGAGCCAGTCGACTGAACTGCCTGCTGCACTCCTCACACTTGTAGGGTTTCTCCCCTGTGTGAGTTTGCATGTGTTTCTTAAGATTACCCTGGTCACTGAACTGCCTGCTACACTCCTCGCACATGTGCGGCTTCTCCCCTGTGTGAGTCCGCATGTGAGCCTTCAGACTTCCCAGGTCACTGAACTGCCTGCTGCACTCCTTACACTTGTAGGGTTTCTCCCCTGTGTGAGATCGCACATGGATTTTTAAAGAATGCAGATGACTAAACTGTTTGCTACACTCCTCACACTTGTAGGGTTTCTCCCCTGTGTGAGTCCGCATGTGTCCCTTTAGATGAGCCAGTTGACTAAACTGCCTGCTGCACTCCTCACACTTGTAGGGTTTCTCCCCTGTGTGAGTCCGCATATGTGTCTGCAGACTTTTCCAGTCACTGAATTGCCTTCTGCACTCCTCACACTTGTAGGGTTTCTCCCCTGTGTGAGATCGCACATGGATCCTTAAAGAATGCAGATGACTGAACTGTTTGCTGCACTCCTCACACTTGTAGGGTTTCTCCCCTGTGTGAGTCCGCATGTGTGTCTTTAGATTACCCAGCTGACTAAACTGTCTGCCGCACTCCTCACACCTGTAGGGTTTCTCCCCTGTGTGAGTCCTCATGTGGGTCTTCAAGTTAACCAGCTTTCTAAACTGCTTGCTGCACTCCTCACACCTATAGGGTTTCTCCCCTGTGTGAGTTCGCATGTGAGTTTTCAGGTTACTCAGCTGACTGAACTGCCTGCTGCATTCCTCACACTTGTACAGTTTCTCCCCTGTGTGAGTCCGCATGTGAATTTTCAGATGACTAAGTTCACTAAACTGCCTGCTGCACTCATCACACTTGTAGGGTTTCTCCCCTGTGTGAGTGCGCATGTGTCCCTTTAGATGATCCAGCTGACTGAACTGCCTGCTGCACTCCTCACACTTGTAGGGTTTCTCCCCTGTGTGAGTACGCATATGGGTCTTCAGCTTACTCAACTCACTGAACTGCTTGCTACACTCCTCACACCTGTAGGGCTTCTCCCCTGTGTGAGTCCGCATGTGAGTCTTCAGATGACCCTGCTGACAGAACTGCCTGCTGCACTCCTCACACTTGTAGGGTTTCTCACCTGTGTGAGTGCGCATGTGTCTCTTCAGAAGGCCCAGCTCATTAAACTGCCTAAGGCAACCCTCACACCTATAGGGTTTCTCCCCTGTGTGAGTACGCATATGGATCTTCAGCTTACTCAACTCACTGAACTGCTTGCTGCACTCCTCACACCTGTAGGGCTTCTCCCCTGTGTGTGTCTGCATGTGTCTCTTCAGATTGTCTTTCAGGCTGAACTGCTTGCTGCACTCCTCACACCTGTACGGTTTATCTCCTGTGTGAGTTTGCATATGTCCCCTAAGATGATCCAGCCGACTGAACTGCCTGCTGCACTCCTCACACTTGTAAGGTTTCTCCCCTGTGTGAGTACGCATGTGGTTCTTCAGGTTAACCAGTTGACTGAACTGCTTGCTGCATTCCTCACACCTGTACGGTTTGTCTCCTGTGTGAGTCTGCATGTGTCTCTTCAGATTACCCAGCTCAGTGAACTGTTTGCTGCACTTCTCACACTTGTGGGGTTTCTCCCCTGTGTGAGTCCGCTTGTGTTTCTTCAGATAGCTCAGCTTTCTGAACTGCTTGCTGCACTCCTCACACTTGTAGCCCGTCTCTCTGCTTCTGCTAAGTTGCACAGAACCAACCCTCTTTACATTTCTCATGGCGTCACCCAAACTCTGCATGTTGCTTGTTGATGCCATACTCCTCGCTCTAGGTCTACGTCTGTAGGGAAAAGATACATCGTCTTTAGGCCAGAGACACTAAATCTGTAAGTAAGTTTGTATACTAACTTGTACATTAATGTCCTACTCCTAGTCAAACTGTTTCCAGGGCCTATACAGTCCAATTCCTCTGCTCTACTGTAAATGGATTTAAGTTCGCGGGGATTTAATTTCGCGGAAGCGGCAAAAAGGACTTTTTGCGGTGGTTTTAATTTCGCGGTAACACCATAGACTGCTGTCTAATACCATTATAGAAAAATGTTCGCGGTGGTTTTAAGTTCGCGGTGAAGTGGTCACCGCGAAAACCGCGAACATTAATCCGCCGCGAACATTTCTGCATTGACCAACAAGCCCCTAAGGAAAAGGCTACAGTAGCACCACACCCTACACCCACCCCAAAAGTCATACACCCCAGATACATGTTTATCGTTGCGATTGGCAGGGGTCTCGAATGCAAGCTATTACTAGTGTCCCTGATTGGTGATAAACTTCCGGCTGAAATTATTTGCTTTCAGTCCATCGCTGACGGTAAGGCCATGTTGATCTGATTGTATGCAGGGTTCTCCCAAGAATTTTTTAGCATAGTGGAGGGACGGGCAAAAATAACCCAACGGTAAGATGACTATTTTTCGGAAATCCTAATCTAATTTTTTTCTGAAAAGTTGATTGTAATTCATGAAGTAAACAGGGACAGTTAGCACCGTTTTCATAAAAATGGGCTCATTTTGCAAGGACAGAGGGTATCAAATACTACAAGAAAAATGGTGATTCATTTTGTTGTGTAGTGGTGATTCTGTGTTTCAACAGGCAAAGGGGACTTAACTTGTCTGTTGTTTTGTGACAAAGGTAAAAATGTTGACCTCAAAATGTAGGAAACCGTGTTTATGTGGGTGATGAATTGTGGATTTGCTGCACTAGGAGTAGGACTGGACATCCATACGCTGTGAAGAAATCCTGGTGAGAATACTGATTATCCCTTGTTCCAACTCAATTGGCTGTTTCAAAAAATAAATGTGGAGGGGGTGGACAATGTGAAAAATCAGGTTTTGTCCCTAGCCTGGTTCCAATCCGAAATGAGCCCTTTCAGTTTCACAGACGTCAGGACGTATGTGCGGCGACAGGAATTCTAAGTAATATATCAAAGGGTAGGCCCACAAAAAGTAAACAGCCCTTGTCTTGACCATTGTTTAGATTTGCATAACAACGTCCAGACGGGTTTTGTTTTCTGTGGGCCTTTTCCTTTCACACGTGTGCTGTCCTCTTTAAAGGGGCTTATTAACTTCTATGTGGGAACATCAGCTACTGAACCTTCCCGTAACTCCAAACACGCCATAATGAACACCATCTACATTGTGGTAACCGGCCATAACCCCCAAATAGCCCGGGCGGGGGGAGCTGAAAAAACGAGTTTTTGTAAATGTCTGTGCGTGCGTATATGGGTTAATATTTGTAGTCCTGACTACCCCGGGTGCGCCCTTGGGCAGGCTTGAGAATATTACTGGCGTCTATATTAATAAATATATCATGAGCGAGGCTATTGACACACCCAGTGTGTCAATAGCCTAACAGGCTATTGACACACTGGGTGTGTCGATAGCCTGTTTAGGCTATTGGCACACTGAGTGTGTCGATAGCCTGTTAGGCTATTGACACACCCAGTGATAGAAACCACTAAAATGAGGAAATCTTACGATTATATTTGACAATCAACACTCTGAAAAATACAAATGGCATCCTGTGTCCATTATTAACCCAAAATACGATCTTTTTCACGTGTTTACGGCACAATTTTAAACATCGGAATCTGCTATCATATAGGGTGCTAGTTTTACTGTCACCGCATGTGATCATGGCAGCCATGTTGGATCGGTTAGGAACACGTTTTCAGCTGTGTTTACCGACGAATTCCTGCCATATTGGAGAATTTTCGGCCTCAAAACTTATATCACTAAGGAAGCGAAGTTATAGTTGTTGTTTTACCTCCATTATTTTTAATGTGAAAGAAATATTCATGTGAAAGAAATATTCTTCCGAGTCGCTGCCGATAGCGCCGGAACCACACGGCCGAAAATTATGACATGTTTTGTGGTCAGTGTTATTTTTGGTTTATATTGTTAACAGAAACTTTAAAAGTTGTTTATATATAAAATATTCTTATATCAAATGGATGTTTAAAAAGGGACAAGAAAAATTGAAAAAAAAAAAATTAAAAAAACTCCGGCGCGGACTCGAACCGGGTCGGATTGGGTATTATGAATTCCCGGGTCAACACTCTATCCACTACGCTACGTCATACATACAAGATGAACGCTGTATTATTAGGTATCCACATGTAGGGCATAACTTGAATACGTCCGTTCATTCCAAGATTCAAAGATTCCAATGTCTAATCTTCCGAACAATGTCTAATCAACTATTGCTTGTGTAAAATATTGCCGGAAAGGCATGTTACAAGCTCTGATTGGCTGACTGGCATCTCGGTGTGTCAATAGCCTGTTTGGCTATTGGCACACTGAGTGTGTCAATAGCCACAGCGATATATCATTATTGACTACTTTATAGAAAAAGGTGTCAGATGTCAGAACTGCGGGAAGTCACAACCCGGGGACGGTGTTACTAGTATTTTCCCCTCACAGGCCCCGCTGTTTGAATAATCTGCATAACAATTGTCCCATTTTCGATGCTGAAAACATAAACTTCAACCAAGGAGGTTTAAAATCTTTATTTTCAACCTCCTTGGTTCAACGTATATCAACATTTCCTTTAGGATACGATCTATTGTCCAGTGCAGTGAAACAGACAGCAGAACCAGTAAAATTTACTGGTAAAAAGTAAAATTATTTTACTTTGAATACAACCCCCCTCCCCCTTCCCCGGGCCCTGCCATCCAAGCTTGGAATTCAGCTGCAGCGCTGCAGTGCGTTCGAGCTTTCTGTCAAATCTACAGAGCTTTCAGTATCAAAATACACGAGGTTGTCATACCTGAATAAACTTGAACACTGGACTGGCAGAAAAAACGTCTTTTGGCCCCCAAAATTGCGCTCTTCAAAATGGAAGAAAGACTTTCCAGACTTTTCCACACCACGCCGTTTGCGAGTTCCAGAAGACAGGAAGTTGCGTCAGATGACCCGGAAGTACACTTTGGTCGCGTGTCAATCAGTATCACCTGGTTACCCAATACATGTTGCGATCTCCGATCTCCTACAGTCAGGAATATATAGGCGGAGATGGCCAGATTTTTTAATTGTACTGTGTAGCTCTTTTTGATGATACAATAACATTGTACCTAATTGCGGGCCTCCTGTCTAAACCAGACCGCTGTATGTCTATCAAAGTGCCACGGACTAAACACTGCACTCACAAAGAGGGCAGATTCTGACCTAGTCAAGAACTGCTCTATCCGAGACGTGCTCTTTCTAAGACCACGTTAATCAGCTTATAATTAAATACTCAACACAATGGGTACCTACTGGCTGAAAATATAGCCGATAGTATCATTATTATTAATAAGAGTAGAGTAGAGTTTCTTCGGCCAGGCAGGAAACGGCTGGTTCCATTTTAGGCCGCTCTTCACTTTTTATGTCACAGTCATTTCCAGTTTGTGGGGGTTGTCTAGAGCTCGGAAGTCAAAGTGCTCCGAACGGGACCAATATCCAGGATGTGCTTCGAAGCATGCGTTGGATACAAAACCCATCTTGGATACAGCACCTGCGGTTCAACTGCTATGGACATGTTGACATCTTAGGAGCCTTGGCTTTGACCTAGGTGGCTGCAAAGTTGGAACTGTGAACTAGCTTACAGTATTTTCATCATACCATTATACCATCATCTACATTTGTACAGCTGATTGTGGATCAAAATAAAGTCAAGTCAAGCGAACAAAACCACAGACACATACTCAAATGAATAGCTCTCTTATTTATTGCATTTATGGATATTGAAATCAAATATCCATTGAGCAAGATTCACTACATGCTTGGGTCCTTTCTCTAATTTTAGCAACCACCAGTATATTCAAATCAACAGGCAGCTTCAAATATACAACCTTCCATGCAATCCAATTGTAATATTACATCCATACATATATTTACACCAAATGAAAGAACAAAATACAATGAGCAATAAATACTCTCCGATTAAAAAAAGATCATTGCAATTCAAAATCATTTTTTATAAAAGAACACCCATGCAAATGTAACATATGTATGTACTGATATACGTACGTACAGGAACTTAGTAAACATTACATGTAACACATATTCAAAAGTTAATACACCCCAAGATTTGTTTCAAGAATAAACATAAGTACATGTTTGAATTTGCAGCAATGTTACTTTACATCTATCTATTCATAGTACCAACATATACATGTATTTATTTAGACTCCTAATTTTTTATAACATTGATTTCTTCTTTTGATTTCTCTTGGTTAAATCAAAATCGCTCCGAGACTACCCAGTTTATTGTCAAATGTTTGCAGAGCTGCAGATAAAATGTATCTAGTACTTACTTTCGTAAATTTATTGGTGAAGGTACATGTATGGATGTGCCCTTAGCAGTATGTCTGTTATGGTATGCCTGTTTAGAATGTAGAGGGTCAATGTCACCATGAAATTATATCTATTTTTCTAATTCAGGATATTGGTGAATATTTACTACAGGTGGACCCTAGTACTATCTGCATACTGGTAATTAAATAGCCCAACAATATTTTTCAGCATGTCGGTGGTAATTTCGATGCACCCTCAGGAAAGCAGGGGTTAAATTCCCGCAGCTGTTTTTCAACTACAGGATATATTGGTGTAGATTTGGATGCTTGATAGACCAAGGATGATTGTAATTTAGCCATCTTTCAGCATGTCAATAAAGATTTGGTTGCAACCCTATAAGGCGTAGGGTTGAATTTCCAGCTATTTTTCAACTTCAGGATATATTGGCATAGATTTGGATGCAGACAAAATTTTAAGTTCATAACTTTTTTTACAATAGCGACTCAAGATATTTGAGAAGATTTGAGAAAACCCTTCAGAAGCAGCAGGGCTAAATCCCATAGCAACAATGTAGTCTTCAGCATGTCAGTGAAGATTTGAGAACACCCTTAGGAACCTGAAGGTTAAATCCCCCAGCTATTTTTCAAGATGTTGGCAAAGTCGTCGTCCCTGGCAACATCGATGCTCATGCCCTCGTAGTATTCCTCAAACTCCACATACTGAACAGTTCTGGGGTCCTGGCAGTGCGAGAAGCTGTCCAGAAAACTGTTTAACATGTCCTCTTCTTTAGCCTCTCCTGGAGTATAAATAAAATCATAAATATCAGTAATAATGACATACATGTAGATATTAGGAATATTTAGTGATAAATATCAGGGAAAATTATAATCTTTAAACTGCACTGTTCTGGAGTCCTGGCAGTGCGAGAAACTGTCCAGAAAACTGTTCAACCTCTTCTATCCTCTCCTGCAGTATATAATATACAATCGATTATAAATATCAGGGATTAGACCATAAATCTGATAATTCAACCCTCGTTTTTGTTTCTATATCGTTTTACTTAGTGTCAGGCCTATAGATTCATTATCCTCCGATCTTTTCCATTGCCTACCCTCTTTTCTGCTTATACAACAAAAGGTGCTTCAAAGAAAGTGAAGCTGCGAACCTGACAACACTTTAGGATGCTTGCGTGCGCTGCAGAACTTCCAAAGCAAAGCCAAAAATCATGAGGTGTTTCACAAACTAAGACTCTGGGCTGCTCACCTGACAAGACTTTAGGATGTTTACGTGCGCTGTAGAACTGGGTGAAGTTACTAACCTGACAAGACTTTAGGATGTTTACGAGCGCTGTAGAACTGGGTGAAGTTACTAACCTGACAAGACTTTAGGATGTTTACGAGCGCTGTAGAACTGGGTGAAGTTACTAACCTGACAAGACTTTCGGATGTTTGCGTGCGCTGTAGAACTGGGTGAAGTTACTAACCTGACAAGACTTTTGGATGTTTGCGTGCGCTTTAGAACTGGGTGAAGTTACTAACCTGACAAGACTTTCGGATGTTTGCGTGCGCTGTAGAACTGGGTGAAGTTACTAACCTGACAAGACTTTCCGATGTTTGCGTGCGCTGTAGAACTGGGTGAAGTTACTAACCCGACAAGACTTTCGGATGTTTGCGTGCGCTGTAGAACTGGGTAATGCTGCTCACCTGACAAGACTTTAGGATGTTTGCGTGCGCTGTAAAACTTCCGCATGTCACTCAGGTTGATGCTGCCTGTTCTGTTGGGGTCCAGCTTGTCGTAGGCCTGGAGAAAAGTAAAGGGGGACATTTTAACTTTCAACATGTAACTCTGACTGTAAAGAACTATAGTAGACAAACTGCACAAAACTACCAGAAAAGTAGACTGCATGCAATGCAGGGCTGTCTCCAGCTTTAGACTTATTAATAATAAGTCTTTTAAGTCCAACTCATTGTTTGGGATGTAACATTGTTAATTTCTGTTGCTAAATATGTCATTGACATTTTACATGTAAGTTTACAAAAATGTCCATTTTCATTTATCAATCTTATGTCATTGAGTTTAGATTTTCACACTTATCAAAAAGAGTTATAAATTAAATCTGTCTGGATATGCAGCTTGTATTCTACAGTACACACATGGTGAGTTACGCCATAAAGCAGTTTACTGGGTACGCAACACAAACAAACAAACAAACAAACCTTTCTGACGAGATTTTTCCTGTACTCGCTCATCTCCCCGATGAACGTTCTCATGAACTCTCCGTAATCCAACACTCCGTCCTCATTCTGGTCAAGGATACGCCACACACTCTCAAATTGCTGGGGACAAAAAACAACAATATGGTATTCAGTAAGCCTGGGGTGGGTAACGGTAAAGAAAATTCAGGTACAGGTACGGTAGAGGTCCGGAGGATCAGGTACAGGTCCAGCCCTGACCCTGGAACTAATTGTCTGTGAAAACTAAGGTGGATCTGTATCTGTATCTAAATTAAGCCAGTAATAACCGCCCTTCAGCATAACACACCAGCTTCGCAGGAACGCTGCATGGCAGCAGCTGGTTATATCACACTGAAGGATCCGTCACACCTAACTTTTGCACATCTATCTGCAAGCATTATTTGAAACTATCCAGAGAAGATGCCCCTACTGTGCTTGATGATAACAAATTCCACGCTACAATAGTTCTGGGAAGTTATATAGGACATTGATGGACTAAGAAGGGTCACAACATACTTACTCTATCTACTACTTGTTATTACATGACATTGTATAAACAACAGATAAACAAACTTGAGGACAAACAACCATCTTGTTCTGCTTGAGAGCCCCTTTCTTTAAAAAATTGTTTAAAACTTTCATTGGTCTCAGTCTAACCAGGGTCATAGAATAGATGTTATTCCCCATTGATCTATAAATATAATGTTTCTTCTTTGTTAAGTATACACTGTCAGTTATGTATACCACTCTGTTTGCAATTAGCCTTCAGGCATGAACTTGCAATAAAGATTATTATCATTATATAAACTACAAACAAATAAACAAACAAACCTGAGGAGAGACGTCCATCTTGTTGTGCCTGAGAGCCTCCCTGAGCTCCGCCTTGCTCAGAACCCCGTCTCCAGACTTGTCGATCTTGCGGAAGTGATGCCCGAGGCCGGTCACCGTCCGAACCCCTCGCTTTCTTAGCCGCTGCTGAAGGGCTCCTGGCAAGGAAAGAAAGACTAGTCTGTGAATCTGTTAGAAAACTATACCCGAATCTAGCTGAACCGCAGAGGCTGTAGTACCCCAACGCAGGGTTGTAGCTAGCACTTGTCCTTCCATCCTTTTAAGGAATTTTGCAGCTGGAGACGGAAAATTTTTGTTGTCCATTCCGTCCTCTGTGAGCAAAATTTAACCCTCAAAATGCAGGAAATATTGTTTCAGAAGGTCTAGGTTTAAAAATTTTCCTTGGGACCATGCCCCCGGACCCCCCTAGGAATGCTGCGCCAAAGCCATTCAAAATCGAGGGGACGGAAAATGATTTCGGGCTTGCTACAACCCTGCCCCCGCGGTCAAGATATTGCGGAAGTGATGCCCGAGGCCAGTCACCATTCGAACCCCTCGCTTTCTTAGCCACTGCTGAAGGGCTCCTGGCAAGAAAAGTACACAAAGATTGGAAAAATTGAATCGGGAGAATCTGCAGTATGGATGTCTGGCTACTAAGAGGCTCTGAAAGTAACAGGAATGACTAAAACAAACAGACACAAAGCATTACCGAATTTTAATTTGGTAAGTACAAATAACAGATTTTAATCTAAAATTTTACAATATGTAGCACAAACAGCTCTTAAATTTCAATCATCAAAATTTTATGCAAATTTCTAGAGATACATAGGACAGAATTATTTACTCACAAGATAATTCAGTCTTTGATTTATTTTGGAGTGTACAAGGACAAAATGACACCATGACTTTTGACTGACAGTCATAATGAACTAAGTGGCCTACTTAGTTACATTTATCGGTGATTAGGAAGTTTTGGGAACAAGGAGTAAAAAATGACAGTAAAAACTACTGACCTTGCACTTCTCTGAAGACCTTGAGGTCCTGAATCTCTTGGTTGGTGAAGGCGTGGTCTGCCTGAGCGGACAGGTGCATGTCTTCCCTGCAACAGGTAAAAATGTGAAATTTTCTTACAAGACATAGACACAACTGTATACTAATAAAGAAGAAGCAACATTGAAAGAAATAGCAGGAAAAGGGGAAAAGAAATTGAGGAAGAGATACATGTACACTCAGATAGGTAAATGTTTTCCTCAAGCACTTATCGAAAACTTATGCAGGAATCAACTGAAGCAGGTTAAAAGTTCAAACTTGAGTTTCTTAATAAGACAGACACACCTGTACAGTGTAAGTAAAAAGTAAATTGGAAAAAAGGAAGGGAAAAAGAAAGAAGGAAAACAAACTAAGACTTTCTTACGTAATGAACAGTGACATCTATAAGAAAGAAGAAAAATTGGCATGAGAAAAAGAGGAGTGAAAAAGAAGGAAGAGCAGAATACAGGTACAATGTATATGTAGGTGCTTGTCTTCTCTGAAGCAGGTAAAGAACTGTACAAAGTACATACACTAGGACATCAAGAGAAGAAAGAGACAATATAAAAAATAATGAAATCATAGACCAAAAAAGAGAAAAGATTGAAGAACATGTCTTGAAAGACATAAGAAAGAGTAAAGGAAGAATGTAAGGCTGTAAGCTTCAAGAGTGAAGTTTGAAACTGAACAGAAAGGATAACCTTAGACCTACATGAGGTTGTCCTTGGCGTTGTGGTCGAGGTCGATGACCCTGAGTATGACGGAAGGTTTCTGCCGGATGGAGTCGGGTAAGGACGGCTGGAGCTTGGTGTCAAAACTCAGGTTCTGGCCCTGGGATAGGGTGCAAGAAAAGGCAATCATGATGGTAAAACACATAACTCTAACTAAATGATATAGTTATTGACAGTTGATGGAAGGTTTCTGCCTGATGGAGTCGGGTAAGGACGGCTGCAGCTTGGTGTCAAAACTCAGGTTATGGCCCTGGGACAGGGTTCAAGAAAAGTAAAACATCTAAGTCTAACTTCTTCTTTTTTTGTTTCAAGTACGTATACATGTACTGACATACTTATTTCTGGGGATATCCAACAGAAGAGTTGCATACTAACGATTCATATATATATGATTTACTTCTCTTTAACAAGACTTTAAAAAAGGTTTCCTGCAGATGGAGTCGGGTAAGGAGGGCTGGAGCTTAGTGTCGAAACTCAGGATCTGGCCCTGGGGACAGGATTTAAGAAAAGGCACGGTAAAAAGTCTAACTCAGGTAGACTTTTAAAAGGTTCTGCCGTAATAATTGGAGTCGGGTAAGGACGGCTTGCTTGGTGTCAAAACTCAGGTTATGGCCCTGGGACAGGGTTCAAGAAAAGGCACTGTAAAACATCTAATTCTAACTTTTTATTGTTTCAAGTAGTGACACATTTTATTTTGGGGGGTATCCACTGTGGTCATTGGACGTGAGTGTGAGTGATCCAAAGGATGAGGGGCTCATGAACACAATGATTGTAAAAATCTACCTTTGTGCATATTTTATATACATTGTACACAGAATAGGCTTTGAACTTAAACAGATACTGCAGAATGATCTAAAATAACTCACTTTGAAGTGAAAAATATACAAAATTAAAACTATTTGATACATGTATATAACTGCTTTCAATTTCGAAACTACACAAATGTATTCTGCTTAATTATACAATAAGAAATTAAGTCTTCATTCTATACTCAATCTGAAAGCTATTGTATTTAGGACTCACGATTGCCAGATCTTTGATGGTGATTTTCCTCCCCTTCCGCCGACCGATATGATGGTAGTATACTCCCCTCTGTATAATAGGCAGTGCCTGGGCCCTATTCAAGGCAATAGAGAATAAACACATTATACTATAGGAAAGAAAATATAAATTATAATCACATAATATCATTATCATACAAAGTCATATGCACAGGAACCCGAGGTCATATCCTGAAAATAGAACATGTCTATTGTGTTTTGAACATAATATATATATATTATAAATAGAAGATGACTTGTTGTTGAAAGTTTTAAACTTGGCAAATCATTGCAACTTGTAGGGCTTTCCAACATTGCGCTCAAACTTTGAAATGTTAAAAATAAAAGACACCCTTTGTACCTCTTGCCGAACTGTTTGAACTCATACACAGTGATGGAGTGGTCCACTGCAAAGTAGAACCCGTGCAGCTCTCGTAGGGCGTCTCGGCCATTCCTGGAGGGAAAAACTTCAGTTAGAGCACACCTATAGAATTCTGTCTGTTTTCTGATTTGAAAGGAAATAGTGCTCAACTTATAATTTAAACACAGTCTGAGGGGAACTCTAGACCTATAACTTGGTAAATTCAGTTTCACACTCACTCAGTGGATATATTCAGTTTGAAGTTTTTCCTCTGAGAACTACATTTGTATGCATTTCTCATCTTGTCTTAAAGTTTACATTAAACTGTCTGAGAACCAAGAAACTAATTGGTGTCATTTTAACTAACATATTTACTAGGAGACATGTAGTATGCCCCATCCCTCTGAAATTTAAGGGAGGCTGGTAGATTGAACAGTCTGGACTAACCTGGTAAGGAACCTGGCCCCAAATCTCAGTCTCCTTGATAGAAGCTCCTCTGTTTGTGATGTTGTGGTCTTAACCCTATAAAAGAAAAGAATGTACTAGGCATTTACATTTTAACAAGGAAGCTGTTCTTTGGACGGCTCCTTTGGAAACTAGTGCTTTAATTGTCAAACTAAATAAATGGACATCTATACATGTACATTGCTTCTGAAACAAATCAAAAGAGACCGCAGCATACATTCAAATGATCTTAGTGTTTGTCCAAAATGAACATATAATTATATAATTTAGTCTATTGTCAATTTGAAAATTAAACAAGCCATCAGACTCAAGATTACTAATGAGTGATGTAATGGGGATGGTCTTGTGTACCCTGCCAGATATTTGATTCTTGAATCTTGTCAAAAAACATTTTTTTATTCATAGGACTCACTTAGTATTGTGCAGATCCCTTCTGTGCTGCCTGTTGCTGGTATAGTTTCCAGGCCCGAATCCAAACGGTGAGGGAGGGGGGTGGTCTGGGGTGGCTTCTCTCCTGTCCTGCTCAGGATCGCTGATCACTGCTCTGGATAACATGTCCACCATCACCTGCTCTACTATCATCTGCTTCCTTCTGTCTTCTCGCAAGTCATCCTGCAAGGAGGGAAGGAAGGATGGAAGGAGTGAGTGAGTGAGTGAATGAGAGATGGAGGGGAGAAGTCTGACATTGCTGACCACAGCTCTGGATAACATGTCCACCATCACCTGCTCTACTATCATCTGTTTCCTTCTGTCTTCTCGAAGGTCGTCTTGCAAAGAGGAAAGGAAGGAAGGATCTAATGAGAGAAAGAGAGAGGAAGAGGGGAGTAGGAATAGAGGGGAGTTAGTAATCACAGAACATGTCCACCATGACCTGTTCTACTATCATCTGCTTCCTTCTGTCTTCTCGAAGGTCGTCCTGTAAGGAGGGAGGGAATGAAGGGAGGAGTGAGTAAATGAATGAATGAGAGAGAGATGGAGGGGAGTAGTTATACTCTGGATCACTGATCACAGCCCTGGACAACATGTCCACCATAACCTGCTCTACTATCATCTGCTTCCTTCTGTCTTCTCGCAAGTCATCCTACGTATACAAGGAGGGAAGGAAGGAAAGAGTGAGTGTATGAATGCGAGGGAGGCAGTAGTCTGGGTATGCTCAGATCATTGTGAGCTCTGAATAACATTTGTCTACCATCACCTGCTCTACTATCATCTGTTTCCTTTTGTCTTCTTGCAAGTCTTCCTGTAAGGAGGGTAGAAAGGAAGGAAGGAATGAGAGGGGAAGTGGAGCAACCTGGAGTCACTTCGATCACACTCTGGATAACATAACCTGTTCTGGTATCATCTCTTTTCATGTAAGGAAGGAAGAAAGAGTCCTGCTCTATTATCATCTGTTTTCTGCTGTCTTCTTGTATTTCTGTAAGGATTGAAGAAAGGAAGGAGTGAGAGCATGGATAAATGAGAGAAGGACCAGGGGAGTAGCTAGAGTGAGTGAGTGAGTGAGTGAGTGAGTGAGTGAGTGAACAAACGAATGAAGGAATGACTCACAGCGTCCATCTTCCTCTGCTGGTGTCTGTGACTGTACGGCTGCCGTGTGAAGGTCAGCTGCATGAGTGAGTGAGTGAGTGAGTGAGTGAGTGAGTGAGTGTGTGAGTGAGTGAGTGAGTGAGTGAGTGAGTGAGTGAGTGAGTGAGTGAGTGAGTGAGTGAAGAAATGAGTGAGTGAGTGAGTGAGTGAATGAAGGAATGACTCACAGCGTCCATTTTCCTCTGCTGGTGTCTGTGACTGTACGGCTGCCGTGTGAAGGTCAGCTGCATGAGTGAGTGAGTGAGTGAGTGAGTGAGTGAGTGAGTGAGTGAGTGAGTGAGCGAGCGAGCGAGTGAGTGAGTGCTGAGTGAGTGAGTGAGTGAGCGAGTGAGTGAGTGAGTGAGTGAGTGAGTGAGTGAGTGAGAGTGAGTGAGTGAGTGAATGAATGAATGACTCACAGCGTCCATTTTCCTCTGCTGGTGCCTGTGGCTGTACGGCTGTCGTGTGAAGGTCAGCTGCATGAGTGAGTGAGTGAGTGAGTGAGTGAGTGAGCGAGCGAGCGAGTGAGTGAGTGCTGAGTGAGTGAGTGAGTGCTGAGTGAGTGAGTGAGTGAGTGAGTGAGTGAGAGTGAGTGAGTGAGTGAATGAATGAATGACTCACAGCGTCCATCTTCCTCTGCTGGTGTCTGTGACTGTACGGCTGCCGTGTGAAGGTCAGCTGCATGAGTGAGTGAGTGAGTGAGTGAGTGAGTGAGTGAGTGAGTGAGTGAGCGAGCGAGCGAGTGAGTGAGTGAGTGCTGAGTGAGTGAGTGAGTGAGTGAGTGAGTGAGTGAGTGAGTGAGTGAGTGAGTGAGTGAGTGAGTGAACAAACGATTGAATGAAGGACTCACAGCGTCCATTTTCCTCTGCTGGTGCCTATGGCTGTACGGCTGCCGTGTGAATGTCAGCTGTATGAGTGAGTGAGTGAGTGAGTGAGTGAGTGAGTGAGCGAGTGTGTGAGTGATTGAATGAGTGATTGAGTGAGTGAGTGAGTGAGTGAGTGAATGCGTGATTGAGTGAGTGAGTGAGTGAGTGAGCGAGTGTGTGAGTGATTGAATGCGTGAGTGAGTGAGTGAGTGAGTGAGTGAGAGAATGAGTGAGTGAGTGAGTGAGTGAATGCGTGAGTGAGTGAGAGTGAGTGAGTGAGTGAGCGAGTGTGTGAGTGATTGAATGAGTGATTGAGTGAGTGAGTGAGTGAGTGAGCGAGTGTGTGAGTGATTGAATGCGTGAGTGAGTGAGTGTCTGAGTGAGAGTGAGTGAGTGAGCGAGCGAGCGAGCGAACGAGTGAGCGAGCGTCTGAGTGAGTGAGTGAGTGAGTGAGTGAGTGTATATGAGTGAGTGAGGTGAATGAGTGAGCGAGTGAGTGAACAGTAATGACTCACAGCGTCCATTTTCCTCTGCTGATGCCTGTGGCTGTACGGCTGCCGTGTGAAGGTCAGCTGCATGGCCTCCACCTGGTCAAGGGTCGCCTCGCTGGACTCCTGATCCTGTAGGTCCAGTCTGGAGGGACAGATAAAGAATTGCAGTCTACTTCTTGCCTTGAAAACAAAGCTGCAACTCCTTTTTGCAGAAACTACATTCTGCAGTACATGGCAGGGTAAACTACAGGGAATGTAGAGAGATTGTTTGCCAATAAACTGGTATAAAGAATTGAAGTCTACTTCTTGACAGCCCTTGAAAACAAAGCTGCAACTCAAAATTTATCAACTCAAGGTTCTCACATGGATTTTTTTCACAGCCTAGGAGGCATACATGTATGTCACTAAAAAAAGGCATCCTCCCCCTAAAGATTATGAAAGTCATAATCATAATCCTTAGAAACACAATTCCCTGGATGCATTTTGAAAGCCAGATCTATTGAAATATAGCCAACATTTTTTTTCTTTCTTACAAAACAACAGAAAATCCCCCTATGCTCAGTTGAAACAACAGCTTGATGGCCCAAATCACAGCATACTGGTTACCTTGAAATTTTATCTGTTTTACGTGTGTGATAGAAAACCATAATGTCAGGTTACACAGTGGAAATCTGAGCTAGAGCACTGAAAGAAGCAATATAAAGAACCTACATGTAGGTGTATCAACTACCCTATGGTATTACGATATGTTTGCTTATGGTCATATACTTGAATACCTGTACCATATGCAGACAGAAAGGGATTCAGGCCTGTATGATCCCAGTCTTCCCAATGTGCTTCAGAATCTATACATAGTAGAAAATACAACTCAAGTGCCAAGCAATCTATAATCTATGAATGGAAAACTTGTCTGAAACTCACTGTGTGTCTCCATTAGCCGGTGCCTTGGGAGAGTGTTTGGATGCTGCCTGTGCCTCACCCCCGCCGTGGAGTGGTACGTTCCCCTGCACCTGTTGTTGCCTCTCCTGCTGGTACTGCCGATACTGGGCCTTGTACTTCTCACCGGGGGAGGGCAGGTTATCTGGGACTGGGGGGTCATCCCAAGCTGTCTGTGGGGAGAAAGAAAGACACAAAACATCAAGATTATTTCAAAGAACCTGGGTTATCTATCAGATTTGTATCTGTATAGCCGGTATATCCGCCGTTCGACGTAACACACCAGCTTCGATGGCACGCGGCGCGGCAGCAGCTGGTTATATTACACTGAAAGACCCGTCACACCTAACTTTTGCACATCTATCTGCAAGCGTTCTTTGAAACTATCCAGAGAAGATGCCCCTACTCTGTATCAACTGTCAGTGTTGGACTGAACTGATTGCCTTGTACTACTCTTTGAAGAGGGCAGGTTGTCTGGGACTGGGGGGTCATCCCACGCTGTCTGTGGGGGGAAAAGATGCAAAACATCGAGATTATTTCAAAGAGCATGGCTTAGACCGTCAGTGAGTGATAACATCATACTGGTTGCCTTGTACTTCTCACCGGGGGAGGGCAGGTTGTCTGGGACTGGGGGATCGTCCCACGCTGTCTGTGGGTGGAAACATCAAGATTATTTCAAAGAACATGGGTTAGACTGTCAGTGAATGCACTTAATTATATTACTGGTTGCCTTGTACTACTCTTTGGGAGCTGTCTGTGGGGGAAAAAAAACATTACGTTAACCTTTATCCTTGGAGTAACCTACATGTGTATATCCATTTAAAAAACAGGATATTTAGGGATATCAAGTCAACAAACACTGGTTTCAAATTGCAATGTTTTGAAAATAATTTCCAATTTGAAGCCACCACCCATCAATATCCACCATGATGTTAAGAACAATGGAACATAGGGCACCCCTATAGATAAAGGTGAGATGGGGTTAACAATTGAATTGCGTAAAGGAACACTTTAGTCTGGATACAACAACAGAAACATTTCATAGCTACCATCAGAAAATATGAAATTTTTTCGTAAAAAGTCATTAAAAACAGTTTAAAAAACACGATAAGAGGGGCCATGAAGTTTGTTTAGTAAAAAAATCAATTTTATACTCTAGAAATTACTATTTTCAAAGGGAAAATCTATTCAGACCTTTTGCTTGGGTTCTTCCTTCACCCGCCCTGAAGCAGGTTTCCCATAGGCTCCCTGCAAGTGGAAAGGAGCCATGAATGACAAAAAGAACAAATGTGTTTGCAAGGGATTAAACCATCTCAATGCCATAGTGCATAGTGCAGCCGAGTGCAATGGCCGAGTTGGTAGAGTGTTCGCCTTGCATTCGGTAGGACGTGAGTTCAATCCCCGGCTGGGTCATACCAAAGACTTTAAAAAATGGTACATGCTGCTTTCTCTGCTTAGCACTCAGCATTTGGGAAAGAGTATGGAAGTTGAACACACACCACTACCAGTGGACTAGCCCCCTGCTGTAGTGATTGCACAAAGTTGTGTGGCCCAGGCCTGCTGAAAAGGAGATGGGCGCCGCCCTATGCGCCTTCAGGCCAAGGAAGGAACTTTGACTTTTGACTTGACTATGCCATAGGTTTGGTAAGGACTATCATAGCTGAAATAACCCATTGGAAGACATTTCAGCACCTATGTAGGAAGGTTGTTCAGCACCGATTAGGGCAAAACAAAACAAAAACTTTTCACATAAAAGTACATTGCCTGATAAACAACATCATATCTTTGGAAACGTCTGTTGAAAACTGTCAGATGTGTTTATGCCCCATCATAATAAGTATATTTCTTACCATCTTGGCTCTCCCAGTGGGATAGTGCAGAGCAAATGGAGAGTTGATGGGGGTTCCCCAACTGAAATCACAGGAAAACATGATTATTATTAGTGATGGCAGCTTCATCATCAGTTGACATGCTTAGCACTTACAACTTCATTTACATGTGTGTAGATGTTCAAATGTTACTTCAGTTGTTATATCATTTACACACATGTTTAAGATATTGACAATGCCAGAACTGACAGAGAATTTTTCATGCAAAGGAGATAAGTAATTTTCAAGTGAATAATTTTACCATTAAATAATGACAATAAAAGAATTTGAAATCTCTGTTTTCAGTTACATTATGATAGATAGATAATTAGATAGATGGTTTATTGCGCAACAATTGCATCAGATTCAGTGACAATGTATGGCAATATATATACAACAACGGTACAGTCTAATACTACACATATTCGTTATATTGCAACAATTTCAGTTACAGTAACTACAATTACCGTGTGGAATCTACAGTAGGTAATAAAGGGAACTATAACATACATCAGGTTGAAAATTTCTATGCTACTAGCGACATAATATCTGTCAAAAGTTATTTAGGAATGGTGGTTTCTTTTTTGCATGGCGTGATAAATGTATTGACCTAGGTAGATAGATATAGAATGTAACACATGAGACAACATACCTGACAGTAGAGGCAGTTCCAGGGCTGTGTAGTGTAGGGTACTGGGCATATGGGTCTGGGGGCCTTGTCAGCTGTAAAATAATAGAGGCAATGAATTGATTGATTGATTGATTGATTGATTGATTGATTGATTGACTTGTTGATAGATTGATTGATTAAAGATTTTACCCATTATAATTTGATCAGGTTTGTAGACTATAATGTGATATTGAGGTTTCTTTTACACAACCAGTGTCTCACTTCCTTAGGTTTGACTTTGCTGGTTGCCTATCACATAGTAAAAGAAACTTCAATGTCCTAATAGTATTAACAATATTAGTTTACATGGCATGACTCGGAATAAGCCATAATAGTAACTGATAACATTAATTAGTAAATTTACATGTTACTTTTTTATAAATTGTTGAAATTTTGTATGATTGTGCTACTCTGAACTTGCTTACCGTGTTGTCATTGTCCACCAGTTTGCCCAAGTCCAGAGCTGGAACTCTGTAAATACAGGGCAGACATTAAACTCAAGTGTGCCAAACTGTTAGGTACATATACTTGATACATGTACAGCAGATCACATTGCCAGACCGCCTATTGATGGCTGAGTGCACAGTTACACATACATTGTACACCATCAGTGGTCAAATAAACAGTTACTGTTCACTCAACAATGACTCTGAACCAATCATCTGTGCCACATTTGTAATTAAAGCTGACTGACATTGTGCCAAGGGAACAAAGCCAGGTGCATTCCAAACCTCAAATCTGAGGCAAGGCGACCCTGCTGTGTGTGTAATACTGCATACTACACTGTGGCAATCCACGCAGCTGTGTTATAATCTCAAAAGCCATTGGCAAAAGCAGAAAAAGGACCAGAGGACATGGATGCTGTTCAGTCGAAAATTTGGGTGAGTTCAATTTTTGTGTTGGAAATTACAGTTTAACTAGTTCAATAATGACTTCTACAACACGGATGAATTTTCAAGCTGTGATTTGTGCTTTTTAAGTGTTTCCTATTGGGGATGATATCATTAACACCCAGGATTTGCAGGTTGAGAGCCTAAAATATGCTCTGGGGGAGTCAAGTCAATCAATAGGCTGTTGTTTGTTTATTTGTTGAGCTGTATACAAACAGCCAGGGCTACTGCCAAGGGCTAACCCTTTAGTCTTTGATATGTACACTTTATCTTGATTTGTTGGCAGATGGAAGTTCAGAATATTATGGTATGACCAATTTGATGCCGGAGATTATTAGAAAATTCATGTTATGCTGTTGCACTGGAAAATTGTCATTGTCTGTGCATGTACACACAAAATTTATGAGAATCTGCTAAAGGTTATTAGAATTCATTGTTCTGTTTGTCTCTTTTGTACAGAGTTTGTGAAAACCTGCATCAAACTAGGAATCAATCCAAAACAAAAGCAGGACATTTTCGAGAGACTCGGTCATGAAGACATTCGACAGCAATTTGCAACCTTGATGACAGAAAAATGTGGTGTGCGTTGCGAGTTGAAGAATGCCGGAGACGGATGCATCTTGTTGGAGCTGGAGGTTCCTACAGAAGAGGACCGGTTGCAGCTCCTCCGCATGGCCAGAGATGGGACCTTCCAGCAGGTTCTCCTGGAGACCTTCCTGCCGGAGTTTGCGGCCGAGGGAAGGGCGGTGAACATGAACCTGGCCATCGGCGTGAGGAACCCTTCACAGGCTATGGTGGAGGAACTGCAGGGGGCCACAGCAAGTGGTGAGTACAATTTCCTAGAGATACATGCATTTAAGTTTGTGCTATTTTTTCATACATGAGATCCTGACATATTGCACAAAGTTCTACAAGTCAAAACTTTTCCATCAGTGATGCAAAGAATTTAATTTTCTTTGTGCAGCTTCATGTCCAATAAAGCAGAAAAATCTCCTCTAGTCTGGTTGTGTACAACATGACTTTGTATGATTGAGACACCAAGACAACAAATATCCATAACTCTGCATACTCAGGCACAGCATAGTCATTCCACAGCCATTGTTTACACCGGCCTAATGTGTATCAAAACCACGAGATGACTATACTGTCTATAGTGTGCATAAAGGTGTTGTTTTCAAAATAGACAACGAGGATGTTGTGGTGGTGGAAATTCCTGCAGCTACAAACGACCCATCAGCATCTAAACAAGACCAGCCAGAGTCAACCAAAGGCAAGCATTCAAAGCTGTCGGAAGACCCAGCAGACTTGACAGAAGGTAATTATGATTTCCTTTGAATTTAAAGACCAAGGTAATTACAGATATGTGATAGCTGTGATCAACTGAACTGTCCCTCAATAATAGGTTACTACTACAAAGTACCTGTAATGACCATAAATTATATGTAAGTCATATTTACACATAAACAACATAGAATGTCATGTATATTTCTTTTAATGTTTTAGAATATTTACCTCCATGAAAAAATGGAGGTACATGTATAGTTTTGAGTGTGTCTGTCTGTCTGTGTGTGTGTGTGTGTCCGCATATATGTGAACATCATAACTTGAGAACCTATTGATGGACTACGATGATATTTGGTATGTGAATAGGGGTTGGGAAGACAAAGGTCAAGGCCAATTTTGGGCCCCCTGGTGTGTGACCTTGGTACTGCAGCGCAACTTCCAGTTTTGCTATCTCGGTGTTCTGAACATGCTATGGTCAAGATTTTTAAGTATTAGATAGCTCTTGTGCTCAGGAAAAAATGACATAAGTTTGGGCCCCCTAGCGTCTAGTTTTGGGATAGCAGGGGTATTTTTGTCAAAAACTTCTGACGAGGATAACTCAAGAAGGGAACAACGGATTTTCATGATTTTTGGTATGTAGGTACCTTAGACAATGTTGTACAAGATAAAATACTAATTATGCAAAATAGGAGTACATTTGCATAATTAATGAGAATATTCTATCATAGCAGTTTTTTCAATGTATCTCATAGCTTTTAGCGTCATGACAAAGTGGGGCAAGTTTCAGTCCCCTAACATTTAATTGTGGAACCCCTGGGGCGTTTTTGTCAAGACACTCCAAAGAGGATAACTGCAGAAAGGAACGGCGGATTGCCTGCATTTTAGGTATGCAGGTAGCTTAGGCAAAGATGTTCATAATGATATGCATTTTATGCAAATAAGGACTTAATTTGCATAATTCATGAGGAAATTATATAATTCCATTGTTTGCAATAACTGGACTTCGATAAATGTAACACTTGTTAATTATAATCGGTGGAACATATGCAGATATCAAATATGCAAATGAGGAACTTATTTGCATAATTTATGCAGAAATTGCAAAACAACTTAATGATTAATGATTTGAATTGGGAATTTTACTTGTGACATGTGTACTGTACATTATTCAATGATGAACAACACCATGCATAAATCATGGTAATGTTAAGTCATTTGCATGAAAGTAACAAAAGCTCTAAATATTCATGGAGGTATGAGGTCGCCGAACTCTAGTTTCAACATGTGTTATCAGCAAGCATCTTTAGGCCAAAAGAATCTTTCAGGTGAAGAACTTCCAGATGCTGCTTTGAGCAAACCTGCTCTCTACAGAGAAGACCTGCCCACACCCACCAAAAAGCTCCTTTCCGACCCTGATGAAGGAGAGGAGGAGATAACAGTATCTGTTGAAGGTAAATTTCATTTCAGGAAACAAACAACGATAAACAACAAAGATAACTAAATTTATTCATTGTCCAAGAATATTCATATCAAACAAGAACATGAGTAAAAAATTGATAAAATAGTTGTCATGGTTACATGGATTCAAATTGTTGAAACCTTAGTTATGCCTACAATCACATGATGTCTTAACGGTATCTTCAAGAAAAATTAAATACTGAAAATCTTAATACCCCCATCCCCTACTTTGTTTTCCTCTTGAAGGCTATGCAGAAGCCGCAGCATTAGAGACTGGGGCAACTGCTGCAGCAAACTTCCCACCAGACGAGTTTGACGACAAGTTCCTGACTTGTGACATCTGCCAGAACATCTTTGAGGACCCCCGAATCCTGCCGTGTCACCACACGTTTTGCGCCAGGTGTCTTCAAAAATGGTGCAAGGGACAAAAACAGTTCACCTGTCCTACCTGTAGGCACCAGGTGACACTGCAAGAAACAGGTGTCAGTAGTCTTCCTTCTGATTTCTACAAAAAGAACCTGCTAGATTTCAGAGCCTCACGAAATGTAAAAGAAACTTATGCTCAGTGTCAGATGTGTGAATCAGGGGCCAAGATAGAAGGTTATTGTGAGGAATGTCATTTGTTCCTCTGCAAGAATTGTATAACAGGACATGGGAAAAGTCCAGCACTGAAAGACCATCGTATCACACGACTTGACAAAACTACAAAGTTCTGTTCCAAACACACCGACCAACCCATAACTTTCTACTGCCAGCCCTGTGCCAAGCTCGTGTGCCAAGATTGTGCCGAAAATGAGCACCAAGTTGACCAACTAGGACCATACATGTACCACGACCTACAGGAGGTCAGGAAGGTCGCAGAGGAGTCCAAAGTTGCACTGCAGACATTGGTAGGGGAAATGGAGACTAAACTGAAGGGAACAGGCTACATTATTGAAAAAGAACTGACCTGGGCCAGAACAAACTATGACCCACAGAAGAAGAAAATCCAGGAACATTTTGCACAACTGAGAGCAAAACTCGAGGAAGAAGAGCAGGAAATGACAAGAAAATTAAAGGAGATGAACGATGAACTGCAAAACTCTCTTCTGGAAGAAAGAAAGAATCTTGAAGAGACTTTAAAGCCTACTGAAGGTAGACTTAAGTTCTGTAAAGATGTTCTCACTGAAGGCAGTGATGTACAAATTGTCACACTTAAAAAGCAGCTAGAAGACAACCTAAACCACTTGAACACTAAGGAGATCCCACATAGGCGATTAGGTTATGAAATAGTATTGTCAACGAGAAGTAATATGCAGACATACAAGTGTAGTCCAGGGTATCTTGACCAGCGCCGTATAAAGTATAAAACTATTGAGCTCCCTACAGAAAGCCTAGCAACTACCATCATTCTCGATAATAGTTTCCTGCCTCAGAGGCAACAATCAAAATCAAAGTTAGGGGCAGCATCTCAAGTCACAATCATCCCAGATACTTTCTTCAGGAGGGGGTTCCCAGGTCACTTTCGAGAGGAGGGATTTGCTATTTTAGACACCACCAGAATCAGTGAAAATGTTTTTGAGGCAGTCTGGAGGCCACAAACATCAGGGAAGCATATGGTGGGGGTAACTACTGAGAAAGAGAGACAAGGAGATGAAGTATGGCGAACCTTTCTTCAAGGTTCCCGGCTTACGGTAGATGTGGACAGCAACAACCCTGTTCTGAGGTTTGGGCAGGAGGGCAGCCAGCAGGGGCAATTTGACAGGCCCTTTGATGTAGCAGTCAGGGAGGACAGGCTGTATGTGGCTGATACTTTCAACAAGCGTGTTCAGGTTTTTGATCTGAGTGGGAACTTCTGCTTCTCATTTTCAACTGGTGCAAACCCTGCATCACTTGCAATTCAGACTGATGGCACCATAGTGGTACAATCTGGGAAGGAAGTGAAGAAATTTTCACCATCAGGTGAACTGACAAACACATTTACTCTGGGTGAATATTGCACAGATCCCTGTGGCCTGGCAGTACAGAGGGATGGGAGGGTTGTTGTAGCTGACAAGGGCAAACACAGCATCTTCTTGTTTGAGGCAGATGGGACATTGGTGAAACGGGTGGGAGGGCAGGGGCAGGGGGAGGGGCAGTTTCATAACCCATGTTTTGTCTGCGTGGATAAAGAAAACAACATCATTGTGGCAGATACAAACAACCACCGTGTTCAGGTGTTTGAGAAGAATCTGAACTTCAAACACAAGTTTGGTCAGGAGGGTAGACAGCCACAGGACATGTGGGGCCCTATAGGGGTGTCAGCTGACAGCAGGGGGAACATAGTTCTGTCTAACCTTGGGGGTACAACTGATGGTGTTAGACACAGTAGGAAGCTTCAGGTGATCTGTCCAGATGGTACCTGGTTGTCCAACATCAGCAGTGATGGGGACAAACTTAACCTTCCCTGTGGGGTGGCTGTGACAGAGGATGGACATGTGTTTGTGGCTGATTCTAGGGACCACTGTATCAGGAAGTACAGATACATGTGATGAAGTTACTGTTTCCCCCTTTCAAATAAGTCCTTGTATTAAACCATCAAAAATTAACTTGTGACACAGACATAACACTTCCATGTAGTTTTGTGCATGTATCATGTTCATTTTGGAGAATTCAAAATTTTGTATTATACTAATCACCTGCTTGAAAAAAAGCAAGTACTATTACTTTTGGTAGGAATCATGTTTTGGAGTTTGTGTTTCCGGACCGATATCTTTAGAATCTCTGGATGGATTGCGATCATGTTTGCTATGGGGGTAGGTGTTGTGAGCCATTGTGCTTTAGCGCGTATTAGAAGTTTGCTGCAGTTTTGTGGTTCGTTTTTGAAAAAAATATTAATTTTTACAATCCTTTTTGACAGGAGTAGAGTGGTCCTAGTTGATCATAATTGGTAACTGAATACAGCTGGGGCAATTAGGCACCCCTGTCACCACTGTGTGAGGGGTGAATCACTATAACACACATAAGAGATATGAAGCCGATGGCTGCACAGATCAACAATCCCTGTCACCTCTGTATGGAATGAACCATTACACATTAGGGATACATGTATGTGCCAGATGGAGGTGTACCAATAGGAAATAAAAATGAAATGACGAGGACACTAGAGTAGAAAGGTGTAGTTTTGGATCTTACCGTTTACCATAGGTAAACATACAAGAACAATGATGGAATAATTTTGCCAACATCAAACCATATCAACCCCACAACACACCATACCCACAATCACAAAACAATGAAAATATTTCATGAAGGTTTGAGTTTTCAGACTCTTGTTGTAAAATTAATGCATTCTGTTATTTAGTTCATGCTTCCTTTGTTGTGAGACATCTGTACAAATTGCCATGCATCTGCTAAGATTGTAATTATGGTAATATACAATGGTTGTGCTTGAATCACTGAAAAGGTTCATGCTTGAACCTCAATGACGATGAGTTTTGTTGTTCTGGCAAAAACGTTTAAGCTTTGAGGTGCAGCAGAACAAAACTTTTATAGCGTTATACTATTACTAGCACGTTAAATGTTTTACACTAAACGAGGTTACATGGTGAGACTACAAGACAAAATGTTACGTAATCATGATCTTTATTGCATGTCCTTGCCCACATGAGCTACACAATGTAAATGCATTTAGTTATTACAATTTGCTTATGACATAAAAGTTTGATTTCTTGCAAATAAATGTTGCTAGTGAACATTTTGAGAAACAAAACCTATTAGGCTATGCTTCCACTAAATTGTTAACCAAGCTGTTAATTCATGTAATAAGGCTAATACTAAATAGAATTCTCTCTGTCATAGTAGATTCAAACATTAGAATTAGAGGAATATTCCAGACCTGTTTTACCTTGTTACAAAACCTAAATGTTATATTGATTGCACATTGTTTATGTACATTTGTAGTACATACTTTGGAGATTTTCAATGCTTCAAATTAAACTTTAAATTTTTGACTCTTTGTTATGTCAAATTGTAAGGCTAAATTATATCAGACAGCTTAAAGCTTGATTAATGTATATGACACATTGTAGACAATCTTTATGATTTATGTTGAACTTCATAGGACCTAATCATGGCCAATGCATTCAAATGGAAGCTGTAAAAATTCTGTTATTTTGAAGTTTTCAGCTGTTGCCTAGAAAGTTAAACTATTGAATGCTTCAAGATCTTTTCAATAAAATAATTACCTCCATGAAATGTCATGGAATGGAGGTTATATTTTCTGTTATGTGTCTCTGTCTGTGTAGATGATTACTCAAGAACGGCTGGATGGATTGGCTTCATACTTGTTGTGTCGGTGGGATGTGATGAAAGCTCGAATCGATGAGATTTTGAGAGCCGTATCTGTCGTTATAATTGATGTAATGATATCAGAAATCACCCCTATATTTGAGATATATTGGTACAGGCATCGTGCTTTATGTGTTTGTTAATGGGCTTAGCTCAAAGCAGATGGTGAGGTGACAGCTGTTTGGGGAACCCCGAGTTTTTTTAATATAACACTGGTCATTTTATTCTTGCAAAGACACAAGCCATTTGGAAATTCAAGCAAAATTGCTGTTCTACCTTCAAGTGAGATATCAGGTTGTAGCTCTTGACATACTGAGTATGATGATATGAAAATTATTATTGTACAACGTTCACAACTCAAGATATCATTGATGAAATATGCAAGGAGACCGCGGTCTTTTTAGAGCATCCCGATATCTTTTTGGGCCGCCCGTTGGAGAGAAATTGGAACACCGACGGGGTAAACTTACTCGGGCCGTCGGTCTAAACTTCCAACCCTACGGACAAAAGCCAAAAAAATCATGAAACCCGTCGGTTTCTTTGTGTCCCGAGGGCCGAGAATTTGTCTCCTCACACCTCTCAGAGGGGTATAAGGGAGAGGTGTGAAAGGCGTGAATTGAACAATAATACAACCGTCGGTTATGAATCGAACCCGACGGGCTCATATCATAACTGACGGTTTTTCAGTTAGAATGGGTTTGAGTTGATAATAAGCAAAATTCAAACCCCTCAGACTGTTGCCAGAGTGCAACAGTCATCGCTAAGTATTCTGAGAATGGTCACCACTTCTCTCATCCTGAAGCAGCCCAAATTTGTCCAATAGTCAAATGTTGCACTGTGACAACACCTAAATAAACATTCTTTATTATAACCATAAAAATACAAATCTGATATGCACTGGTATCTTCCTCACAAACTGAACATAATCCAAACTTTTTTGGATGTGAATAGTTTGTCTCCTAAAATTATCAAGTACTTATCAGTAGTAATATAAGGTGTGAAGGGACTTTTGTTTTCTACAAGGATGCAAACAATGAATCTAAGCTTTGGGGTTTGTTTTTTTTACTTCTTTTCTGGAAGCAGTGGAAGACAAAGTGTCCCACTTTTTTTTTATAATGTGGGTGGGTTATGTGACGTTAACAGGCCTAGGGTTATAGTTTTGTTTTTGTCTTTAAACGTCTGGAAATTTTGTGGGTATTGTAGGCCTCTTCGAATAACTGTAAAATTTGTTTCCTGGTCATTCAATAGAAAGGCAGTTTGACTTAGAAGTAAAATGTACCATGTATTTCGTCTTTCACTGGTTTTGAAATACAATAGTTACACTCACAGGTTCTTTCGCCCACAGGTAGCATTTCGTGCTGCCATTTCTCAATTTCAAGGGGGTGGGTGCTAATTCTGAGTTTACACATTGCTGATCCTACCTCATGTTTATCAAGTAACATTATATAATTTTCCATGAGTATCCACTATCCCTTCTTTAGTTTGTTGGAAAATCTTAACTTACCATTATCTTTAGACAGTGTATGAAAAAAATGTCTGGATATATACATCTTCCAGTCTTTTTCTTAACAATTGACATATAACAATTATAAGGTACATGTACCTGAGAGAGTGCTCCCAAATAATAGAAGTTTATTTGCAAGTTCATGCCTGGGGGCTAATTGCAAGTACATGGTATAAACATAGGATATATGTATATACAAGTGACAATGAACAGATAAGCAATACTCTACTCTAATTAATACTAGTGTTGACTTCTTTTTTGGAAACAGGGAGACAAAAAGCCCTTTTCTACAGTTTCTGGGTTCTGTGATTTCAAGAGATTGAATAATCAACAACTACTGTCAATTATCCATTTAGTGTGAATGACCTTTGTTGTCTGCTGTGTTCCACTTTGCATACAAAAAGCGCAACAGTTAGAAATCTTTCTGTGAAATCTTTTTGTGTATTCTAACAATTACCATGTTAAAAAGATGAAGGTTTGGCTCTTAGATTCAGGCTTTTGTTTCTATTTCAATCGTCAGGCTTTCCTTTTGTCTGCCTGAGCCAAACACCATACACTTTTAAGGGTTAAAAAGAATACTTGATAAGATAGAATCAGAAAGCCAAATAGAACACATTAAAAAATAATTCAAAACAGGTTCAAGCTTAAACACATAACACTTAAAAAATTAATTCAAAAGTTTGAGCCTAAGCTATGTAAGGACTAAAGGAGAGTTATAATCATCATCAGATGCTACTCTAAAAACGGTTTTGTTGGTTTTGGTAAGCCCGGGATTGATTCGTGAGTATAATTCTCCAACCCATGGCCAGGTTCTAGCTAATACTAGTAGCTTGTTCTAACCTGTCAGAGGTGGACCCCTAGTTCTGCCTCGGTATTAGATCAATAGAAAGAAAGTTTATTTGCAAGTTCATGCCTGTAGGCTAATTGCAAGTACATGGTATAAACAAGATAGGGAATATGCATATGAAACAACCAGAGGGGCGAGGTATTGTCGTGGTCAGTTTGGCAGCGCTTGAACCCCACTGTTACACATGTAACAATGAACTGTGATAAATATTAATTTCATTCAAAGAGACAACTCAAATACTATACATGTATCTAGATAGGTTGGGTAACTTCTTTTTTGGAGGCAAAGAAAGACAAAGAGTCCTGCTTTTTCTATAATTTGTGCTCAGAGCTGTTGGTGTGCACATGGTCAGTTTGGCAGCGCTTGAACCCCACTAATATTCAGATTTGCGAATAATTGTCATCATGTCAACACAAAAGCAGCTTGAATTCGTCTTACATCGGGGTACATGGGGTCATAGTTGGCAGCGTCATGTGTGAAAGTGGAAGTTTTTAACTTTCAATGTATGGCTTCCATGAACTTTACCCACAAAACTGTTTGGATTTCACCTTTGTGATAGTGAAACAAAATTGAATCATGATATAAGTATTAAACCGTTGTAGATTCTATTCTGACTGATGATCTGTTCTCAAATCTTGAATTTTTTCTTTAAATTGCACTTCATATTTCAACCCTGGATTACTGTTGAAATACTTGATATGCTTTTGTTTACACTATACTTCAAACTTATGATAGCCTTTGGTTGGGTGGGAACATAAGCACCATTTATGAGATATTCACCACTTGAGAATTGAAGTTGAGACTCAAAGGATTACACTGCTGACTGTGACTCCACGGGTGAGGCTTGCATCATCCAAGTCTGGCTGCAAAAATGCCTGTTTGTACTACCAGAAAGTATGCAAATAGCTATGCCCACGAATAACAATTGGGAGCCAAGAGTCATAAAAGACAATGGTTCTTTCACTAGGTGTCAATGTTGGTCAGGCTTATTCAGTATTCAAATTCCTGTTGCACACTTGACAAAACACCTTGACAGAACTAGGAAAAAACTGGGATACAAGAAAAAAAACCAAAAGTAGTGTTTTCTCTGTGAAAAAACAAACAAACTAAATACCTGATGGATATTTTTCTGGCTCACACTGTCACAGGTTTATTCATCATCAGGTACCTTTTCATTAGCAAAAAAATAATTGTCAAAGTGCGCAAAGCCTGGATGCACAGCCTCAAATGTCTAACCAAGGAGGTTGAAAAAAGGAAACCTCCTTGGTCTAACTCGTTCATTAGTTTCACCTGATACACTACCAAAAATGCCATTCTTATTTATCTTTGTGGAAGAAAAGTTATCTTCCACAAAGAAAATTATTCTCTGTGTGAGAAAATAAGAAAATAAGAAAATGTCAGTTAGAAGGTTAAAGTTTTCTTAGAATATTTTTCTCAGGCCAAGCTGTTCTTTCTTAAAGTTTTGGGACTAAAAACTTAAGATAAATCTTCTTGTGGCAAGAATAATTCTGTGGTACAGAATTTATATCTAATCATCTAATCATAGTTTTAAACTATGAAAAATCATCTTATTCTAGAACAAAGATTAAATAACTTATAGCAGGAAAACATAGATTATGTTTCTTGAAAGGTTCTTGTAGCAAGAAAATCTTTCTGTCCTTAATAATTGATTTCTTGTTGCTTCTTGCACTAACCATATTATGCATCTTGTATGAAGATTTATATTCTTTCAACAAGAATAACTTTCCGTCCTTAAGAATAGATGTCTTAAACCAAATATATATTATCTTGTACAAAGATTAAGATTCTGGTAGCAGGTCAAACCCAGAATCAGTTTCTTGAAAGTTATTTGGAAGCAAGGAAACCTTTCTGTCCTAAAGAACTAAGTTAACAGAATATGTGTCTTGTGCTAAGATTCAGGATCTTGCTCAAGAATTCCTTTCTAATCTTAAGACTTACATTTTTATTACTCTTACTCTTAGACAGTGATTCTCTGTACAAGTCTGGAAATCTTGCACCAGGAATATTTTACTTGCACCAAGAATCAGCTTCTGGTTCAAGAATTTCTTCCTTCCTAAAGACACAACAAGAAAATGTCTCTCGCATTGAGATTCACTTTCTTGAACAATCATTCCTGCTGTCAAATACTTAAAAACAGAAAATCACTAAATAGTTAATAGCAACTACAAAAATGTTCGAGGAAGAAATCTCAACAAATTATGTGTATAGTATAGGAATGTTTATTACCACATTCTTACATAAGACTTATGAAGTATGATCACAATAGTAAGTCTTTGAATGGAAATACTTTTACGATGACAGTACCAGACAAACATCAATAATTCCTTTATATTCAAATTGCCAATTATTTATCTTGATATACGTACAAGAAGAAGAGTCTCAAATTCATTACCCTTCTCAAAGAAGCATACTTAAATGGCAGTGTAGCTGTTTTGTAGCGGAATATGCTAAGGCCATAATTCATAAACTTACTAGTAGATATAACTATAATTCCATATGATTACAGAGTATCACATTCCGAAATAGAGCAAACCCTTGCAGTGAACTTTTCATTCTTGACATTTGGTATGGTCAAAACCTCCAGACACCTAGAGAAAAAGTGAAAGACCTTTGTTACTTCGTAGTCTTACACAAAACAACAAAAAAAGGTATCAAGTAAACAATAATTGAATAATATATATTAATGTCAGTAATGCACTGTACTACCTATAGATATGTATGTGTTTACTTGATACCGTAATGAAATTTGTTTTTGAGCCGAAATACAGCAGACTAACCCTGTGATATGAAATGGAATCTCCCAACGATTATTTTGGCAGACAAAAGGTGGATATACTAGTAGCTATGGAAACAACTCTTGCCTCTCCATATCTACTGCTTTGTCAAGATTCTGTGCCTTGTTGCTTTTGAACCCTATACTCTAAAGTCTATGCATGGACTTCTTTTATCTTAAAGTATTTCAAGGTGGGGGAGGGGGGCACACTTGGTGACTTACCTTATCCTTCATATCTGGTTCCCAGCTGTTTCCGCTGCATAGTTGTTGATTTTTAGCAAATTGAACCCAGTCACCAGTGCCTCACATGATCATGGTCCCTTTTACCTTACTTTTGACTGTAAAACTGGCATGAGTCTTCAACTGATACAAAGTAGTAGTGAACTGAGCTGCTGCAACGGTCACTCTGTTCAAAATGGAGATGGGGTAGCCCAACTGTACTCTGGGATACAGATCAACCAATCAGGGGTTCAGAAAAAGTCACATGACCAGAGAGGCTAGAAAAACAAGAAATGTTAAGAAATATTTTCTTATAACTGTTCAAAATAGAGATGGACCACCTGGGGTAGCTCAACTGTACTCTGAGATACAAATAAACCAATCAGGAGTTCAGAAAAAGTCACATGACAAGATAGGCTAGAAAATCAAGAAATGTTTTCTTGTTACCAAGACTAATTCTTAACAAAGACACCAAATGGGTTTTGATTTGAGGAAAGCAAAGCTTAACATAACTTTGAACTAAACATAGCTTGGTCACCAACAGAAATTTCAAAAGAAAGGTTACCATACTATTCAACTAAATGTTATATCTTTTCAACTACCTCTCTATATATATATATAATAAAATATCTTGTTTTTCTTAATCAAGAAAGTTAAGAAATATATTCTAGTATATCTTAAACATTACCAAGAAAAACAAGAAGCATCTTTCTTAAGCTTTTTGAATAAGGAAAACATAACATTAAAGAATTTTATGCTAGTTGTAACTTTTTGTTTTGATTTCTTGATTTTATAATTTTTCAAACCTATATTTGATCAAGTAAGTGAAGAAAAGAATTCTTGTATCTTCTTAAACATAACCAAGAAAATCAAGAATTATCTTTCTTAAACTTTCTGGATAAGGAAAATAAGAACATTTGTGAATTTTATGCTTGTCATATCTTGTTTTAGAGTTTCTTTTTTTCTTCTTTTTCTTAACATTATTTGGTCAAGAAAGTGAAGAAAAAAGTTCTTGTATCTTCTTAATTGTTAGAAAGAAAAACAAGAATCATCTTTCTCAAACTCCCTGGATAAGAAAATCAAGAAAAGTCAAGAATGTTCTTCTAGCAAACCAAGATTTTATGTAGAAATTGAAAAATGACAAGATTAAAGATCTTACGGTTAGAATCTATGGAATACTCTGTTTGATCTTAGAGAAAATGAATCTTATGGGAAGATTGAAAAATAAAGTTTTTCTTAAATTTCTAGAAAATTCTTGTTGGCAAGTATCTTAATAGAAATACTTTCTTCACTTAAGAAAAAATAGAGAAAAACTCTTTCTCCAAGAACTAACATACAGAGATTTTGCAGAGGGTTTCTTACTTTCCTTGAATTTTCTTTACCGAAGAAAATCTTTCTCTCCATAAGAAAACAAGAAAAATAAGAAAAAACATTTTTGGTAGTGTAGCCTTCTGAAAATATTCGATTCCTGTGGTAAACCCATTCTGTTACAGTGAAACCTGCCTTAGGGGTCACCTGAGTATAGAGGCCACCTGGCCATTGCGGTCACTTTTTGTCGGTCCCTTGGATTTTTCCCATTGACCTAAGCATTAAGAAATAGTCTATAGCGGTCACCTGTCGAATGCGGTCGCGGCCAGACGATTTTCGGTCCGGCCGCTATGCCAACACTGCCGATAGCGGTCACCGGCGCGACTGGCCGGCCGCGCTACGCCGCGCTAAACCCACGCGGGGTTCACTTTTTTTTCAAATTTTGCACTGCATCAGCAAAGTGTAGGCTCAACTTGGACGATTTATGAAGGAAACATTGAATAAAGAAACATTATACAAAATTAGTGATTTTATGCGAAGTTTTTCCACCAAAGTGTTGTTGGCTTTTTTCTCGTCTCAGACTCTTTGCACTCTACCCTTCTCTACATCGTCATTTCTGTGCAGACTGGAAGACTATATGGACAGATTTTACAAGTAGACCGTCCGTTCATGTATCTGATGTTTTAGGTTCTTGAAATGCATGTACGCTGGTCTAATTTTCGTATTCCGCGGGCCAAAAATATCGGAATCGTATTCGCGTAGTTTTCCAAGATGGCGCCCGCAGCAGCAGGTAAACAAGGTCAATAGGGGTCAGTGGACGACTCCATTTTTGCCAAGGTAAAATGTCGCAACAAGAATTCTGATGTATAGCACAAAATACGGTGATTATGGTATAAAAACGATTGAAATCAATTAAATCAACGTTATTTATGTGATAACTAGACTAAGTTAGATTTTAGTCAAAGAAATAAGCCTACGTAGAGAAAGTTTTATTTCGACGTGACCATCTCGGCATAATGGCGCATGCAGACAAGTCAAGCCAAGCCTTCGTGAACAAATGAAAGTTTTTGTGGCGTTTTGATGCTTTAAGAAATGACTATGAACTTGTGATCGGTAGTGATTGAACGTCTAATTTTTGCTGGCAACTAGCGGAATTTACAGGATTTGTCTATTCGATTGGCAAAGTTGCCGGAGACTCGCACTGTGAGAAAAGTCAGATCGAGGAACAAAGAAAAATGGCGGCGCTGACTTCGTGTTCAAACAATTCTAACTGTATAAAAGACAAGAGAAACAAGCAAATGCCTGTCCGTTTTGACTCAGACATACGATGGTGAAGGCTTCGACTCCCGAGGGACACGCATTGACGTTGGTCATTCGGCGTTCCGAGAACGGCAAGTCCTCCCGTCAACTAGTATAGCGGCTGATTTCGGAGCAGATTAGTGTTTAAATGTCAAGTAATAGTACACGTGTATGTCTTCTCTGTTAATCGTTGATGTTATGATTGAGATACATTTTGACTATACATAAATAAGGGAACAGCTACAGTGCTGTAGCAGTAGTAGTAATACAAATGTATTTGATTAAACTTTGTTTTAAACTCATATTTAGTTTAATTGTATAACCTTAATAATATTGTCAATAAATACTCAGTATCTCAGTGGAAGCTGAATGCCTAAATGTCACTTATTGCTTGTGGTGAAATGTACGTTTTTGGCTATACTGCCTATAGGGGCCACCTGCCCATAGGGGCCAAATTTGGTCAGTCCCTTGAGTGACCTCTATAGACAGGTTTCACTGTATATGAAATTTGGGGTTCTGAGAAATTAAATGATACATCTCTGATCGAAATTACACACAACCAATTCTGCAAAAACATTTAGGCATTCATCCAAGTTGGAGTCTCTAGAAATAGTAGTAATTTAGCATGTATGTCAGAATTAGGCAGATTTTCCACTAGACATAGATATTTCCATTTGACTTGTAAAATATTGGCTAATAAAAAGTATGTAATGTTTCACACAAATCGATTTTACTAAGCATCCATTTACAAGTAAACGCACTCTTGGAACAGCACAACTCTCTTGTAAATGGCTGGAGAAGTTCATTGTTGCAGCATGTTAAAGAAATACTTGATTATAGTGGATATTTTTATCTCTGGTACTCAGACAACTCACTCTGTGACCCTGTATATGTATGTTATCTGATAAGGAACAGAATTACAGATATGTATATCCAGACGTTTCTACATAATATAAGTATAGATATAGATTCCCCACACCCACAGACGAACAGAAAGCCACTTTTCTCTTGAAATCGCAGAACCCACAAATTGTAGAAAAGGTGGGGCTTTTCGTCTCCCTCTGCTTCCAAAAAAGAAGTCAAACCCAACCAGTTTAGAAATAGCCAACACTAGTATTAGAGTAGAATATTGTTTATATAAACTGTTTATTGTCACTTCTATATCTCCTATATTTACACCATGCACTTGCAATTAGCCCTCAAGCATGAACTTGCAAATAAACTTCTCTATTCATCAACCCAGATTAGACATAGGCTGAGTTCCTCACAATTCAGCCCCTGGTTGCAAAGAGAGAGTAGTTGGCCCACCCAATAAATAATAATAAACTGGCACCAGCCACCCTGCTGGGAGGCCAGTGGCAATTTCGTTATCTAAGAAGGTTACAAGGACAATCCCTAAGTCTTGTGTGATTAAAACAAAATAATAAATATCAGACCCGGTGTAGTTCCTTGGGCAGACAAGGCTGTGCTATTCTTTCAAAGATAACTTTTCTTCATATGGATCATTGAAATCAAGCAAATTGTACTGATTTAGCTAACTATATACAAAACAACCTTTTCCCGCCTTTAGCGGGGGACGGGTCAGTAATATTTCCCGAGGATCTTCTGTCCACCCCGTCGGTCTGTACCTGAGTTGCCAGGTAGTCTGAATTTGTCATACACGTGCTAATTACACAAGCTTACCAGGTGTGAATTCTTATTGAATAACAGCTTTTTGGTGCATTCTATTTAATTCAGTGATTTTCATGGTGTTAATTGTATGCGGTCTTCAATCGGGGTAAGCTCTGAAGACCGACGGTCTGACTTGATTGAGCCAGCGGGCTCAAGAATTTTCTTCGGGTTTCGGTGTCTAACCCTCGGGATAAGCAATTTTCAAAGTCAAATATCTAAAAAAATTTGTACGTTATGACCATAAAAAAGGAGCCTCATACTCCAGATAACATGATCTTTCCAATGGTATGTAAAACTTTCATGTATGTTCAGGAAGAAAAGAGTTGAAAAATGGGGATTTCAAGATGTCCGCGTTCAAATCCGGAAAACAACTTTCCTAGAATGGAGTGACTGGTGTTATATGATAATTAGTTTTACTTATGTCTGCTTAGGATATCATGGAGATGTGAAGCGTAAGTATAATTGTAAGAAGTTGAGGTACATTTAACGATAATGCTTAACAGGTATGGATGTCTCACATACTGTACTGCTGATTTGAATGACGTGGTGATTAAAATGCCATTAGGTCCTCTCATCTGGGTTGGGTGTCAGAAGTTTTATGGGCGATACAGGTGTTCTGATTTTGTTACGATAAGGGACAGTTGTTAGTTGTCTCTTTCGTAGCCAATGGTACTTGTGTTTTAGCAGACAGGGTTGGCGCCAAGTATTCATCTTACAGTTGGTGTAGGGCTGTCAGAGGAAAGTGTGCATCTCGTTTTTGTACCATGTGAACAGCTGATGTTATGACATATTGGTGGAAAATCAAATCACCATCTGACTAAAGTTGGCCACATCCCTTCTTTTTTCTGAGTTTCCCAACTTCCTCCCACCACACAACTCTGAGGCACATAGTCGAATCTCAATAATGCTGACAACCTTAGACATTTTAAATGCCAAACATCAAGCTTAAGGAACACCACGCTACCATATGCCGTCGACCTCTTAAACGCACATTACACAATTAAGTGTCACATTTTGATAATTACTAATCAGATGGACATCCTCTGTGTCATTAAATAAGTACACCACTACTTTCCCATAACATTTATATTATATAACCATTACTCTCAAATACAACCGACTATAAACATACATACCATCCACAAAAAAGCAATAAATATTTCATGGACGTATGAGGTCCCCGAACTCTAGTTAAAGTTTGGTTACTAAAATCATATTGTGCTGTAAGAAAAGAGTGATCATTGCTGTCTTCAGATTTTGTGTGAAATGTATTAATTCTGTTTTAAATTGATTGTATTGTTCAACATTATACTATGTATCCTATAATTAAGCTTCCATTCTTAGTGATTTGATTAATTAATAATGAGATCTGACTAATGTGTTCTGTGCTTTGTTCAAATGATTTAATAAAAGGCTGTTTTGTGGTAAATGCTGAAAGACTTGGTCATACGTTATTGAGTAGCGCAAATAGGTACTAATCAGTAGAACTTTATCAAACTTTGAAGGAGTCCTAATAAACTCCTCAAGACAGTGTTTAACTTATTTCCTAATAAATATCAACTTTAGGAAGTAAAACATGAAATGCAAATCATCCCAAAATTACGATAAAGACCAAGTAGTCTCACGTGCATAAAAAATCATTCAGCATTGTGCTAAACTCTCCTATATGTCTGACAATTTTGGCCTTTTTTTTTTTTTTTTTTTTTACTCAATGGTCACCTGGTGACGTAACAAGGCCTGAAGGCCACTTAATGTTACGGGTTACATGATTGGAACTGTAACAGCAACTCTTCACCCTAGGTCAGAAACATCATGATTGAGACCAGCCCAATTGCTCACTATGAGTGAGGACTAACTGACCCAATAGGCGAAGCAGGGGTTACGAGGGCTGCTCGGGAGATTCCCTACCCCTATTTTGGTCGGAATGGTTTGATCCGCTCGGGTGGATGTTCGCACATGTGGCGGGTTCTTAAACGTGCATAGGGTATGGCTCTCCCACACACGGGATCTCCATTTAACGTCCTATCCGAGGGACGACTCATTTTTCACTTGAGTAAAGTGAGGAAAGTCGTGTGCCTTTCCCAAGGGCACAAGACCGGCAACACGGCAGGCGGATTCGAACCGGCGACCTCTCGGTCGCGGGCCGAATACACTACCACTGTGCTACGCAGCCCCAACTAACGCGGCCTGACTTAAAGTTTAGTTACAAAAACAATTTCAGGGGACAAAACCAATTTGAGGGAACAATTGGCCATCTTGGTGAGCACATTGCCCCTCATTTATGCCAAAAATATTCACGATGAAGGAAGTGTAATTATATATAAGTATAGGAAATGCATTGGGTAGGACCTGCATGGGATTAGTGAGTTGGCCAAACACACCTCGCGTAATTCACCACATTAGTGAAATTCTGCAAAAAGGTTGCTGATTGTGAATTCATTGATACATTATCTATTGGAAAATAACACTGAAAAGTAGCCTTTTTAGATAGCAGAATGGTCCATAAAAAGGAGCCAAATCTGTATTCCAAGGGTCGCTAGTCTTCAAAGTTCTTGCATACCTTCCTAAATGTCTGATAGTCACTCAACTGCTTAGCGATTGTACCGTTAGCCAGAAATTGTGCCCAATGTCATTCACACATTCAAGCAATTTTGGCGACGCCATTTTACGTTGACCTACATGTACTTTCAACTTCTTAATATTACTAAATTGCCCAAATCTCTCTATTCCAAGATGAGATAGTCTTCAAACCTATTTTGTATCTCCCCAGATGTGTGATAGTCACTTCTGATCACTGTTTTTTTTTTTTTTCAAGCTTATCCTGACTACCGTAAGCAAGAATGTGTGACGTAAGTTGGCTATGCTGGCAAAATCAATACAACATGTACAGCGCAGTAATGATTAGAAGCGGGTTCGTACTTGGATTTAGAAAAGGACTATTGTTGTAAAGACAAATGAGATAACTTTGTGAAATGTTGTGTGCATTTCATTTTGTATCCAAAAAAATATCATCTATCAGAAAACAACACTCGCTTCTGGAGTGGAATGCCCCTTGAAAAGAAGCATTAAAATTTGAACCGCCAACAACACTCTGGGCTACTGGCTTTATTGTGTCCACTGAATAGACAAGTTAAAATAAAATAAAATTAATGCAGAAATATTTGTTCACAGTTCTGCAAGGACCCACCAGAATGAAAATTCACCACAAAAATCCGTCTTGTCTTCCATGACTTTTCAGTATCTTACTCCTAAAATGTTGGTTGTTACCATGGCCTAAAAATTCAAGTGCTGCAAACAAAACTGTAACATGCATTGGCATAATACCGGCCGTAAGACTTATACCGGCCGATAAAAAATAATGGAATTTAAAGAGATCTACACATGCAACAATAGTTATTTCTGAGGTATGCACACTTCAGACATCTAGGTGTCCAATACATCATTTACAAAGCATCGATTACAATGCATTCGAAGACAACAAGGTGAAAAGTTTTCAGTATCTTTTTCGGGACAGGCAGCTCGTCGTGGGACGAACACACCGTCACATTCATTGCCAGATTTGTAGATCATAATTACACATGCTCACGGCACAAGACGAACATGATTCAACAGCAATCTTGAATTTCTGTTGGTGACCTACAACTCATGTAAAAGTGTGAAGAACCGTTGCATTATCGCCCGGATCTACGACTGAATGGGCAAAATTGAACGTACGCAGCCATTTTCCCGCCATTTTTATATCTACGCTAGCAGTAAAGTGTTACGTCATAGCGGTTGTGACAGACAAAAGTTAAATGAAAATTCTTGACAGTATACGTCCGTTTTCTCATGACATTTTGTATGCTCATGCAGGTTTATGTTTTATGCATTTACTAACAGAAAAGGAAGGAACATGGAGGATGTATAAAGGTACATAGCGACAGTTAATTGTGCCGTGTTTCTTCTGGCCGGTATTTTGTACCCCCTCCCAACCACGTGCCCGTTCGCCGTGTAATCCCGTGGCATGTTACAATTACGATATTACGCTTTTAGCAGGACAAGAGTGGCAGAAAAGTTACACAGAAGAAGTGGCAAGGGTAACCTATAACAGCAACATGTAACTGGAGAAAATGATGCGTTGACAATTTGTCAAATCAGTATGGCTAGAGAAATTGTCGTAAACGTGCCGGTATTATGATAATAGATGTTACTAAGTACTCATTGCCAGACCACCTATTGATGGCTGAGTGCACAGTTACACGTGCATTGTACACCATCAGTGGTCAAACAAACAGGTACTGTTCCCTGACAACAATGACTCTGAACCAATCAGTGTGCCACATTTGTAATTAAATCCCACTGACATTGTGCCAAGGGAACAAAGCCAGGTGCATTCCAGACCGCCATTTTGAGCCCAGGGGAGGCAAGCCTGCTGTGTGTCAAGTACAGTGGCATTGGATCCATATAGTTTTGTTATAAAAATCTCTTGACAAGCTGTACTGTGGTCAAAAACTACAAGCGGTAAGGACCAGAAGACATGGATGCCAAAAAAGACACCACTGATGGCAGTGATGGCAAAACAAATGGAGAGCTTGAAGTTGATTGTACCAACACTGAACTTGTCACTTCTCAGCAAAGCCTGGTACCAATCCCAGAAGCAGGGGTCTCTAAGGAAAATGGAGAGAATTCTGACACAGGAACGATGGCTCAGACAAACACTTCAGGGACAGCTAAAGGAGAGTCATCCGACAACTCTGAGACAAGAAGCACAAACACTTTGGATGCCACCATGTTGGGAGAGCAGACAAAATGTGTCGTACAAAAAGACATAAAGGTGAAGAACGCATCTGGTGTGCAAGTAGGCAACAACAATGTCATAAGCTATGGTTCATGGCAGGAGAGTCAAGATTCAGCAACTGTTGGAGCCACAGCAAGCCTGCCAAGGCCTGGGAAAGTTATTGTGTACCGAAACATACGGATAGAGAACTGCAAGTTTGTGCAAGTTGGAGACAACAACCGCATGATGATTGAGAAAACAGCACCACTGGCAGATGAAGGTAGGCACTATTTTCATGTGCGTTTTATGCCACATACATGTACATACATGTATTGAACATAGTCCTTGCAACACTACATAACATTTTTATAATATGAAATGAAAAAAAAAAAACACTTTAACTTTATTTTGCCATGGCATCACATAACTTTAATGTTTGGAATCCATCCTCAGGCTAGTGTACATTATGTTTAATTTTTGACTGTAAAAATGGTTACAGTTTGTGTAGACTTTGCCTTTAAAAACTTTTACCATTTGGACGTCTGTTTAGTGCCTGTCAGACTCCATGGAACAAATTAGTGGCATTAATTGGCCAAATAGACTAATATACAGATGGACAGAGGAGTTTGGCTTATAGGGAGATTTGACATGATTTGAGTGCCTCCCCTCCTCCGACACCAAAAACCACTGATAGTCTCCGTTGCAGTCTTCGAATGGGGCTATTTTTTGGGGGAGGGGGGGGGGGGGTTGGGGGGATTTGAAGACTTCAACGAAACCACCGTTTGTCAACTTCATATTCCTAGATACCCAGTATTGAAAAGCAATGGATATACTGTAGTTTGCCCCACAGATGAAGATGACCTACCATTGAGTACTTATATTCACATTTAACAAAAACATTACTCAGGTGATGAGGAAAAGACATTAAAAAGGAATCTGTTTATCATGCAGAAGTAAATGTCAGTACTGGGGTATGTGTTCAACAGGGAGGGTCATCATAACTTTATGAAAACATACCAAAAGCCAATAATTAGCTTGATGCTCTGTGCCAAGCCTAAGTACCCATTTTAGTGAGATTTGTAGTCTTCTTTATACAAAATTATAGTTAATCAAACCCTTCTGCCTCTTCTCCAGCCTTTGTGAGGGTCTGCTGTGAACTGGACATCGACCCAGGAAAGTCAGAAAGCATCTACGAGAGGCTAAGTCAGGACACTGTTCGGAAACAGTTTGCCAAAATGATGGCAGAAAGGTATAAAGTCACATGCAGCATAAAGTCTGCTAAGAAAGGGTGCATCCTCCTGGAGCTGGAGGTCCCTACAGAAGAGGACCGGCTGCAGCTCCTCCGCATGGCCAGAGACGGGACCTTCCAGCAGGTTCTCCTGCAGACCTTCCTGCCGGAGTTTGCGGCCGAGGGGAGGGCGGTGAACATGAACCTGGCCATCGGTGTGAGGAACCCTTCACAGGCTATGGTGGAGGAACTGCAGGGGGCCACAGCTTCAAGTGGTGAGTGCAACTGTGTTTCATTCCAAGATACATTCTTTAGTCATGTATGAATAGATTCTGATGAACTATTTGGAAAATACAATCTTTGATTGATATCCTAAGCAGCATTCAAATACTTTTTATTGTAGGTAATGAAAAATCTGTACTATCAAACTACATGATGTACATTGCTGAATTATAGTTACTGTAACATAGTATACATTTTTGTATACTCAAGAAATGCACATGTACAAGGCATTAAATGATTAAGGCAGTCAGAGATTATAAGGTATATACAGTACCACCCCCGTTAAACTCCACCTCCGGTTACGCCGGTCCACCTCCAGTTATGCCGCATCCACCTCCGGTTTTGCCGGGACACCTCCGGTTTTTCCGGGACACCTCTGGTGATGCCGCATCCACCTCCGGTTATGCCGGGACACCTCCGGTTATGGCATCAGCAGTTTGGTACGACAGAAGTCAGAAAATCGCCCATACCAACAAAACAGAGAAACCTGATGTCATCTTTTGCCTCCATTTCGTTGGCTAGCACCTTTTTCCGAGTTTTTGCCAAGTTTGGCGGTCCACGACCCTGTAGTTCTCGCTAACACCCCTGACCTCCCGTCACGATGCTGACCCGGAAGTAGTGTTGGAGCGCGCGCGTATTTCGAAATTCTCGGCACCGGGGGCCATGTGGTTATAAATTGTGACTGAACAGCGGTACCAAGTTCTCGCTTTTTGAAAGAATTTGAAATTAGCCATAAATATTCAGGCAACTGCTATAATGTTGTAAGATGACGTCGCTGAGAAGAGATACAGAGCCTTGTCACAGGACAAACCGGAGGCCTAAACAAGGGTGTACATCAACGCCGGTGTCCTTGTGATAATATAGTTTTGCCAGTATTGGGCTTGCGTTCTTATAGTATATGTAGGTATACAAAGGCTATTTTAACTTCTGAATTCGTCTATGCCACACTTTACAGCAGGCTCTTCCCAGCCCATTCTTCTTTAGCGTTTGCATTCCCACTTGCGAAAGTGATTCTAAACTTTTCTCTGTTTGTAGAGACGATTCATCTAATCATGTTTTACTCTGTGACAGGAGGGTATCGTCCGGCGACATAGTATTGTTTCTGACGATGTAACGCGCGTTTGCATCTGTATTTGTATGTTTCCTTTGCCACATGAGTAATTTGGCATGTCCCCTGCACGAACTTGCACCATGATGCACTTTTTTCGCAGCAGCTGTTTTTATTATCGATGTAATAACTTCAAAAATAACCCCTATTCCCTTGGTATTGTGGAACAGCTAACCAATAGGCCATGTGGTTTGGTAACTCCAAGCAGATGCATGTATGGGGTATGTATTCTCTAACGTAGGACATCTGTCGGTGCAGAGGAATCCCTAACGAGATGTTAGGCTTTGTGTCCTGGTAAGCAATCAGTGATATTAGGGATTCAATTCTTTTTGCGTGATAATGCACCTGTATATCTTCACGGTAGCTTTTCTTATAATCGATGTAATAATTTCAGAAATCACCCCTACGTCCTTAGAAGTCCAGATTTGCATTATTTCCGCGGGTTAATTAGGCCTTGTGGTAATAGATAATGCCAAGCAGATGTTACGGGATTCTCGAAATTCTCTGATCGTTTTGTGCACGTCGTCACAGGCAACATTTTACAATGGTGTGCGTCTTAGGTATCCATATGGGAAACTGTGTGATTGTTTTCATTTGGTGTCGTTCTTTTGAGACGCTGATCTTGCTGCTGATGCGTACAGGATTGTGCTTTAAAGTTGGCAGCTTTCAAGTACGTTTTTTTGTATAAGTCAATGCGATATCGATATTATCTGTATGCGATATAAACGCCACACCACAGAAAACAACACAACCGACATAAACCATAATTACGTCAAAGAGTATGTTACTAATACTCACGGTTACTTGTTTTTCATGTGATGTTATGCAAGTATTGTGACTATAGTCTCTGCATGTTGCAGTTGTGCCTTTAATGTCATGCGTTCTACATGATACAACTGAACAAATAAATAAATGAAAATAAATAAAGCTGGTATGCCCCTTACAACTTTCTGTTGCTGTCAGTATGCTTTACTCAGTGTGTCAATAGACTAAGAACCATTTGAGGGCAGGCTATTGACAGCCGGCAGCCCGGGATGCCAGCCAATAAGAGCTTATCACAAGACTTCCCCGCCATTATTCGCCAGTTTCTGATCCGTCTCTCGCCCAAGCCAACATAGCGCTGAATATGGGCGCTGAATTTTCTACTTGGCCGAGTTCAGTGCAGCGCTTGAAGCGTTTCAGGAAGCCAACCATATTGAGCTGAGCATAGTGACTTCTTAGATGGTGGTAAATGAGAATGGCAAGCTGCAGACAACGTTGACAAGTCTATAGGGCAGAGGAACATGTCTACAGCGCAGCAAAATTTGGATGTGTCAATCATGGCAAATCACGATGTTTATCATGGCTAAAGCCAATGGATTAACATCACATGCAGATATATATTGTTGTTAAGTTCAGGATGATAGTGAGCCAATATCAATAGACATGATTTTTAGACTTGAAGCCTTTGTTGTAGTAAAAGTGATTAATCATCAAATATGTGGAATAATGGAAGCCAGTTAATTGCACGTCGGATAAACGCACAATTCGGTCATTTGCACGGAAGCACAAAATCCCAAACAGGCTCCTATCACTTAATTTTTTGTGACTTCGCTTATCTACACGAGGAAAAGTCACCAATGCCGGATGATTGCACGAAAATTTGTCAAACATCGTCGACAAATTGACTGAAAATGCTAAATATCGTCAATCACGGTACAAATAAGCCGATATCTGTTAATATGCTACGTGAGATGAAACTATCACAGTAAATTTGAATCAAGATGCAGATGTTATAGCCTCTCTGGGGCCTATTTGATCTTTTTTCGGCTCGTAATACACTTTTGCTGGCCATTTCTTTTTGTACTTTTCGTTAAGAATTGCTTAATAACTAGGAAAAAATTTATATGGATATGCAAAACTATTTTAGTAGAAAATATATAGATGGGCCCCGGGCCCATGTGGTGCTGTCCGTGTTTTAAGAAATTTCGTTTTTTGTTGTTATATCAATTGTGGGAAAGATATTATGATAGATGTAGAAATGACATTCTTTGCAAAATATTGTCCAGTTGTAATCAGGTAGACAGGATGTCTTAAAATGTCCACTTCGAGCCATTAATTGCTCTATGAACTATCTCATTGTATGTTAGGCGCATCTTACGCACCCGGTGCCTCTGAAACCGCACCATCAGTGAGCTGTCTGAACAATAGAAAGGCATCAGGACAGTTCGGCACATGGACACTTCGGACCAGACATTTCGGTCCCAAGTTCAGGACACTTCGACCTCAGACTGAGGACACTTCGGCCTCAGGTTCAGGACATTTCGGGCCCGGGTCCAGGCCTCGATAGTTATCTACCACGTGGCCCGAGTCGACTGAATAACGTATAGTCTTAGGGCGTATAATTTTACAGTATCATATACTCGAGGATATCGCAATTAGTTTGGCCCTGTCACTTATGTGTACATACATGCTATACAATGTACAAATTAATCGAAAAGCTATGCGGAATTATGATAAAATGTTAAACATTAAATCTTGAACCATAGCAAACACACTGACCTACCACATTTACATCTGAAACAGCAAAGAAGCTCGCCCGTAAAATCAAACCAATTTATTTCGGCCGTTGTCGGTCATGGTCGGTAACGTATCAGCCATAGACGGGACGCTCGGAACTAATGCCGACAGGTACCGGGCATCATAAGTTGTTAGTTATTTGTATTAGTTTATAGTTGTTCACATTGCCATACATTGTAACTGTTACAATTGTTGCGCAATAAAGTTCTAAGTTCTATTAATATAGCAGGTAGCTGAACATTAAAAGAAATGTTTGTAACAAGTCGCGTTGTGGTGTACTTTAATAGAATTCATCATCATGACAACATTACTTGACGCTTGGACTAGCTATTTCTTCATTTTTTGTTTGTTTAATTTGCACAAGGCAGTACATTGAATTTGAGTTGACTCTGAGTTTTCTTGTCAATTTGACAATCATCCACACCATGGCAAAATGCAATGATTACTATCACAAGGACACCCCCGTTAATGTCCACCTCCGGTTACGCCGGGACACCTCCGGTTTGACCTGTGACAAGGCTTGTCTGTATCTCTTCTCAGCGACGTCGTCTTACAACATTATAGCAGTTACCTGAATATTTATGGCTAGTTCCAAATTCTGTCAGGAATCCTTGGGACCGCTGTTCAGTCACAATTTATAACCACATGGCCCCCGGTGCCGAGAATTTCGAAATAAACGCGCGCTCCAACACTACTTCCGGGTCAGCATCGTGACGGGAGGTCAGGGGTGTTAGCGAGAACTACAGGGTCGTGGACCGCCAAACTTGGCAAAAACTCGGAAAAAGGTGCTAGCCAACGAAATAGAGGCTAATGGTGGCATCAGGTTCCTCGGTTTTGTTGGTATGGGCGATTTTCTGACTTCTGTCGTACCAAACTGCTGATGCCATAACCGGAGGTGTCCCGGCATAACCGGAGGTGGATGCGGCATAACCAGAGGTGTCCCGGAAAAACCGGAGGTGTCCCGGCAAAACCGGAGGTGGATGCGGCATAACTGGAGGTGGACCGACGTAACCGGAGGTGGAGTTTAACGGGGGTGAGTACATTGTTTTCTCAGTCTGAATATTTTATACTTCAAAATGAATATACTAAATATTTATTGTCTTACTGATTATAGTGATAACAATGAACATAATGTTTTTGTTTTGGCCATTACAGACCATGAGGATGTTGTAGTGGTAGAAATTCCTGCGGCTGCAAGCGACCCAGCATCTAAGCATGACCAACCAGGATCAGCTGAAGCTGAAGGCAGCCCAGAGCAGTCTGATGATGATGTAGAAGCCACAACCAAAGGTTTGAGTTACATTATACTAGACTGTCCATTATACCTAATTTAAGAAAGATTATGCAATGGCCAACTGAGTAAAGTGTTCGCCTTGTATTCGGTAGATTGGGAGTTTGATCCCCAGTTAAGTTATACCAAAGATTTGTACATACTATTTTCTCAGTTTCTCTGTATAGCACTCAGTATTTCGAAAGCCAGGAAGGAGTATACACGATTGTATTATTTTATCATACAGTGGACTAGCCCCTTGCTGTCGTGATTGCACCTAGTTGTGTGGCTCAGGGCTACAGAAATGGAGACTGCCAAATGAACCATCTGGTGCAGAGACTTAAACTAATTACAATCATCATTTGTATTGGGAATGAAATCAAATGCTAACTTGTTTGATGTACTAAATAGCCTACAGTTAATATTACTTAGCAAGCTTGTTAATATGCACATGTGATGTGATTCATACATCAACAAGCTTAAATGTATTTGATACAGGCAAACAGACTGTTCCAGGCAAAGAAGTTCCAGACAGTACAGATAGCACTGCTACTGCCTTCACCGAAGATTTGTCCACAGTGAAATTGAAACTCCTGTCAGAGGCAGATGATGGGGAGGACGAGATATCCGTCTCAGTGGAAGGTACTTCAAAACTCATTTTATAGTTATACTTACATATATTATCATTAAGTGCCACTTCGACAACTATAATCAGTAATAACAACCCCACTATTTTGAGGAAATTTGATACATGTACTTTCAATCAACACAATACAAATATCAAGCTAATAACCCTGATAGGCATGACCAATGTGTATATGGGTTGCATTAAACCTTCTTTGCCACATGTAATGCTAGCTCACCTTTATCCACAGGATACCCTACATGTATATCTTTTTATTCAGTTGTTTTTAAAAATGGGGCATTGACATTTGTACGGATATCAAACAAGTGGTTTTAAGCTGCAATATTTTGAACGGCAATGGACGTTGGTTTCAAAGTGCAACGTCTAGAAGCAGGTCTCTCTTGGGAAAATGGAGAGAATTCTGACACAGGAATTATAGCTCAGACAAACATTTCAGAGACAGCTGATTAAGAAAGAGAGTCATCTGACAACTCTAAGGCAAAAAGAAAAAGTGCTGGGTTCTTTTATTTGCACACACCCCTACCCTATCATAATCATGCAAAAGGGCTGTATACAGAAATTTACATGTAAAGAAAAATTAATATACATCTTATTTGTTCTCCCCCTCAGGCTATGCAGTGCCATCTGTGTTGGGAACGGGAGCGGCTGCAGCAAACTTCCCACAAGAGGAGTTCGATGAAAAGTTCCTGACTTGTGAAATCTGCCAGAACATCTTTGACAACCCCCGAGTCCTGCCCTGTCTTCACACCTTTTGTGCCAGGTGTCTAGAACGATGGCGGAAAGGTAAGAACCAGTTCACCTGTCCTACCTGTCGGCACCAGGTTAGTCTACAGGGAAAAGATGTCACCAGTCTGCCTCCAAACTTCTACATCAACAACCTGCTGGACTTTAGGGCCTTGCAGAGCAGTGAGGAAGCTCGCAGTCACTGCCAGATGTGTGAGTCTGTAGCCAGGATTGAGGGGACTTGTGCTGACTGCCATTTCCTCTTGTGTAAGAACTGCATAACAGCTCACAGTAACATCCCTGCACTGATGGACCATTACATCATCACCCTACATGACCTGAAGAACCCCAACAGCAGATTGAAATATACCCAAGCACAGTACTGTCCTCAGCACACTGACCAGCAAATGACGTCCTACTGCCAGCCCTGTGCCCAACTCGTGTGCCAGGCCTGCACTGTTGATGAACACCGACCAGGGCCAAATCATGACCCACGGGAGGTCAGTAAGGTCGCACAGAAGGTCAAGGGTGAACTACAGGCCCTAGTTGGGCAAACCCAAGATACAGCCAAAGCTCTGACAAAAACTGTCAGCACTGTTACCATGGAGATAACAAGCATCACTGTTAACTGCGACAGGGAGGAAAAGAAGATTAAGAAACATTTTGCACATCTGAGAACAAAACTGGACGAGGAAGAGCAGAAACTGCAATGCAAACTGAGGGAGATGGAAGCAACCCAGAAGGAGCCTCTGCTGAAGGAGAAAGAAGGTTTAGAAGAGACTTTAAGGTCCACAGAAGAAGGCCTTAAGTTATGTACAGAAATTCTTGTTCGAGGTAATGATGTAGAAATTGTCACACTCAGGCAGCAGCTTGCAGGCAAACTTAAGAGTTTAACAGCAACCAAAACCTCACATAAAACTCTGGAAAAAGATATCTTATTTCTACCCAACATAAAAATGTTAACATGTAACCCCGGGGCTGTATCGTTGTTAAACACAGAAGGCATTACAGTCACAGAGCCTCCTGTAGAAAGTCTGCCAACTAATGTCATCTTCAGACCACATTTTGGTCAAGATCGGGGAACACCACAAATCACAGTGAACTCTCCTGGGGAGCAGAGTGTAACGTTAGACACCACAGAAACCAGTGAGGGGGTGTTTGAGGCAGTTTGGAGGCCACAAACATCAGGGAGGCATGAGGTGAAGGTTACAGGGGGTGAAGCTACAGGTGGAGGGGTAAGCCGGCGCCTGTGCTCCCACCTCACTGTAGATGTGGAGAGTAACAACCCTGTACTGAGGTTTGGGCAGAAGGGCAGCCAGCAGGGGCAGTTTCACAGTCCTATAGATGTAGCAGTTAGGGGGGACAGGCTGTATGTGGCTGATCTTGGTAACAAACGTGTTCAGGTGTTTGATCTGAGTGGGAACTTTAGCTTCACATTTTCAACAACTACCGGTACAAACCCTTGGTCAGTTGCAGTTCAGACTGATGGCACAATAGTGGTGAATTGTGATCAAAATGAAGTGATGAAATTTTCCGCATCAGGAGAACTGCTGCACAAATTTCCTCTGGGTGAATATTGCCTAGAGCCCTATGGCCTGGCAGTGCAGAGGGATGGGAGGGTTGTTGTAGCTGAACCAGACAAACACAGCATCTTCCTGTTTGAGGCAGATGGGACACTGGTGAAGCAGGTGGGATGGGAGTCGCAGGAAGAGCAGTTAAATGAGCCATGTTTTGTCTGTGTGGATAAAGAAGACAACATTATTGTGTCGGATAAAGAGAACTGCCACGTTCAGGTGTTTGACAAGAATCTGAACTTCCAACACAAGTTTGGTCAGGATGGCAATCAGCCACAGGACATGTATCTCCCTATGGGGGTGTCAGCTGACAGCAGAGGTAACATAGTTCTGGCAAATGCAGAAGATGATCGTGGTGTAGAACATGGCAGGAACCTACAGGTGTTCTGCCTAAATGGTACCTGGGTATCCACCATAAGCAGCGATGGGGACAAACTGAACCTTCCCCACGGGGTGGCTGTGACAGAGGATGGACATGTGTTTGTAGCTGATACTGGTGACCACTGTATCAGGAAGTACAGATACATGTGATGAAGTTACTGTTTCCCCCTTTCAAATAAGTCCTTGTATTAAACCATCAAAAACTTGTGACACAGACATAACACTTCCATGTAGTTTTGTGCATGTATCATGTTCATTTTGGAGAATTCAAAATTTTGTATTATACTAATCACCTGCTTCAAAAAAAGCAGGTACTATTACTTTTGGTAGGAATCATGTTTTGGAGTTTGTGTTTCCGGACCGATATCTTTAGAACCTCTGGATGGATTGCGATCATGTTTGCTATGGGGGTAGATGTTGTGAGCCATTGTGCTTTAGTGCGTATTAGAAGTTTGCTGCAGTTTTGTGGTTTGTTTTTGAAAAAAATATTAATTTTTACACTCCTTTTTGACAGGAGTAGAGTGGTCCTAGTTGATCATATGGCAACTGAATACAGCTGGGGCAATTAGGCACCCCTGTCACCACTGTGTGCGGGGTGAATCACTATAATACACATAAGAGATATGAAGCCGATGGCTGCACAGATCCACAACTAGTAGAAAGAGTAACTGTGACCATCCCTCTGTATGGACTGAACCAATATATACACATTAGGGATATGTGCCAGGTGCAAGTGTAACAATATGAATAAAAATGAAATGAGGTCACCAGAAAGGTGTAGTTTTGGATCTCACTATTTACCATAGGTAGACATATAAGAACAATGATGGAATAATTTTGCCAATTACATCAAACCATATCAACCCCACAACACACCATACCCACAATCACAAAACAAAATATTTCATGCAAGTTTGAGTTTTCAAACTCTTGTTGTAAATGCAATCAGCTTTTAGTTCATGCTTCCTTTGTTGTGTGACATCTGTACAAATTGCCATGCATGTACTAAAATTGTAATGGTTTTATATGCAATGGCTGTGCTTCATCACTGAAAAGGTTCATGCTTGAAGCTCAATGTCAATGAGTTTTGTTGTCCTGGCAAAAAAGTTTAAGCTTTGAGGTATCTGTATCTGTATCTTTTTAGCCAGACGATATAACCGCCCTTCGGCGTAACACACCAGCTAAAGGTACAGCAGAACAGAAACTTTTATAGCGGTATACTATTACAAGCAAGTTAAGTGTTTTACACTGAATGAGGTTACATGGTGAGACTACAAGATAAATAATGTTATGTAATCATGATCTTTATTGCATGTTCTTGCCCACATGAGCTAAATGCATTTAGTTATTACAATTTACCATTATTACCTAAAAGTAAAAGATAATTTGATTTCTTGTAAATGAATGTTGCTAGACATTTTGAGAAACAAAACCTATTAGCCAAGGCTATGCTTCCACTAATTCCATCTTTAACCAAGCTGTTAATTAATGTAATAAGGTTATGCTACTACTAAATAGAATTCTCTCTGTCATTATATAGTAGATTCAATCAATTAGAATTAGATTAGAAATGTTATAATCATAGTTGCACATTGTCCATGTAGTACATGCTTTGGAGATTTTCAATGCTTCAAATTAAACGTTAACCTTGTACTCTTTGTTACGTCTTGAGTAGAATTTACATGATCAGCACATCCAAATTGGAAGCTGTAAAAAATTTTTGTTACTTTGAAGTTTTTAGCTGATGCCTAGAACATTAAACTATTGAATGCTTCAAGATCTTAAGTCGTAACTGTACTGTATGAAAGAGGAGATCATTGCAGTCTTCGGATTTTGTGTGAAATGTATTCTGTTTTTCATTGATTGTATGGTTCAACATTATATTACTATCCTATAATTACGCTTCTATTCTTAGTGATTTGATTAATGAGATCTGACTAATGTAATGATTTAACAAAAGGCTGTTTTGTGGTAAATACTGAAAGACTTGGTCATACTTTATTGAGTAGGGCACATTTTTAACATCAAATTTGATAGGTAATCAGTAGTTATCAAACTCCACAAGACAGTGTTTAGCTTACAAATTGAAACTTTGAGACTTATTTTCTGACAAATAATGATTCTAAAAACAAGCATGCTACTTCACAATTATACGATTAAGTACCCACTAGTCACAAAGGTGGAAAACTTATGTTGATGGATGTGCTGCCCCTATGGCCGGTGAGGCTATGGGACCGGTGAGGTGAGGTGAGGTGAGTCTTGAGTAGTCTCTACCAGACTCCGGATCGCTGGAAAAATCGTAGAAATGGAACAAATAGAGGAGTAAGCCGGCCAGAGGAATATAACCGGCCAGGGAACAGCACGCGATCCACGGATCCTAGGATCGCGAGCTGTTCCCTGGCCGGTTATGTTCCTCTCTATTTGTTCCATTTCTACGATTTCCAGCGATCCGGTGTCTGGTAGAGACTAAGTCTTGAGTACATAAAAAAAGCATTCAGCATAGTGCTAAACTCCACATTCTCAAGCACTCTTTAATTGAATTAAACAATTTTAGCCTATGGCTGAATACAGTGTGTCTGACATGGCCTGACTTAAAGTTTGGTTACAAAACCAATTTCAGGGGAGTGAGGAAAGTCGTGTAAAGTGCCTTTCCCAAGGGCAAAAGATCGTTGACACGGTAGCCGGATTCGAACTCAGGACCTCTTGGGTCCAAGTTCTTTGTCCTGCTACCGCAAAATTAAATCCCTGCAAACTTAGATGCATTTACAGTGGCTTGGCATTGTGCACATAATCATATATTATAACGTTTACTACTTTAAATTTGCTTGAGCTCAGAACTAGACTATGCAGAATACTTGTGAGCTGGTGAAAGTCCCGTGGCCTTGCCATGTGACTGATTAACCTCCAATCTGCTAAGGTAGCTGTTTAGCACCAGATTTGCATTGTTTATGGGGTGAGGCAGCAGGGAGAAGGCCAAAGTCTCCACAAGTTGCTTCAGTTATCAAATAAACTGTGTAGTTAAAACACCTCTGAACCAATCGCAGCTAAGCATGTATCTCAGACCAAGCAAAGGTTGTGCAGGGTACAAAACGGGTGCATTCTGACCCTCCATTTTGAATTAACGATTAGCCTACTTTGTAACGTTATGTCAAGTATCACAATTCTGAGATCTTTACTGCATGCTAAACTGCAAGAATCCTAACTTTGTGACAACACGACAAAATGGATACAGAGGAAGACAAAACCAGTGGAGATAAATGTACATCTGGGAACAGTAACTGCAATAACAATCAACTTATAGTTCCTGACAAAAGTGAGATACCAGTCCCAGAAGCAAGCCTCCCTAGTAGTGAGAATGCTGACACAGCGAGAAAACTTCAAGTTCAACTTCAAGCAACGTCAACTGCAAGTACCACAGAGACACCACTACTAGCAGAGCCATCAGACGATTCAGAGGCAATAAGCACAAACAACTTGGACCCTGTCATGTTGGGGAAGCAGACAAAAGTTGTCATAAACGAGGACATACAGGTGAAGAACGTATCCGCTGTGCAAGTACATGTAGGCAACAACAATGCCATAAGCTCAGACACTGACAGGCAAGATTCAGCTATGGTTCAAGGTGCCGCAGCAAGCCTGCCAAGGCCTGGGGAAGTTCTTGTGTACCGCAACACACAGATACATGTAGAGAACTGCAACTTTGTGCAAGTTGGAGACAGCAACCGCATGGTGATAGAGAAGACAACACCGCATGAAGATTGTAAGTACAACTTTAAATGTTAACCCTCGCAAAGCTCAGTCATACAGTCAACGCATACTAGTAGAACACTTTTCCTATGTGATTCTTATGTATGACTCAAAGATATAGAAACCAAACCAAAAATCAAAGCTAATATCCATGGATAATTGATTTTTCACCCAAAATTAGCCCCCGAGATAAGGATATAGGAGCCTGTTGTCCACCAAGTACTAGTAGATGCCTAGCTAGCTCTCCTCCTAGGGTGTGACTGACTACCAGGAATCACAAGTTAGAGGAAGACTAATTGGCAATAATGAAACTTATCAGATAATTTCATATCCTCTAAAACAAACATTAGAAACTCTCTGATTGGGGAAAAAGGCATGATAGACACAGGAAATATGTCCTCTTTTGCATGATGTGTTTCTTCTGCATTTCCCCTGTGCTTTCACTGAACTTTGGATGTGATGAATTAAACATACATGTTACCTCTGAGAGTGGGAAGGGGGAGGGAGGGAGAAAAGGAGAGATAGAGATTCAAATGTGATTAAAACAGTTAGCAGGTGTTGCTTTGTAATCTGTACTTTGTGCACATGTACGTGTAGCTACAGTACAACGATGTATGTGTGGGCGTGAGTTCAACAGGGTATACGTAGGTCATCATGATTTTATGAAAATATGGCAAAAGCCAATGAAATTAGTTTTAAATTTTAACACTCCCTGTGTCAATCCTACATCTACCCTTTTTACTAAATCAATCTATTCAACTGTAACCTTTTCCCCAGCTTTTGTGAACGTCTGCTGCGAGCTCGACATAGATCCAAAAACAGCAGACGACATCACACAGAAACTAAGTAACAAGAACATTTTAGAGCAGTTCGCCAAGAAAATGGCTGAGACATACAGCGTGACTTGTAAGATAAGAGGTGCTAAGAAAGGGTGCATCCTGCTGGAACTAGAGGTCCCCACAGAAGCAGACCGGCTGCAGCTCCTACGCATGGCCAGAGACGGGACCTTCCAGCAGGTTCTCCTGGAGACCTTCCTGCCGGAGTTTGCGGCCGAGGGAAGGACGGTGAACATGAACCTGGCCATCGGCGTGAGGAACCCTTCACAGGCTATGGTGGAGGAACTGCAGGGGGCCACAGCTTCAAGTGGTGAGTGATATTCAAATTCTGTTACACACAAATGCACAGTTGTGCTTCATTCATACATGTCATTCAATTTGGTACCACTCTGCTCTTGATTGTGTCAACATTTCTTTTTGTCATCACTCAATCATATTATTTTTCATAACTCAATCATGTGAAATAATTCTACAATTGCTGCCACATGCACATGTAAGATTAGGAAAACTTGGACATGATAGTGGTTGCACCCATCTAAATGGTGTTTATTATGACTGAAATACAATTGGTACCATGACAATGATCCTTTTGTGATCATGACAGGCCATGAGGAAATTGTGGTGGAGGAAATTCCTGCTGCTACCCCTCACCCATTGTCAGCAAGGAAGAAAGACCAGTCAGAGTCAACCAAAGGCGACCCAGGAGACTTGGCAGAAGGTTATTGCAATTACGATTATTCTTTAAATTTAACAGTTATGCATTATCAGACCAATGATATCATAGATTCACATGATACAGACATACAGTCTCTGACAGTGACCAACACTGTGTAGCTTCCTTGTCATTGTCATTGTTACTTGTAGCTGCAATCATAACAATTTCAAAGTTATAGCAAACTATTTTCAAGTTGTTAGGCCTCATCTTTTCTTTTAGAGTTATCTTAATGTAACAATTTGTTTAATTTTTTTTGTTATATTGCTTTATTTCGATTCATCACAATCTGGAAGGGAAAGCATTTTTCTCTTCGCCAATGGCGATAGAGTATGTTTTTGTTTGACTTGGGTCTGTATGTAGGTCAACAGCATATAACTCGAGAAATTGTGGATGGAACTTTGTGATTTTTGGTAGGTGTGTAGCGGTTGTCGAAAGGAATGCCAAGTTCGAAAACGGTTTACCTGGCGTTTTCCTACGGTACTGCAGCGAGCTTGGTATGTTTTTTGCAGTTTGTTTTGGGCAGCATAAGTCAAAATCTAGCTGGGCGATTTTCAAGAAACTTGGTAGGTGTGTAGCGGTTTTGGAGAGGAAGGTCAAGTGCGAAAATGGTTTACCTGGCTCTTACCTACGGCGCTGTAGCGGGATTTGTATGTAAGTGCATTTGTCTGTAAGCAAGATAACTCGAGAACCCTTGAATGGATCCTGATGATATTTGGTAGGTGGGTGGGGGTCAAGAAAACGAAGGTCAAGTTCGATAATGGGCCCCCTAGTAACTGCCTAAGGTACTGCAGCAAAACTTTTATTTTTGACACTTCGTGTTTTGGATATGCTGTGGTCATGATTTTTGAGTGGTAGATAGCCCTTGGGGCAGAGAGTAAGTGCTGTGAGTTTGGACCCCCTAGCGGCTTTTTGGGAACTGCAGGCACCGATTTCCTTTCAAACTTTGAACGAGAATAACTCGAGAACGTGTTGACGGATCATCAGGATTTTTTGGTATGTAGATAGAATGAGTACTTAAAATAATAATCTACATGGAAAGATGCATTTAATTGTAATCAGTGGCCAATTAACAGAAATAAACTGTTTTGTATATACATGTATCTCACTTGACCTATATCTATGGACACATCTGTTTGACAGATGTTTTTGCTGGAGGAAACACTGACAAGCCGTGAGCTGGACACTGAAAAGCTTGAAATTCTGATTGACCAGGGGTGCTATCAGGTCATCTTGTACAATTAGGTCTTGTTTTGGTAGCATTTGTGGGGTTTGGGGGTAGGTACTATTTAGTAATACATGAATAAGACCTTAAAGTCTTAAATAAAGGCATGATTTAGTAATACATGAATAAGACCTTAAAGTCTTGAATAAAGGCATGATTATTTGGCGAAGAGATGGGTTCGTTGAACTCTAGTAAGTTTATAATATCAACATTGTAGGTTTTGAAATTTATTTGTAGGGCACAAGAGTCTTTTAGGTGAAGATGTTCCAGATGTGACTTCAAGCAAACCTGCCCTCTACACAGATGACGTGCCCACTCTATCCAAAAAACTCCATCCAGACCCTGATGAAGAGGAGGGGGAAATAACAGTCTCAGTTGAAGGTACAAATTTGTACTTCTCATTTCTGAGAATAATGATCTACCTAAAAGGTAATAAGATTCATTGCATAAGACTAAATTACAGTAGATTTCTCTACTGTAACTGAGTTTCCTAAAAATCATGTAGAATGGACCTTCCAGCTGAAGGTCATGTCACCAAATAGAACCCCTTAAGCTTGTTCTATGTCAAACACCTCAGTCGAAAACAGCCCCAGTGGGACAGAAATGGCCTGTCTGAAAGAAAAATGCTATGCCTTCTTTGTTGAAGACTACACTGACTGAGTACGATGGATTACGGTGCAGGATGGGCAGGATGCATGTGTAAAGCAGGGTACGCTTAGAGACGGGACTTTGCACTTAGTCAACATGAAGCAGACTTTGCAGTGTAGTGTCTTATAGTTAGCATGTACAAGCTTCCTCCCCTTGAAAGCCCAAGCTGCTTTCTTCTTAATTTCATTTTTCTCCTTAGCAAGTATGCAAATGTCATTCACGCAACAAACACAGTAGAAAACCTGTCACAAATATATGTACCCTGCTATACACGTGCAGAAACTGGGCACTCCTGACCACCACCATTATACTATGCCATGCAGTGCCTCACGCTTCCACTGAAATTATAGTGTCCTTACAGCAATTTTGTCCACGCCTTCCTCAAAAGAGTGGATGCCTCTTTTATTATATTCTGAGAGGATTTCAGGGCCAAAAAGCTAAACTGATGTCAGTCAAAGTTATCAACTAAATAGTGGCTGTGGTCAGTTCTGTCCTCCTCACGCTGTTTTGGACCAAGGTGTTCGAAATACAAATGTGTATAATAGGGGGTGGGGTTAATGGTGTTCGTTTGGAAGGATCCATTGATCATGAAACAGTTGATTATGCTTTACAGACATTATGATGGTCTTAATGGGCCACAGTGCCTGAAAATTAAAAAAATAAAGCTTAATCTTAGAAAAAGACATGCAGATGCACAGTCATGATGTATGAGAAGCCTGTGAAATATCCTTCCATTCAAGGCTATGCAGAGGCTGCAGCACTAGGGACGGGGGCTACAACTGCTGCGGACTTCCTACCAGACGAGTTTGAAGACAAGTTCCTGACTTGTGACATCTGCCAGCATATCTTTGAAGACCCCCGAATCCTGCCATGTCATCACACGTTCTGTGCCAGGTGTCTACACAAGTGGTCCAAGGGAAAGCAACAATTCACCTGCCCTACCTGTAGGTACCAGGTGACACTGCAAGAAACAGGTGTCAGTAGTCTGCCTTCTGATTTCTACAAAAAGAACCTGCTAGATTTCAGGGCCTCTCAAAATGTAAAAGAAGCTTATGCTCAGTGTCAGATGTGTGAATCAGGGGCCAGGGTAGAGGGTTCTTGTGAGGACTGTCCTTTCTTCCTATGTAAAAACTGTATTGCAATACATGGCAAAACTCCAGCACTGAAGGACCACAATGTTATTCACCTTGGCAGTCCTACAGAGTACTGTCCTCAGCACACTAATCAACCCATGGCGTTCTACTGCCAACCCTGTACCAAGTTTGTGTGCAGAGAATGTACCATTAATGAACATAAATCAGGACCAAACCACGACCCACAGGAGGTCAGTAAGGCTGCACAGATGTACACAGTTGAATTAGAGATGTTAGTGGAAGAAACCAAGAACACAGCTGACATTTTGGAAAAAACTGACAGTATTATCACCAAAGAACTGACAAGCATCACAACAAATCTAGGGCTTCAGAAGACAAAAATAGGAGAATATTTTGCAAAGCTGAGGGTAGAACTAGATAAGGCAGAGCAGGAAGTCACAAAGAAACTAGAAGAGATGGGAAAGAGTCAAAAGGAGCCTCTTCTGAAGACAAAGGAGGAACTGCAAAGAGACACTTTAAAATCTCATAAAGATGGAGTACAGTTCTGCAGGGATATTCTTGAAAGAGGTAATAGTGTAGAAGTTCTCACTTTTGGACAGCAGCTAAAAAATAGCCTAAACCACTTAAAAGCAAGGACCATCTCTTATGAAGGGCTAAAAGAACAGATTTTGTTTAAAGCTGACAAAGAAGCCTTGGTACCAACTCCATGGTCTCTTTCACTGCATGAGACAAGCTTAATAGTCCCCGAGCTCCCTGTAGAGAGCCTCCCAACTGTCATCATTTTTAGGCCAAAGGAAAGCCAATTTGATAATACACAAGTCACAGTCAAATCCCCTGGGGGACGGGTTGTTAGATTAGACACCACCAGAGTCAGTGAAGGGGTATTTGAGACAGTCTGGAGGCCACAAACATCAGGGCAGCATGAGGTGGGGGCAGTGGTGGGGATCCTGTATCGCCTGGATCCTAGTAATACATTCTTGCTAATGCATCAGAAGAGGTACCGGTCAGGGGGGGTAGAATACGTGGAGCAGACATATCAGCCGTCAGGTCTCACTGTAGATGTGGGCAGTAACAACCCTGTACTGAGGTTTGGGCAGAAGGGCAGCCAGCTGGGGCAGTTTAACACTCCTATAGATGTAGCAGTCAGGGGGGACAGGCTGTATGTGGCTGATACTTTCAATCAGCGTGTTCAGGTGTTTGATCTCAGTGGGAACTTTTGCTTCTCATTTCCAATGACTGCAAACCCTGGATCAGTTGCAGTTCAGACTGATGGAACCATAGTGGTGAGATCTGGGAAGGAAGTGGAGAAATTTTCACCATCAGGAGAACTGCTCAACAAATTTCCTCTGGGTGAATATTGCACAAAGCCATATGGCCTGGCAGTACAGAGGGATGGGAGGGTTGTTGTAGCTGATAAGGGCAAACACAGCATCTTCCTGTTTGAGGCAGATGGGACACTGGTGAAACAGGTGGGAGGGCAGGGGCAGGGGGAGGGGCAGTTTGATGAGCCATGTTTTGTCTGCGTAGACAAAGAAGACAACATCATTGTGGCAGATACATGCAATAGCCGTGTTCAGGTGTTTGACAAGAATCTGAACTTCCAACACAAGTTTGGTCAGGAGGGCACACAGCCACAGGACAAGTGGCACCCTATGGGGGTGTCAGCTGACAGCACGGGGAACATAGTTCTGGCAAATATTGGGGGTTTAACTAATGGTGTTCATCACAGTCAGAAGCTTCAGGTGTTCCACCCTGATGGTACCTGGATTTCCACGATTAGTAGTGATGGGGACAAACTGAACAAACCCCACAGGGTGGCTGTGACAGAGGATGGACATGTGTTTGTAGCTGATCCTGGTGACCATTGTATCAGGAAGTACAGATACATGTAAGGGACTAAGGTTGAAGTACTCCAAGAATAGTAGAAATCTTATTAAAACAAACAAACAAACAAACATTCAAGTCTTCACCCTTCTCCCTGCTTAAGTAGCCATTTAGTACCAAATGGCACATGCAGCTACAGGCCTAGAGCTAGACAACAGGGGAAGGCCTACATGTGTATCTTTGATTCAAAACCACCCAGTTAAAACACCCTTTGTATAAATAATGCTTGTTTTTGAAGAATTTACACTTTTTTGCCTCGTGTGTAATCTGTAGTCGAAAGCTGGCAAACAATAAACAATGGGTAATTTACTACTATGTACAATGAGAATTACAGAAAGCATGTTACCGGGTAAGCACAAAAAAGCCTGCTATGGAGGCTAGATCATCTGTATATGTTATCATCATAATATAGTAATAGTTTAAGTAAGAAAGAAGGAAGTTTAAGTTACATGTTAACTTTGTTAACTGTTATCAAGCTGTTGAAGATTGTTTTATGTTTGACCATCTTTTGTTGTTTTATCATTGAAGGCACTTGTTTTCTCGGCATTGGGCCAAAATAGTGAGTTGCATTGTGAACGTTCGAACTCAAATATGACATTAAGGCAGTTCTCTCTCTCTCTCTCTCTCTGACCGGTTTAGTGTCCGTTCTTCCCTGTAGCAGGGGTTGGACGTGTTGCCAAGACGGTTTGGTTTAACAAACAGTTCATCAGTAAATTTCTTTACTGCATGTGATTAGAATGAAGAGATTAGTGGCATTCTGTATACTGCTGTGATCAGGTGTCTAGAATTGAATTTGTAGTTTGAAATGTAACAGCAAACAAATGAGTATTGGAAATTTCTTGATGCTCCCTAACTGTCCTTGTTATGAGAACAGTAGACTTGTTAGTTAGATCATATTGTGGCAGGGCTCTAGCCAGCGTCCGTTTTTCCGTCAATTGACGGAAATTTGCTGCGAGTGACGGAAAAATTTTAAAACCAATCCGTCAACCTTGAACACCAAAAATCCTTGGTGGAAGCTACAGGCGGCTTGGGGACGCCGTCCACGGCCGAAAAAGCCACACACTGTTCGTTTTGCTATTGTTATGATTGTTGACGAAGTGTGTCGGCGCCCTTTCGCATACAATAATCTCATTACGTTACCTTAATCTTATTAAAAACCCGTTTTTCAAGGTCTCAGTTCATTGTTTCTAACTCCTGGAATAGTGTTTTCGCGGTTTGCGCGACAATGGGAATTGGCTGACGGAAAAAAATGTTGAGCTGGCTAGAGCCCTGTATTGTGGACAGCTTAGCTTAATGCAATGCTATACGTACAAATTTCATGCGTTCTGTAGGACTGTGATACCTGGGAATGATTGGTTGTAGGACTGTATTGATAAAATTAATAGAAAATTACATATGTTGCTTGTGAAGATTTCAGCTTTGTGTTGCATGAGGTTGGACATTTATTCAATATTCAAGATCTTTTGAATGACATATTGTACATTGAGCTTTTAGATTAAGGTAATCAATGATTACAGTCTTTACACTTGGCATCAGTGTTTTGCTAATTACTTGATTACTCAATCTTCATGCCATGTTTAAGTTCTGATTTAATAAATGGCTGTTTTTTGTGAATACTGCAAGACTTGGTCACCTGGCAATAGTTGATACTCTTAGTGTTACTTTGACAACTTAATCAGCCTACAAACAAACCTGATACCCTAATCTCCAAGCAGATCCTACAGTAGCATAAGATACGGTAGTATTAAAAGCTGGCAGAGGAGTGAAGCCGGCTTAGGAGTTTTGCTACCAAACATGGCAAATGGACACCTCTTGGTTGACTACACTCCTTGGCCAGTTTAGTACTTCATTGTATCTTATGCCATCGTAGGATCTGCTTGGAGATTATGATACTCTAGCTGTGCTCTGGTGTAGAAATTAAGCAGACAACATGGTGCAACTCACTCTGCTGGTCTGCTGGCTGTGTCATGTCTGGAGGGAGCTCTCACAGGATCCGGCTGGAAAAAAAACGTGAAATGAGAAATATAATATAACATAATATGATATATAATGAGAAATGACAACAATACCTTATAGGGGCAGTAAAGAAACACTAATAGTAAGCAAATGCATTGTTAGCAAAATAAATTCTACCATTCCAATCAACCAATCGTCCAGGGTGGGTTTGGGTGAAAAAGTCTGCAGTCTTGTCTCAAAAGGATGATTTGCCTCTTTATATTTTCTAGTTGCAAATTGGAGTGTCTTTTTACTCTCTTTTTTTCTTAAACACTGTCAGGATACGGCCAATGTTCTCTAGTAGTACTCTCTACAACTCATAGACAGCTTAGTAGTGGAACATCTCTGTTTAATTCCTTCCCTAATCTAAGATGTATAATCAACCCCTGCCTTCTGAACATTTTCTACATCTGGTACTCTCTTTCTGACCAAAGCCTGCCTATCTCTCCTGGCTTTCTCTGATGGCCATATCAAGTCCATACAAATGCATAGCTTTATCACACTGACAAAACAAACATCCACGTGACATGTACATGTGATCATTTTAGTTCAGCATTTCTGTCAATTAAAAAAATAATAATAAAATAAAATATTTGTAAAATGCTTCCCCTCACACCACCCACCTGTTGCCTGTCCTGTCCTCTCCCAGCACCCCCTCCCCTGTTGTGTCTGGGGGTGCCACGCCCATGAAGGATGAACTCCATGGTAACAAGAGGGTAAAATCACCTGTTGTGATGAGAAAAATCCTGGAGTTAGAACAGGTACATGCATCGGCAAGACTGAAATTGAAAAGAATTTTCAGGTACAGGTAACTGTGCTACAGCATGTGAAGTTAAAGCACAGATCTGGACCTAAATTTCATGAATGGCAAAATTCCACACATATAACAATACATGTTGAAGTATCAACAGATATGATGTAACAGGTGGTCCCCTAACTTTGGACGTAAATTTATGAGTTTGACATTGTATCGCAGCAGCAGTGTCCGACTTGTCTGAAAACTCTTGTATTTTTTCAAAAGATAAATGAGAATGACGATGTTTGGGGATGTTCCGTTAAAAATTTGATTTTACATCATCCATGCACATCGGATTAAAAGAAAGTGGACAGAAATACTTACCTTAAAGAGTCTGCAAGACGACAAGCCTATAGCTACCAGTCTGAGTGAGAGTCAATGCTAACAGCAAGGCTGCAGAGAAAGGTAAGAGTCTGTCTGAGATGGCACAAGAGTAAGGTGTTAGATGTTCTACATAGCAATATATATACTAGTAGTACACAAACATAATGAGACACTGGGGACAGGAAACTGCCTCTAATTTGAAGAATTTGACAATTCAAATCACCTGGGTATCTACAGTAACAAAAAGTCTTTACGTGACAATATACAAAAGAAATATCTCAAAAGACAGGAAATGCCATTATAAGAGCAGTTACGAGATTCTGAAAAAAAGACAGATCTGAATAGAGTAGCCCAAGGGAACCATTAGTGTTTGGAAGAGAAAAGTCTAAAGGGGCTAGCCCCAACCAGGCCTTCCCATGGGGGTACAGATTGTAGAATTTGGCGTAATAGGGAATAATTGGCCTGGAGAGTCAGTCTGTGCTTAGGTAACTGCTCTTGAATATGGTGGCCAGACTCCCCTTGATAGCCAGCATAGTTCAGTTCAGTTCAGTTCAATTCATCCTCATATTCATAAGAGGTACCACTAATAATATCAGACCATGCATCTTTGTCTAGCATGGCAGTTAGCAGGTTGCGATCCTTCAGTCCAACCTCACTCTCCAGTACATTCTTAAATGTCAGGTTCGGTCGTCCCTTTCTTCTTTTCTCCTCGGGTTCCCAGAGGAGAACTTTGGAGGCCATCTCCTCGTGACGCGCTATATGGCCAGCAAGGACCAGTCTTCTTTTCTGAATAGTTCTACAGATCGGGGGAAGTCCATTGTACAGCATAGTTACTAGGAGCCACGTCTTTATCAAGGGAGCAATAAGCGGATAGAAAACCTACAATCAAGCTGATTTAAACTTACAACACACAAAGCCATCGATCCCAACAGCCTTTCTCATCAAAATTGTGGAAAAAAACACACAATGGATAATCAGTCCCAAGTGACTGAAAAGGATCTGGCCTGTTTGTAACAGGAAGCAAAGGCAAAGAAAGTTTAATTTTTTTCAAACAAACTAAGAAAACTGCAACTTCTGACCAAGATCATCCCAATTTTTTTCTGTCTTACGTAAAAAAATTCTTATAACCAATGAATAAAGAGACCCATTTTTATACAACCGTAGATCACCCATAAATTCATTTTCTTCTGTCGGTTTGCACTTTGCACTTATTTTTCTTTCAGGGCCACCTTACCGGCCACGTCAAAGTGTGCACCTCATCTGAACGTTATGCTCTGGGAGAGGGCCTTGTTCAGTAATATACAATGTATAGAGATAGAGATATCTAGAATTCCAACAGTACTGTTCAACTTCAAAGCTTTCTAATGGAATGGAGCCTAATCTTTTGACAACGAAACATTTTGCCTAGCACAATTCCGCCATGGATTAAGCAAGTTATATACAGATTACCTCCTTGGTTTAAAGGATGAAAGAGTTTCTAAACATCTCGGTTATGGATTGACCACGTTAAATAGCCTCATTACCCTCACTTTGGGTATCTCCTTGCTGCAAAATACACCCGATATAATAAGACTTGTAGCCATGGTAACGTTTCCATGATAAATGATACCATGGCAACGTTGACATACCACTTGGCGGACAAGCGAGATTAACGCCATGAAAGAAGCAAGATCATTTGCAGTTGACAGGAGACAAAGGAGAAACATTCTTACAGCAAGTCAGTCAAAGAGCAGCTGTTTCTGACAGACGGCGAAAAATGAAATAGTATATGAAGACCGCGCGCCCCTCCCCTCGGCACACATAAAACAGCTTTTATGATCAAACAATAGTCCAAACCAGTGATCGTTAGGGGCGTAATTATCGCAAGCGACAACGGCTACTAGTATATATGTACATTACGTACATACCGGTTGATCTATCGCCTATTTCCGACGCAAACTGTTCGAAGGGACGCTCCAAAATCGATCAAAACAGCCGCCATGTTGGAATGTTGAAAAGAGATGATCACATTCTGTGAGAGGGGTAAATTCATTTTATTTACACGTCACAGAATTACGATTTTCCGCAGAAAGGGGTTATATATAGCATATACATCAACAATTAAGTATGTATGTAATTATTTGATAGTATTTTGTCCTTAATGTTTAAGTCATATGTTTAATAAAATTTCACAAAAGTTACCTAAGATTTGAATGTAATCGTCACTCTAATCACTTTTGCACTAAGCGCATGCGCTAACGTCGCAGGCGCGTTTTCCGCCATTTTCTTCCTCCGACGAAACACAGCTCCTTTGTTTCCTCGTCTGTTTTATTCCAGCATTCCGGCAAAGCTACCGCAGCAGCCATGGCGTACAAGGGACAGAAGGTGCAGAAGGTTATGGTGCAGCCGATCGTATCCTTTTTGTGTCGCTTTCAGGGCTGTTTGCGTTGTTTTTGTTGTTCGGTGGATTTTGCACGTGTGCCCCCCTCCCCATGTCCACACCTTGTCAACTATGTACTGGGTAATGTTTTATGTCTATATCGCACGTTACTGGATAAAAATCAGTTTTTACTTGCAGTTTCTTTAGTTTTAGAGTTATTTATTTAGTCATGTAGGATAATATCATCCTTTTTTTTCAATTCAATTAGTATTTGTTGCGTATGCTCTGTTGAAAAAATTAGTACATGTGTATTTAAATGCCCAACAACAAGGGAAAATAAATCTATATAAAAGTTTGTATCCCTCCCAGTTTGTGTAGTTTTTCCTTAACCAGACGTTTTCAGAACTTGATCTTCAGATATCTGCAAAACGTAAGTACTGTTTTTCAAAAATTTCCATTTCAAATGCCATTAAATTCAGTAATGGGTGTATTCATACTACTATTACTAGGGCTGGGTACCGGTACAGAAAATTCAGGTACGGGTCCGGTTCAGGTCCAAAGGATCAGGTCCAGGTCCGGACCTGAACCTGGACCTGATGCAGTATGACTCATATCAATGGTCCATTTCACTACAAAGAGATCTATTTGGTGGAGTATTAAACTTACACTGGCGTTTTAAAATCCTTCAACGCTAACTGCACCTGTACGATTGGCTGTAAAACGTGGTAGAAATTACTATAAACTCTATTCTACTGCACTCTTGTTATTTTCTTCCACCTGCAAGCGCCAGAACGCGTGAATGCCTGATAAAATAATCTGTTAATTTTCTAATCGGTTCAACATCCGGTCCACCTAATTTTTTCAGGTCCGGTTTTTCTGGACCGGTCCAATAAGAAAAACCGGTTTTGTACCGGTACACTGTACCGATACCCAGCCCTAATTCATACTATGATACTATCATAGCTGAGTATTTGTACTTTTGTATATTGGTTAAGCTAATTTTGAACCTTAATAAAGTCAAAAATGTTTTGGTATGAAAAGTAAAGTATTGATCATAATTTTAATTTTGAAATAATAATATTATAAGAGATAAGATAAGCAAATCACAGTGTAGGCTTTTCAGTCCACAAAATTATGTTTTGGTTTTGACCTGATACAGAATTATCAATGAACATGAACTATGCGCTTTTGTCACTGAGGATTGTAAAAACAAGTTATTAACAAAACTCAAATCATCCACCTTCAGCGCTCCCGTATCCAGATCTGGCTGTATGAGCAGACCAACATGAGAATCGAGGGACACATCATCGTGAGTTCCCTTACAAGATTTCGTTTATTTATTTAGTTATTGGTTTGGCTGTTCAGAACACACAGCCAGGGCTGCCCAACCAGCTATTACAAAGGGCTAACCCTGCTGACAAAAACAGAGACAATACATGTGGATTTGGACAGGATACTTATCAATAACAATTTTGTTTGTTCATAAAAGATAGGAATGAAAACAAAAAAGGACATTTATATATACATGGTGTAGGATGACATACATATTATCTGTAATGGAATATACAACATCACTTGTCAACAACAGGATTTTGTTCTTTGTTATTTTTATTGTTTTCCACGTACAATCCCTGAGTGGTACGATCAAACTTTCAAGTACCATTTTCAGAGCAATGTCATGTTTTGACATCATTTGTATCTCCAGGGATTTGATGAGTACATGAACCTGGTGCTGGACGATGCAGAGGAGATCCATCTCAAGACCAAGAACAGGAAGCCGCTGGGTAAGGAACTGGATCATCCGAGTCTTCACTTTCTCCTTGTCTTTGCATCTTCTTTCTTCCTTCATCTGTTCTCTCTCTCTCTTCTTCACACTCTTAATCTTAGCAGTACTCGAAATACACAGCAAGCCCATTTTGTTTGGCACAACTCAATTTTAAACCCAGGTAGTGCAGTACGCAACCCTCAATTTTGCAGTTGGACCATTCTATCATTAACTATTCATCATATACTATTCTATCATATACTACATGTATAACTATCATTAACTATTCATCATATACTATTCTATCGTATACTATAACCATTCTATCATATACTATTGTACAATAAAGGTCTTCATTCATTCATTAAGTACCTAATTGTTTAAAGAGAGAAAGCAATTGGCATGCATTTTATTGTTCAACAACAGTTTTGTATATGCTTTAGCTGATTATTTCTTGTTCTTTTTATAGGCTTGAATGAAGACTTTAAGAAAAATTGTGTTGTTGTTTTTCAGGCCGGATTCTTCTGAAGGGGGACAACATCACCTTGATACAGAGTGTGAATTCTTAGTCTGAGGACTTTCCCTCTAAGCATTGTCATTTAGTGATATAGACAAGTCTGTGTATCCCTTATACTCATCTCAGTTTATATTGCAATCTTGTGTTATGAACTCTGAACAATATCTCATTTCCAGTGTATGGACAATGTTCATTATAGCTTGGATGTACATGTCTATGGAAGGCATCAAAGAAAACAGCTGATACATGTATTTGTTATTTTCAGAAGAAAAGATTTCAGTTATTGTAGTATCATTATATTTGCTTTGTGGATGAACCTAACCTGTTGTGAGACATGTACAGGCATTTTTTATAAGGTATCATTTTTTGTTGGTACATAAAGAGTTAAAACCAATATTGTACGAGAAACCATCCAAGTAGTTACCTCTAATACAGCAAGGAATATAGAACTGAGGTTTGCCTATAGCCTCAGCAATGTGGGTTAAGGACCACATTGACAGACTCATTGATTGTACGACAAGGTGGGGTAAGAAGGAAGTATATGAAGTGCTGGGTAGGCTTTCCCTCTAGTGCACAACGTCATAGTATAATTGATGTATCAAGTAAGGTGTATAGTACATGACTAAGAACTTCATAGTGAATATTCTCCGTTCCTAGTAGTGACTGCCTACACAACTTAGTTTCAGGGTATACTCAGTTTGACCTCCCTTTCCTAATGTTTCAATGTATCACAGGGACACCTTCCTCAGAGTTTCTAACTGGAGTTATGCTTTTTACAGCTAGCTAGCTATATGTATCCCAAATAGGTGGCACCAGTCAGAATCTCTGAGGAAGGTGTCTGAGAGACATAAAAACATTAGCAAAGTGAGTACAAACTGGTTGTGTAAAAGGATTCTCCTATGTAATATTCTACCAACCTGATGAAATTATGTTTACTTTTTTGCACTGTATTCAGAATAACCTTAGTTGTCATGACACTAGGTCAATGTGTCATTCGTATTTATGTACTTGGGTTGATGGTACAACTCACACTTGCAGTTAATCATAAGCTAATTTCCCTGCTTCTGATTTATGATTTTGAGAAAACAGAGAGTAGCCAAGTGCCCCCATCACTGCCCCAACTGAATGTCCCCTCCATGGTAGTGTTGAAATTTAGAAGGGAAACTGGAGTTTTGTACACAATAAAACACCTCTTTGGTGAAGACTGGCTCTATTTGTTTAATTTAGCGGTATATGTTATGATAGGATATGCTATTTCATCACATTTGGGGCTCTCCTTTACACAACCTTTGCAAGAAATTTGGAACATGAAATTTATGTTCATTTAAAGTCTCAAGAAACTGACCAAATCCCCTAGAATTAAGTTAATGCCACAGTGCCTTATCAAACTTTCTTCTCTGCCTTTGTGGAGAGGTATTTGAGCAACCCAGTAAATATCTTGTAGAACCAGAACAGGTTCAGGAGGTGCATCATGGGAGATAGAACCAACGCCACGACCTTCATACTGAAGGTCACCCCGGAGAAGTCCTCTGATTGGATGACAGAGGTCAGGTGATACCAGAAGAACGGGATGGGCGCGACTCGTGCCAAGAAGAACATTGCCACCAGGACGATTCCATTTACTTGGTAGAGGGTAGATGTTTTCTGACCAAGTTCCTTTAAGATAAACCTGAAAAAATTTGACACACTTTAAAATAAGCTTGAACGTTCATCTGTGTTGATAGAAATGATTTTGAAGTAGAAGGTATTTTCTAACAACAAAAAAGCTTAATAAGTTAATTATTAACTATTTTGTCATGCAGTCCAAAGCCCCTCTTCACTATTTGCAACTTGTAAATCCACTGAACAATGTGTTCCATAAGAATAACGTGACAACACAGAAACGAAGGATTGCCCATTCCTTGAGAAAGACTGGGGTTGGACATTCGCAAATTTGGACCAATGTTTATATAGGAAGTTGCAGTTCTACTTTTCATAAGATGAAATTTCAAGCTAAGGTAAAACAGATTGAGTTAAAGGGGCATTCCACTCCAGAAGGACTGTTATTTTCAGATATATATATTAATTATAGGAAGTGAGAAATGTATGTTACGTAACATTATCATATAGCCAGATGGAGTTGGCCAATCAGAGGCCCCCATTTCCCATGGGTTATCAGGCAGTAACCTCAAAAGTGGTCGGTTATTCTAATAACCGACCACTTTTTGGACCGCACCATTATACAGGGGACAGTCATGAATTTTTTTTGTACTGTTGTTTGTGTGTAAACCATGCATAACTGTCAAAAATATTATGATTGATTGGTTATGTTAATTAGGGCTCCACATGGGGAATATAGGGATACTTGAAAAGGAATTATGCTGATTTTACACATTTTCATTATGGCTTTCTAACGTGATTAAGCCGGTACCTTCCTAAATCACTTCATATATAATCTTTATTGACACGACAAAAGTACAGCGACTTTCGTAAGGTCTACATGTATAACAACTACTTACAGTACAACTAAACACATATATATCGATATCTATAGGTATGGATACATCAACATAAAGGGTTTAGCATGTCATTTACACTATTGGTTCTACGGTATAAACAATCGTGGATATATTTGCCTACTTGTACACAATGTGGATTATCGCTTCCCAGAATGTACTTGAATTTATCTATCGGACAGAGAGTAGCAAAGTCTTTAGAGCATGTAGAAAGTAATGTGAACAGCTCTGTGCGTTTATCATCATATCGAGAACATTCCATAACGAAGTGACGTTCGTCTTCGATCTCATTTGGGCAGAATGGACAAAACCTCTGGTCACGGGGAATTTTAGAATATCTTCCGGCTTCTATATTTAGTTTGTGACTACAGATTCTTATCTTTGTAATTGCTCTACGAAGTTCGAAATTGTGTACATTCGAAAGATACTTCTTTTGTCCGTATCTTTCCTTTAGCGTAGAATAAATGGAAAGTTTTGAGTTATTCTGGATAGAAGAATGCCATTCTTGAATGTATATATCCTGTAAACGGAGTCGTAATTGGTCGATTAGCGTATTAACATGATACAACCTCGGGTTTGTCCATACATACCCAAAACCATTATAGTTGAGAATGTCAGTTACGTGATTTGTCCAATCGTATTCACCGGAAAGTACAACATCATATGCTTCACGTAGTAAAGAATCTTCGGGTAAGTTTGCTAGACGGTGCCAGTATTTGATTAATTGTATCTCAGCGTTGATCGAAATAGGAAATGATCCTAACTCACCACGGATGCCGTCATTTGATGATTTTGCATGTACTCCAAGTAAAAATTTTTGGAAATTCATGTCAATGGTATCAAATTCTGGGATACTAATATGTGAAGGAAGTCGTATATATACGTACTTTGTCGTGCCCAAGTGAAAAGGCTCTGCATGGGGGGTACCAGGACTCCACTTAATACATGTAGGTTGTATTGCAAATAAGCCACATGTTGATGCTGATATGCTATCTCACAAACAGATGATTAGTTAAAATTATTAGTTAAATGATGATGATGAAATAGTTTAATATTTGTATTATATATAGACACTATTGTACAATATATATATTGCAAATGTATTTTTATGTAATGTATTAAAGTGTTTATTTGTTATAAAGGAATTTGTGTGAAATAACTGTCAGTTGGATAGGCTATATGATAATAACGTTAATGCCCCGCCTTATCCTCGGTGTATATGGTGAGATAATCCCTGGTCAGGTGCGATAACCACCTCATAAACCACCTCGTTCGCTACGCTCACTCGGTGGTTTATTCGGTGGTTATCGCACCTGACCAGGGATTATCTCACCATATACACCTCGGGGCGGGGCATTAACCCTTTATTATACGATAAAGTACCCGTCAGCCCCACTCGCATGAAAAAGCATTCAGTCTTCTACAACACTCCCCAAGTACCCTCTAATTAGATTAATCAATCTCAGCCTATGGCTGAAACCAACGCCTGGCTTAAGTTAGGTTACAAAGCTAATATCAGGATCGCTAAGAAAAATCCGTCTTCTTATGTCTTCTTTGATATCTTGTGTCGTGAACAACTGACCTTCTTGGTGTGTTTAGCTATCCTCATTTATGCCGAAAATATTCACGATAAAGGAAGTGACTATACGTATAGGGAATGCATGGGTAGGGTCTGCAAGGGTTTAGTGTGTGTCATATTGTTTTACAAACACACGTTGCGTAATTCGCCACAAGTGGAATTCCATACTAGGTCGGCTGATCATGTATTCATTGATCTATTGGAAAATAACACTCCCTTCTGCAGTGGAATGCTCCTTTGAAGACAAATATCACATGATGATTGGATCGAATAGATGGGTTGGCACTCCTGAGGGTGTGAAGGGGTTAACACTTACCGGAGATTATTAAAGGGGTTGGAAAGCTCCGTTAGAGTCCACTGTAGTTGGTAGTACGGCAACTCAGCTGATACCTACAAGAGTGTTTTTCGAAGAAACGACAGACGAGAAGTAAGGTAAAAAAAAAGGAACACTATTAGGTGGCGATGAACGTAGGGAACGTAGAAAATTGCTCAGCAGTAAAATAAAACTGCAGTTATTATATCATTTAGAAGGAAGCCTTATCGTTTAATAAACAATAAACAAATAAACATGTAGGATATAGGAGAATTCTTGTACACAACCAAAGACTGGAAGACCACCTTCTGACTGGAGTTCTGCGTCTCGCCGCTATATGTAGGGAGGGGTCCAGAGTCATAGACAGGGAAGACAACAGACGACTCAGGTGGATTAAAGAGGCGGTATGGATAAGAAAGTCAGCCCCAGTGATGAACCGGAACGAGGGGGGGATACAAACTTGGCCACGTTTGGGATAATCTTCTCGTCGCAAAAGCGCCACCTATATCGGCGTCGAGAAGCAGAACTCCAGTCAGAAGCTCTGAAGAAGGTGTCCGATAGACACCGAAACGTAAGCAAAGTAAGTTTAACTTGTGTACAAGAATTCTCCTATATTCTACCAAACACATTTTCGGAAGAACTACATGTAGTCTGACAGGATTGCACAAGCATAACCATCGAAAATGCATCAACCCCATCAAGGCAATCGTTGCCATAGAAACAGTGACGTATACGTACGGCGGCAGCGTATCCGGTGTAGAGGCCGATCACGTGATGCAGGAACATGGACCAATCGTAGACGTCCGCGGTCGGGTTACAGACAAGAACTAAGGTGTCTAATTTCATGATACCAAACAAAAGAAAACAATAGGTATTACTTGAAGGGGAAAAAGTTTTCTCTAATTTTTTTGGATCATAATTCAGCACCGATCTTGTTTACTTTGCATACATACATACATATTCATACTGTTTATTGAGTTGAAGCATTAACAAAGTTCCGCTTCCAGTGCGATCTATCGTTTACCTCAGGTAACCCTGTTACTTTTGAACAGCCCTGCCACAATTTAAAGCGACCTTCAATTTTATATCTACACATTTTGACTACGTACTAAATTGGCCCGCATTCAGCAAGAACTAGTTTGTCATGGCAGTTTGTTCGACCCTCCTTATCTACTGTAACCATTTGAAAATACATGTAAAGTTGCCACAGGCGATAAGAATTGCATTAAATTACATGATGTACGGTCAAAACTAAGGGCTCTATTATTATTATACAGTAGAAGCCACTTAATTGCACACCGGATTAACGCACACTTCTGTAAACTGCACGGAAACCCCAAATCCCAAAACAGTGCGGTCCAGCTAGATAACTTCGTATTATTGCACCAGTCGGATAATTGCACGAACTTCGCTGGCAAATAGGCCGTGCAATTAAGCGGCTTCTACCGTAGTAGAGCATTGTGAATGTTCCCACCTGCCATCATATAGCCAACAATGATACAAACAGCCAACTGAAGTAGTGGCACTTCCTGCCTGTGGAAGGAAAATATGTGGTAAATCGTGTATTTTGAGAGGAAGCTGCACATTGGTGTTTTATACTTTCACGAAGGAGTTACATTGGTTGCCAAAACTTATTTTAATAGCAGCTGTTGAGCCCCTAAAGATGGACTACATGCCCGTAGCCAGGATTTGGGTGGTGGTGGTGTGGGGGCGGGGGTCTTTTTAGTACTTCGACCATCGAGCACCGCAGGCGCGAGACTCACGCCGACGTGAGCTGCCTACGGGGGGTCCGAGGGCATGCTCCCCGGAAAAATAGAAATCTTGACCCTCTGAAACGCCATTTCCTGCATTTTGATGGGCAAAATTCGCTGGCTAAGTTTAAAGGAATTTCTATTAGACTTATTCCAACTTCCCCACATTGACAGACCAACAGAAAGCCACTTTTCTCATGAAATCACAGAACCCACAAATTTTAGAAAAGGTGGGTCTTTTCGTCTTTCGGCTTCCGAACCCCCCTTGCTACGGGCATGGACTAGTTTTTCAGACCACAAAATCCCACTTGTGTGAAAAGCGCGTATGTGAACCTTGTACTACATCGGCTAGTGAGCAAATTAAAGCTATACGTACGTCATGCCAATTCACATTCATGACGCAAGATTAAATAACCAATCAGATCAGACCTGATGACGGTTGGCGTGATGACATCAGCGAACAGGAAGAGGTAGAGCGCCATGGAGCCAACCAGCACACTGTGGAGAAGGGCCATCAGGCTGGAACATGGGATGGGGGAATGAAGAGAGGAAGGAATGCATGAATGAATGCCTAAGGGGTACAACCCATGACTGAGCACAGCAAATGGGCACCAATGGTAATCTCCAAGCAGATCCTACAATGGCATAAGATGTCAATTTCCTTGGAGATTGCACCAATGGGCGTGTCTAAAGTAAATATTAATCTCCAAGCAGATCCTACGGTAGCATAAGATAGTATCAAAAGCTGGCAGAGGCGTGAAGCCGGCTTAGGAGTGTGTTTCGCTACATGACAAATGGACACCTTTTGACTGACTACACTCTTTGGCCAGTTTGGTACTATCTTGTGCCATTGTAGGATCTGCTTGGAGATTAAGTAGATACTAGCTTTTACCAAGGATCTTGATAAAAGCTCCTTGCTTTTACACAGATTGTACTTTATTACAAGATTTAGTACAGAACTGTTGCGGTTCACCGTGTGATTACTATGCGATGCAAAACAGTTAAAATACAAACAAACTTAACAAGAGTTCGTAGACCTCAGGCCTGCATGAAATGTATTGGGTGTCTGTAGACCTATTGTTTTTTTTTTCTTTTCGTCCATGGTTGCGTGGTTGGAAAAGTGAGATTTTTACCCTGTTGGTTGTGCACCATGCAAAAGTCTGAAATTCCATTTTCGGAATGTGTAAGTTTGGGCATGGATGAACATTACTTATTTTGGACTTCTTAAGCATGTAACCAACCACAGAACCTTGAAGTTGTTGAGACGACTTTTCCTACCTTTTTTTGTCTCAGATGGCCCATGTTGTTATTCTGTCACATATGATATATTCAGTACTGATATCTTCCTATTTCAATGTACTGACCTAATGCAGCTGCTAAATCTCCTTAGTGTGGCAATGATATTCAATAAAGATTTATTTCTGGAGTGTTATATCACTTGACACTTGAAGGTTATTTGCATAATTTGACCAATAATATTTTTACAGTAATTCCATAGACAATATGAATAGTGGTAGCCCCCATCCAGCAGCAACAGTTAGTCCCTAGGGTGGTATGATATTTTTATTCAATCCGTCCAACTAAAACCTAAATCTCTTGAAGTACCTAAGCCAAATTTAACAGCAGAATTTACTATTCAAAATGTCCTTGTCAATCCCATTCATAGATGGCAAGCTGCTGGCAACTTTAAAAAGTTCAGAAAGCTGTTGTAGTCAGAGTGAACACCCAGCAAACATCCCCCAAAATCAATGAGCAGTTGCTTAGAGGGGGGAAACAATTTCATCATATTTTTGCAGTAACAAAATGCAACAAACGATACTAAATTTAAAACAGAACAAAGCCTCTACCACTTAACCCTGCCCGTACTATAGATTAAGCAGGCCCCAAAATCAAGCGAATATGACTAGCCCCAAACTACAAATTACCTGCATACAATACGGAAATGACATCCCCAAAGAAACAACAAGAAACACAGGAAAAATCATACACATACCTTTCTCTTACACTCAAGCTCTATACATTTCTCCTCCACTTTAGAAAGTTGTATCTTCTGCTGATTGCCACACAGGGTAAAGGAACTTGTACCAGAACTTTAAATTCAGTACTACACTGCTCTCAAAACACCACAAACTCGGACTAAGAAGCAAACTCAAATTGTACCTAACCAATACACCAACAGATAGTAGTACAACATCTGGCAGGAGACAATGTTGATACAAAGTAACCTGATACATTGAAGGTGGGCCGGGCCAGATGACGGTTCTACACGGAAACTTAAAGACCTATCAATCAACCCAAACCCAAGCGTCACCTGTTTTTACAACCAAGCAGATATTGGGGGGATGCCTCAACCTCACAAAAACAGGGACAACCTACAGTATCAAGTTCAAGCACTAGGAGGCCCAAAATCAAACCTGACCACCAAGACACCAGCACCAACCCATGTAACAAATAGCGACACAATGGCACCTTGCGTTCCGGAGATACAGCGCACGCGCCGTGTCCGCACAAAAGGTAACCTGGAATGTGAAGTTCAAGCACCAAGGGCGCCAAAATCAAAATTGAGAATTATTCAGCCACCACCAACACATGTGCCAAATATCATTGCGCCCGCACCATCCGTTCAGAAGATATAACTCCGGAAATCCCCCTCCCGGACACATAATTCGACCTGCCGGGTCAAGTTCAAACGCGACAAGGCCCAAAGTCAATCCTAGGTAACAAGCAACAACCCCCCACCCATGCACCAAAAATCGTCGCAATGGCGCGTATCGTTCCAGACACACAGCGCCAAAAGTGCCCCAAAAACACCAAAAATGCCACCTGCAATGTCAAGTTCAAGCGCCAGGAGGCCCAAAATCAAACCTGAGTGTCAAGCCACCACCTCATACCCGCATACCAAAAATCGTCGTGCTCGCACCATCCGTTCTCGAGATACAGCGCCCTAAATCCCCAGCTTCCAAATTTTCCCACGCCCGTGAAAACCATACCTGCATACATGCAGGTAACAAAACAAACCCTAAATCTTTGATTGACCAGGTCTACACCTGTTTTCTGTCTGACAGGTCCCTCAGGAAGCCTTAAGCTAAGGGCACACCCCGCCGTACGTGCAAATACGTGGGCAATCTTTGGGGATCCGTAAGTGATAAGTATACCGCCTCCTTACGAACTCGAGGGGAATACGACGGATTTTGGAGCACACAGACACGCCGTACAACTCTACGTAGCTCTTGCCAGTCGTTCCCCACGTTTGTAGCGGACGTGGCCTCCCAAAAAACGTACACCGTCGGACAAATTGCACGTACGGCGGGTTGTGCCCTTAGCTTAAGAATGCCCCATTTTCACTTGCCTTGAAACTCCACCGTCATTTAAGGGGGACGCCCCCACCCCTTATAGTCCAACCCCCCGCTTGGTTACGCCTTACCTGGTATCCACGCCTACTTTCTTCTCACGCGGAAGCGAGCCGTACGCCCTCGACCACCGTCCGAGTACGGCCGAGGCGACGTACTTGTACACGAACATGAAGAACGCGAAACTCGCGCACACGTAGTACACACAGCCATAGACCGACTCCATTCTTGCTCGATGTCGCCTCGTTTAGCTTCTTTAAATCTTGTTTAGATAAAGCGTTCCGGGTCAGTGCACTGGAACTATACCGGAGCACCCTCCTTCTCACACAGATCCTTCCGCATGTTGTAACATGATACACCGTCGTTACGTGATACAAAATAAGTTTAGCAACTTGATAGCTTGTCTGATGAATGATACGTTCCAGAGACTAAAATCTAATGCTGCTGAGATTGAAAACAAATACAACAAGCGTTCGCAGAACTCAACCTTCGTGAAATGGGTGATGGTGCGGTGGTGCAGGGTTTATTTGTAGACGTGTCATTGGCTAGCTTAACAGTGTTTATGTTGTTGGAATTATACGTGGATTTTGATGTGTTTGGTGACATGCGCCGAAAAAAAGGATTTAGGCAGTAGGCTGTAATTTAAAAGTATTCTATCATCCATCCTTTCTTGTCTGTGCACATGACACAAACTGTCCCTGTCCATTCATTTCCATGGACAAAGAAAATATCTTTCATCTTTTAAAGATAAAGACTTATATTGACTGGGCTAAAATCGACGGTTGCATCAAAATATCAATAAGATAACAGATAAAACAATAACGTTGACCACATCAACGCCGTCATTGGTGAGATCCACATAAATGATCTTCACATCCCCAGCGAACACCTTCAAAATGTGATGGCTGGTGTCGTCACGGAATGCTCCTCCTCAGGTACATAAAAGTATAACTTCTATTTAGGGCTTGCGACTTGGAACTCATGGAACTTTTCAGATGACCCCTTGTCTCTTACCCAATCGTTTAAATAGCCTATCGGTACAACTGACATGAATCTGCTAACTAGCACTTGCGACCTACCCTAGATTAAATTGCAGAGAAATCAAGACATCAAAGTATAACTATCCATCTAGGCTTGCGACTTGTGACTCATGGAACTTTTGACATGACCCCGTGCGTGTCTCTCACCTAATCGGTCTCGCGACATGTCAGTACAAATGACGCGCTTATGTTAATTACCACCTGTGACCTATATACTCTACATTACATCGCTGGGAAAACAAGACATAAACGTATAACTTCCATTTTGGGCTTGCGACTGAAAATGGAAATTTCACAGGAAGATAATATACATACCTTTCTCTTACACTCAAGCTCTATACATTTCTCCTCCATTTTAGAAAGTTGTATCTTCTTCTGATTGCCAAAAAAGGGTAAAGGAACTTGTACCAGAACTTTAAACTCAGTACTACACAGCTCCTAAAACACCACAAAGACTAAGAAGCAAACTCAAATTGTACCTAACAGCAACAGATACTAATACAAACTGAACTGAACTAGTACATCATCTGGCTGGAAACACTGTTGATACAAAGTAACCTGATACATTGAAGGTGGCCGAAGCCAGTGCAAAAAACAGATGACGCTTCTACACCTAAGCTTAAAGACCTATCAATCAACCCAAACCCAAGCGTCACCTGTTTTTACAACCAAGCAGATATTGGGGGATGCCCCAACCACACAAAAACAGGGACAACCTACAGTATCAAGTTCAAGCACTAGGAGGCCCAAAATCAAAGCTGACCACCAGGACACTAGCAGCGACCCACGTAACACATAGCAACACGATGGCACCTTGCGTTCCGGAGATACAGCGCACGCGCCGTGCCCGCACAAAAGGTAACCTGGAATGTGAAGTTCAAGCACCAAGGGCGCCAAAATAAAAAATTGAGAATTATTCAGCCACCGCCAACACATGTACCAAATATCATTGCGCCCGCACCAACCGTTCAGAAGATATAACTCCGGAAATACCCCTCCCGGACACATAATTCGACCTGCCGCGTCAAGTTCAAACACGACAAGGCCCAAAGTCAATCGTAGGCAACAGGCAACAGCCCCCCACCCATGCACCAAAAATCGTCGCAATGGCGCGTATCGTTCTGGACACACAGCGCCAAAAGTGCCCCCAAAACACAAAAAATGCCACCTTCAATGTCAAGTTCAAGCGCCAGGAGGCCCAAAATCAAACCTGAGTGTTAGGCTACCACCCACAACCCACGTACCAAAAATCGTTGTGCTCGCACCATCCGTTCTCGAGATACAGCGCCCTAAATCCCCAGCTTCCAAAAGTTCCCACGCCCGTGAAAACCATACCTGCATACATGCAGGTAACTAGAGTTCCACGACCCCATACCTTGGCCAATTGATTCTACCCTTTACAACTGCTGTATTGATTCTGTTTGTCATTAATTATGCAAATTAGGTATTCATTTGCATAAATTATATTAGTTGGGCATCTCCTTTACCAAACAACAGGCGTACACAATCTATGTTAAGAAATAAGGCTTAATCGCATTTTCTGATAATTTATGCAAAGGAGGACCTCATTTACATAATGAACGTTTGACGATGTTCACCTGTACATAGCTTTCAAATGCTACAAGTACGAAAGTTCCTGTCAGTTACCACAATGACATTATAGCATTTTCTCATTAATTATGCAAATTAGGTCTTTATTTCAGACATGTCCAGAAATGGGTGAAATGTACGAAGTTTGGATCAGCCTACGTCACACGTAATTTCCGACAACTTCTAGCTTCCGACAACTTCCGACAACCGCTGTCGGCAAAGTTCGGGAAACGTCGACAATTATCTGTGACGTAGCTACGCTAAGTTCGTACATGGGGCGGACCTAATGTACGAAGTACGATGTACGAAGTTAAAATGTTTTCTATTTTGTGGGTTATGCTAAGTTCGTACATGGGGCGGACCTAATGTACGATGTACGAAGTTAAAATGTTTTCTATTTTGTGGGTTATGCTAAGTTCGTACATGGGGCGGACCTAATGTACGATGTACGATGTACGAAGTTAATATGGGTCAGGCCTTGTGTACGAAGTCAAGATGTTTTGACTATGCTGTGGGTTATGCTAACTCCGTACGCAGTATTCTATTCTACTTTCACCTGTCGCACATGGTCAGCCACGCGTTATTCACATGCTCTCATCATCGATCACCACGTAAAGTTGATTTATATTATACCTAGAGCTTTCTGCACTACAGTGCCACAGGAAAATTTAAAGACGGCACTGCAGACAAACGGACGCATTTAATACAATTACACGGCTTATTTTTGTTGTTTCATAATTAAATGTTTTTGTAAATCGATTATAAACCATTAAACTTAGATTTGTTAACTCCGTACATCGTACATCGTACACCAACCCTGCCTACCTGTACGAACTTAGATTTGTTAACTCCGTACATCGTACATCGTACACCAACCCTGCCTACCTGTACGAACTTAGATTTGTTAACTCCGTACATCGTACATCGTACACCAAACCTGCCTACCCGTACGAACTTAGATTTGTTAACTCCGTACATCGTACATCGTACACCAAACCTGCCTACCCGTACGAACTTAGATTTGTTAACTCCGTACATCGTACATCGTACACCAACCCTGCCTACCTGTACGAACTTAGATTTGTTAACTCCGTACATCGTACATCATACACCAACCCTGCCTACCTGTACGAACTTAGATTTGTTAACTCCGTACATCGTACCCCAACCCTGCCTACTTGTACGAACTTAGATTTGTTAACTCCGTACATCGTACATCGTACACCAACCCTGCCTACTTGTACGAACTTAGATTTGTTAACTCTGTACATTGTACATCGTACACCAACCCTGCCTACCTGTACGAACTTAGATTTGTTAACTCCGTACATCGTACATCGTACACCAACCCTGCCTACCTGTACGAACTTAGATTTGTTAACTCCGTACATCGTACATCGTACACCAACCCTGCCTACCTGTACGAACTTAGATGACGTCACTTAAAACTTCCGAAGTTTACCGATTACGGTCTATATCTACCTTTAACTTCGTACAAGTTCGTACAAGTTCGTACACACAAACTTCGTACATTTACCCCATTTCTGGACATACCTCCTTTATTTTGCATAATAAATATAAATAAATATTTTTTTCTCATTTACAAATGCCACATGTTGCAATGGTCCTATAATTGAACTGAGCCTATTAAGACAATTTTCTAATTAATTATGCAAATTAGGTTCTAATTTGCATATTTAATATGTAATTATATGAAGCATCACTTCAGCTATCTACATACAAAAAATCATGACAATCCGTCAATCCCTTCTTGAGTTATTCCCTTTCAAAGTCTGAAACTAAACCTGCCCTGCAGTTTCAAAACAAGCCGCTAGGGTGCCCAAATCTATACTATTTACTCTCGGTCCCACAAGCTATCTACCACTTAAAAATCTTGACCACAGCATATCCAGAACCTGAGATATCAAACCCGAAAGTTCCGCTGCTGTACCGTAACAAGCCCCTAGGGGGCCCAAAATCTAATCGTTTCCAGGTCTTATCAAGATCTACCCACATACCAAATATCAATACAATCCATCTAGGCGTTCTCCAGTAATGCCGGTGTGACAGCGATCTCGCCCCCCCAGCGATCTCGCCCCCCGGGGGGCGAGATCACTAGCGTTTTCGCCCCCCTTTAGCGTTTTCGCCCCCCCCCCCCCCCCAAGAGCAGCTGCATATTACAGGTGCGCTACCTGGCACTATACTGCACCTGGGGAGTAACGTATATGATGTGGTACCTATATGGCACCTTATTACTTTACCGTAAGATGTCATACCTCGAAAGTCGATACTATATCGTTCGGTGCAAACATGACATTGAAATGAAAAAGACAATTTTTGCAGCTGAGATGGCATAAAAACAGTGCTACTGCGAACGTATAAATCAACACCGTCTATGGTACACGTCAGGTATATGTTTTCAATTTGTCACAGTGTTTTCTTTCTTGTGCTGGAAACATTTCCAAAGCACTAACAATAACACACGTGAATAATAGTTTCTCATTATAAACACTATCTACGAGCAAGTTGATAGAGCTGTTGCTAAATGCTACACAAACACTGGTAAAGTACCAGTCTTAAGAAACACGGGTAAATGCATCAGTTCCTAAATACTAAAAAAAAACAGTCATGTTGGAGGTGAAGATATCCCTTGGCCAGGTGCATATACCAAAATGTGCGTTATTCTAATTAATACCTAATATTTGCATAATTAATAAAGACATTACATAGTTCTTTTGTGGTCACTTCATGGTAGAGACTTCATATTGGAGATATATATGTTGCTTGAGGACAGGTGAATACAATGAAATACATCTTATGTCAAGACTCAGGTATATGCAATAATGGAAATACAAGGGACCAAACCCTCCTTGTCTGAAACAAGTTCAACTATCTTATTACCATGGAATTACGTTAATATTGATACTATGAATGGAGTTATGTATCGAACTCGTGTTCTTATATCATTCTGAAACTGCATTTTGTGATTTATACCAATCAACTTCTAAAATGTCATGTTAACCCGTTTTTTTTGGGGGGGGGCGAAATCGCTAAAGGGGGGCGAGGTAGGGGGGCGAGATCACTAACCGGGGAGGGCGAGATCGCTAGTGATTTCGCCCCGGGGGGGGGGGCGAGATCGCTAGTGATTTCGCCCCCGGGGGGGCGAGATCACGGGGGGGCGAAATCGCTGTCACACCGGTGTTCTACACACATACATACATACAAACACACACTACCCAAAATATAACCTTCTTGGCGAAGGTAATAAATAAATGTATCAATTGTCAAGATATCTACACTTGTTATGACGGACTTTTCAAAGGCATTCGATCGGATCGACCACAACATTGCTATTTCCAAATTGCTACAGCTCGGTGCACGACCATGTCTGATACCTTGGATAGCTAACTTCCTGCTCAACCGCCGTCAACGCGTCAGGTATCGAAACGAGCTCTCTATGTGGCAGACGCTGTCCTGTTCAGTTCCACAGGGAACACTTCTTGGGCCCCTCATATTCCTGGCTGTGTTTGATGACGCTGTTAGAGAGTCTCCCCTCAGTGAGTGGAAATTTGTTGACGACCTGTCGTTGGCAGAGACGCGACAACATGATGCGCCATCTATCATGCAGGAAGAGCTCAATGACTTTAATCAGTGGGCCAGTCAAAACCACATGCTGTTGAATGCAGACAAGTGCAAGGTTATGATTTTCTCGTTCATGAAGCTTCCGCCTGCCCCTCCAGTTCTCAAAATCAACGGCACCCCGCTGGAGATCGTGGTAGTCTCGTGTCTTTTGGGAATATGGTTACAGTCAAACTTAAAATGGGATACGCATGTATCAAAAATGATCTCCAAAGCTAACGGAAGACTCTTCATGCTTAGAAGTCTGAAAAGGTTCAATGTTACGGTGAATGATTTGCTCCAAGTATTCATATCCTATGTCAGACCCGTGGTAGAATACTGCGTGCCTGTATGGCATCCCGGACTCACCAAGGAACACACTGCACGGTTGGAAAGAATTCAGAAGAGAGCTCTCCGTACCATCTTGGGTGGACTGTACACGTCCTATGAAGCGGCACTGGAGCGCACCGGCCTTCACACTCTGCAACAAAGACGCGAGGACTTGTGCAGAAAATTCGCAAAGAAACTGGGCCCAGACATGCTCCCACAGAAGACAGGTCAGCTCCATGGACGAAACACCAGAAACTCTAACAAACTCAGAGTGGTTAAATGTAGAACAAATAGATACAGGGACTCCCCTATACCCTACTTGGTTCGACTTCTCAACGATGATGTAAAGTAATTACTACGGCTTCAAGAGCAATGTATTTCTCCATTTTGTGTGATACGATACTTTTGCTATCAGGAAATGACGTCTATAGCTATAGCTAGTTGACAGATAGCAGAGATATATTTATATTTCAGCCATACCATATATGGTATGGTGAAATATATTGTATTCGTAATGTTTCTTTCTTTCTTTCTTTCTTTCTTTCTCCTGTCAAATCTTCAAAGCGATTCATCTCCGTCGTTCCGTGACCGAATGACCTGAAATTTGGCACAAGGGTAAAGTGGGTCAATACCGAGGTGCTGTTTTCTCATTTTTTTCATATCTGCCTCTAAAATGATTTTATTGAAGTTTAAAGGTCATGTTTTGACCAAAACGGTATATTGTGGCCCCCTGTTCCCTTGAATTAAAATGGAATGACCTTAAATTTGGTGTAGATAGGCATTAGATAGTTGGTAAAATGATCCAAGTAAAATTTTGGGCATAAACTACTTTAAAATGCTTAATTTCAGCGCTTTTCTGAGGGGAAATTGGTTTTCTTTCGGCTTCCTGCCGTGAACTCCAGTGACCCCAGAGCCCACACGTGCCAGGTGCCAGCGGTCTGGGGGGAGCGAGAGATAATTACTTTATGGACGCCAGCCAATCAGCGACGAGAAAGGCGAATGCTAGTTAATATTCATAAGCGGGGCCTTGCAATCCCGTATATACACAAACAGATGCATATTACAGCCTTACAGTGGCCATATGGTCCCCTTTGCCGGGTTTGAAATTGTAGTTTGCGAGGATTTGGAGTTCAGACAGGGTCATTTGAGCGGTAGCGGACGGTACGCGTGCATTGAACGTTAGTGTCGATGAATTTACCAACATTCCGCATGGCACTATCAATCATTTTCGGCAGATTTGGACAGGGAAAATTGGACGGCTTGCGTTTAGTTTTGATACGTAAGTTTGACAGTGGCGAGAATGCATGTATTTTTTCCCGAACAAATGTAGGTATTTCTAGTGTTGTTGTTGTTCTTTTTTGACGTAAACTTTGTACATTCAAATTGTAAGTAACTTTAAACTGCCAGAGTTTGAGCCCAATAAAACACTCTCAATACCAGAGTATCACCACTGACCTCCGAAAAGAAACCCCCGAACAAAGTAGAAACACCTATCCTCCAGGTCTCGCACGCTACGAGCAGGAAACACTCAGACAAGATTACGTCCGATGGCTGATTGCATACAAAGTAAAACAATTTAACAGTGGTATGCAGGGGCATATACTTAACAAAGAATTCGAAGGAAAATGAAATATATAGATAAAGCCAAATCAAGTTAACTTGTTCGTCCTGGGATTTTTCAGAAAAGAAGTGAAGCGACAGGGTGGTAAAATTCTTGTAAAATTTCGAGACGTCTCCGTTTATGTAATGGCTCATACAAAACAAGAAGAAGATTGAAGTTTTTAGCTTGAAAAAAACAACAACACTCCTACTACACAGTACCTGCACCTGACAATTATTAAAACGTATGCCCTACTTGCTTAAAAAAAAGTTCACTGCAATAATAAATGCACCCACATCACAAGGAGATTATGACGGTACTTAGACCTAGTTATCGAAGTGGAAATTGTTGAATGGCGTCATGTAATTTCATGACGAAAATCTTCTGAATGGAAGATGCGTTTTTTTTTCACTCTCGGAAAAATAGGAGCTGCCGCAATTCTACAAACCAATCAGTTATGCATAGGCGCTCCTGTGGAAGATTATATTCTTCCATATGGGCCCGGGGCATATTGGGCAAGCTCTGTTTTGACATGGAATCAATTCACAATATTAGTTCTCTTTTGGGGATAACTTACATTAAATATTGCATTTTTGCACAGGGGTGACTTGGAACAGTCCAATGTTGCGTGGGAATGGGTATGGTTGAAATATGCTGTATTTGCACCCAAGCAAATGTCGGCCTTTCTAGTTTTAATCAATTTTATCTGTAACGACAGAATTTTAAAACTGTTACAGTAGTTTACTCGTTTCCTCCGCATCTAGTACTGTAAGTTGAGTTCAATCCGAAGTGTTTGTTTTTGAGATGTATAATGTATAATGTAAAATGATTGTTATTGTGATCCCTGTAAGAAGATACGCAATTCAGCCTTTGGCTGCCAGGTATCCTCGATTTTGAAATAAATAAACCAATCATCATGTAGATGAGTTACTGAAACAAACAAACCAGATCCAGTTCGACCTGTTTCATCCCTGGGGCTACGTTTGTGCCGAAAGGTGTTAACCTTTTTCCTATGCGAAATGTTGTAATTTTGCATTACGTTATCTTCCTCTTTTCCGCAAATTATTTTTAGAACAGTCTCCGGCCACTCAATAAGTTATTTCAACGAAACCGGTTTGGCAGGCTGAATATAATTTCTTTGCTGGAGATATGCGGCTCCAGATGTCTTACTAAGGGATGACTGCGGTGCGAAAAATGTCGGTTAGCTGAGGAATGAGTCCACTCAACAATATACAATTTATTAGAACAGAGTGTGAACTCTTAGTCTGTGGACTTTCCTTCCCAACATTGTCATTTAGTGATATAGAAAAGTCTGTACATCCTCTACACTCATCTCAGTTTATCTTGTGTCATGTACTGTGAACTAGTGGTGCGTACCTAAAGCCCGGACTTGGAATTGGACCTAAAATGTTTAGGTCCAAGTCCCAAAAAAAACCTGAATGTCCGGAGCCAAGTCCGGACTTGCAAAAAGCAATCTGTCACTTATACTCCCTTTTTTTGTTCTAAACCATTTAAAACCTTCCATAGACAGTGAAATTTGCACTGAGACAAAAAAACTTTTCGTGTTTACACTGGCTGTATATAATTTGCATGTATTTTTTTTTCACATTGCATTTCAATTCATAACATGCAATTTTATATGCACCATCCCCCCTCCCTCTCAGAAAAATTTTTCTAGTGCACATAATGTGTAATAATGGGTTCAGGTCTGGACTTAAAAGTCCGAACCTGAACCTGAACTGCTGGACTTGAATCCGGACCTGAACCTGAATATGAGTTTAGTTACGCACCACTACTGTGAACAATATTTCATTTCTATGGTAAGGATGACTTTTGTGGTCACTTAGATGTACATGTGTATTGATGCTATGATTGGACACTGATGATATTTGTTATTTCCTGAAGAAAATATTTCAGTTGTTATAGTTTCATTATATTTTCTTTGTGGGTGAACCCAACCTGTTAAAGAACCGTACAGACAGTTTTAAAGGTGTCCTTTTTTTTATTGAGTACATATAAACTGAACATTCTTCTTGAGACCATCAGAGTAATGAATACAGAACTGAGGTTTGCCTATAGCCTCAGCAATGTGGGTTAAAGACCACATTGATAGACTCATTGATTGTTTCATAAGATGGGGCAAGGACGTATATTATATACATGTTATGTCCTTGGATGGGGTAAGCAGAAAGTATATGAAGTGCTGAGTAAGCTTTTAGGTCAGTCCCTCTAACTTGTCAAAGGTAGAAAAGTGCACAGCATCATGATACGGTTGATTATCAAGTAAGGTGTATACAGTTTTGTTATTACACGAAAACACATGAGATTTTCTCCGTTCCCAGTAGTGACTATATATCCAACTTATTTTCAGGGCATCATCTGTGTGTCTTCTTGAAGCTCTAGTAGCTCTAGTGTGCCTTCTTGAAGCACAGACCCTAGAACTATACTTTTTGTACTGTATCACAATTTACCTTTAGTTTCAAGTAGTAATCACGACTTGAAACTAAAGGTAAGTTGCGATTTTTTGTCATTCTTATTTCTGTACTTCCGTTTTGATGGTACAACTCATGTAGATAATTATAGCTGATTTCCCTGCTTCTGATTTATTTTAGAAAACAGACCAGTAGCCTAGTGTCCCTTCACAGCCCCAACTGAATGTCCGTTCCATGGTGAGATTAGAAGGGAAACTGGAGTTTTTGTACACAATAAAACACCTCTTGTGTGAAACCTGGCTGTATTTGTTTAATCTAGTAGATTGGTGGCAAGGCAATTGGTGGCAAGGCAGTATCCAAAGGCCCAGACAGTATCTAACAGGCGTCTGGTGGTACATGCTTTTTTTTTAGATCTGTTGGATACTGGTTGACCTCTCTGATACTATAATACTTTCTTGCCACTGTTCTTTTTCTAAAAATTTATAATGTACAGAACATTTCTTCATTACAGTGTGATAATAGTTATTTAGTTGTCAAAGTATAAGCTAACTGCTAATGTATATGTCATGATAGGATATGCTATTTCATCACATTCGTGGCTCTCCATTACAAACTTTCAGACACCTTTGCAAGAAATTTGGAAGATGAAATTTGTGATCCTTTTAAACTCTCTGAAAACTGACCAAATCCCTTAATGCTAGCTTGCCCTTCATCAAACTTACTTCCCTGCCTTTGTGGAGAGGTATTTGAGCAATCCTGTAAATATCTTGTAAAACCAGAACAGGTTCAGGAGGTGCATCATGGGAGATAGAACCAACGCCACGACCTTCATACTGAAGGTCACCCCAGAGAAGTCCTCTGATTGGATGATAGAGGTCAGGTGATACCAGAAGAAGGGGATGGGCGCGACTCGTGCCAAGAAGAACATTCCCACAAGGGCGATTCCATTCATCAAGTAGAGGGTGGATGTTTTCTGGCCAAGTTCTTTTAAGATGAACCTGAAAAAATGACCCATGTTAAAGTAAGCTTGAAAGTTCTAATGCAGAGGTGGACTGAAATTTCAAACACAGAATTGAACCAAAATTTTCAACTGCCCAACTACAGTCTCAAGGAATGAGCAGTCCAAAGCTTCTTGACACTTCCTGCAACTTCTGGTCCACCGCTTATCAAGCAAAGTGCTCCATCTTCTTCGTCCATAACGTAAGGTCACAGAATCAGTGGATTGCTTGACACAGACTGGAACTGGAAAATCTAATTGTGAATCAACTTTGCTTACAAGTGATCTCTACTAACAGATAGACTTTCAATCTCTCGCTACCCTAGGGTAGCGAGGGTAAGGATCCCCGGTAGAAATCGGATGGTACACAGGCTATGTTGAAACAAGAAAAAACATAACATGATGATTGGATTGAATAGATGGGTTGGCAGTCCTGTAATCTCCAAGCAGATCCTACGGTAGCATTAGATAGTATCTAAAGCCGGCAGAGGAGTGAAGCCGGCTTAGGAGTGAGTTTGGCTACATGGCAAATGTACACCTCTTGACTATTTCCTGGCCAGTTTGCTACTATTTTATGCAATTGTAGGATCTGCTTGGAGATTAGCAGTCCTGAGGGTTTACACTCACCGGAGGTTGTTAAAGGGGTTGGAAAGCTCCATAAGCGTCCACTGTAGCTGGTAGTACGGCAACTCAGATGTAACCTACAAGAGTGTATGTTCGTGAATAACTTCATCAGGTTGGCAATTATTCATATAGTAAGGTTCTTTTAGCACAACCAGAAAACAACTTACATCCAACGTTTCGGTGTCTGTCAGACACCATCATCAGGGTGGAATGACGGGAAACTGACAGACACCGAAACGTTGGATGTAAGTTATTTTCTTACTATATGAAGAGTGTATGTTGTGGAAGAAATGGGAGAGGATAAGAAAAGGGAATAAGATAGTGCTGAAAGTAGAGAGGACTGAAGTTGTCAAAAACAGAGAAAATGCTAGACTGAAGAAATGGCATGCTTCTAAGAAAAACATAACATAAGATTGTAACAACTTATAAGATTGTCTCATATCGGAAAATACTCGCCTCATCATTTAAGTATTTATCTGCCGCTTATCTGCCACGACTACAAAGCACAACCATAATCATCAAAAATACATCAACCCCAATAAAGCCATCGTTGCTATGGAAACAGTGACGTATACGTACGGCGGCAGCGTATCCTGTGTAGAGGCAGATCACGTGATGCAGGAACATGGACCAATCGTAGACGTCCGCGGTCGGGTTAGAGGCAAGAACTAAAGTTTCTAATTTCGTGAAACCGAAAGAAATAAAAACAATAGTTATTACTTGAAAAAAAGTGGAAGTGGACCCTCCTTATCTATTCATTTGAAAACTTAAAGAATGTTCTGGTGCGATACAAACAAAGAATTGCATTCAATTACGGTCGTATGGTCAAAACTTAAGGCTTATAGTAAAGCATTGTAAATGTCCTCACCTGCCATCGTATAGCCCACCAGGATACAAACAGCCAACTTAAGTAGCGGCACTTCCTGCCTGGAGAAGGTACAAACAGCAATGTGGTAAATCGCGTATTTTGAGAGGAAGATGTACATAATCATGAGTACACATTTGTGTGGTTATGTGTATCTTCATACATGCCATGGGTTGCAAAAACTCTTTGTAGCAGGTGTTGTAAAGATGGATTGGGGTTTTCAGACCACAAATTCCGCCTATGCGACAAGCGCGAAAACCCTTTTACATCAGCAAATTAAAGCTAGAGGCTCCCGATGTGAAAGCGTTGTCCACTATTTATTGTACTGCCCTAACTACAACCAACTTAGAAAAACCCTTCTCTGCAATCTTCAAGACCTTTTAACCCTTGATTTGAAAACTACGTCTGACCCAGTCTTAACTCAACTTTTACTCAGGGGTTCACCCACTCTACCAACAGAAACAAATACCCATATAATGCAGCTTACACAGACATACATACTCCAGACCAACCGTTTTCAAACTGATTGAACATTTTCCTTTAAATCTTGTATGTATGTATATGCATTTATTTGTTGGATCCGTCACCCCACTGCTGTAATACTGTTTTATTTGATCTCACATTTTTTTGTCCTTTGTTTATTTTATTTTCAAATGTCCTAGTGGTAATGTTAATATTAGCTTTGCTAGAGTGCATTTACTACTGTGTCTTGTCTTATATGTATACCAATAAAAAAAATTAAAGCTATACGTACGTTATGCCGATTAAAATCTATGACGCAAGATTGAATAACCAATCAGAGCGTACCTGATGACGGTTGGTGCGATGACGTCAGAGAACAGGAAGAGGTAGAGCGCCATGGAGCCGACCAGCGTGCTGTCGAGGAGGGCCATCAGGCTGGAACATGGGATGAATGAATGAATGAATGAATGAATGAATGAATGAATGAATGAATGAATGAATGAATGAATGAATGAATGAATGAATGAATGAATGAATGAATGAATGAATGAATGAATGAATGAATGAATGAATGAATGAATGAATGAATGAATGAATGAATGAATGAATGAATGAATTGAGCAACATTTGTACATGGTACAATGTAAGGCAAGGTAATAGATCAATTTATATGATGATACAACTTATTACTATAACTACATGTAATACAGGAATGTGAACATAAATGGCGTATTAACATAGTGTAAAATACAACTTAAATGATTAGGTCTGCTATTGTACAATACCTTCTCTCTTTTTCAGAGCAGTACAAATGTATTGGCCTAGATATGTAGACATGTGGTCTGGACATGACATAAGTAGTTTGAAAATGCCTGTGTTTGTCTTTGACAATGGTGTACTAGATATACATGTGGTCATATCCATTAATTTTTATCTCTCTACGGTATATGCAGAGCATGTCATTAGAAAATGAAATTCGTCTTCAATACCATCTTGAACATGACGGACATAGTCTCTATGAATGAATGAATCAATCAATCAATCAATGCTTTGTTTCTTACAAGCTCGTTCATAATTTCGAGGACGCAAACACAGCTAAATAAGCTGCAAAGGTGAAGGCCCCTGAGACATAAACAAAACACGTCTGGTCATTGTTATGCAAATCGAACAATGGTCGAGAAGTTGAGAACTGTTTACAATGCGTACTAGGAATGGTGAACGAGCTTATGCATATCATCATCATCATCATCATACACTAGTACATGACATATAAAGTTTAAAGAATCGAGATTTCCAGAACACAACAGACACTAAATATAGTGGCTTGTACTAGCTAAACTCTTACACAGTTTGCACTAGAATTAAGCGAGTTTTAATCTCAAAGTAACCCTTTTGTCTTATCATGTCTTGTCCGAACGTATCTGTATAAACTAGTATATAAATTTCCATCCAGGGACACCATAAAAGAAACAGGCCAAGTGACTTAGAGGCCAGATTCTATATTATTGGTAAAACCACTGAGGAGGTCTATATAACCTCCTTGGTAAAGCAATAAAACTTGAAACTTCATAGCATAACAAAATATAGAACAGAACTGTTGTGGTAATCTATGTGACTGCAATGCAATAAGATACAGATAAAATACAAACAAAACTTGATTAGATCTTATTCTAATCTCCTTAAATCACTTGTCTTACCTGGTATCCACGCCTACTTTCTTCTCACGCGATAGCGACTCGTACGCCTTCGAACACCCTCGGAGGGCGGCTGAGACGACGTACTTGTAAACGAACATGAAAAACGCAAAACTTGCGCTCATGTAGAGCAAACCGTCATAGCTCAGCGTCATTTTTGGTCGACTTCACCTCTTTTAAACTCTTAGAAAAGCGTTCCGTATCACTGAGCACTGGAACCAAGGAGGTTCCCTCTTTCAACCTCCATGCTGGAACTACACCGAAGCACTCTCCTTCTTGTACAGAACCTTCCGCCAAAGTGTAATATGATACACTGCCTTTACGTGATACAAGATAAGTTAAGTTGATAGCTTCTCTGAGAGTCAGACGTTTGGACACTAAAATCTAACGCAGAAGGGAGTAGAAACAAATGCAACCGGTATAAATGTAGGAACGAGTATCTCAATTGACATGTAGATGAGTTAAACAAAGCAATCAGGCAGATCCAGTTAGACCTGTTGTGTCACAGGAGCTACGTTTGTACCGGAGGGTGTTAATTTTTTTTCCTTTTACGAAATGATGTAATTTTGCACAAAGTACTAGTAATCTTCCTCTTTACCGCAAATTATTTTAGAACAGCCACTGAAGACGTTGTATGCAACAAAACCGGTTTGGCAGGCTGAATAAGAAATCTAAACTATGCGGCTCCAGATGTTTTACTAAGGAATGACTGCGGTGCGATAGATGTCGGTTAGCTGAGGAATGAGTCCACTCTACAATATACAATTTATTAGAACAGTTCTCCGTAGCAAATATATCCCAACGTCGAACCGTCTTTAAGTAGATATCTATGTATGAGCAACCTCCTCTATTTAGATGTTTCAAAGTGCCACGGAAAGCCATTTCATAAGCCACTGTAATAAATTCAATATCTCATATATAAAGTTTCTATCTTACATACTATGATTATTCGATGATACTCGTTGCATCTTTAACGCTTTTTTTAAATTTCATGTATCATTCTATTATAGTATTAAATTCTTTTACAGTTGATTGCGATGGCAAAAAGAACCTCTAACACTTTTATACTTTGGTGCCTCCTAACGTTACCTTTTGACTTTACGTTTGACTTTTCTTGTCTTTGTTTCCGAAGAAGTATTTTATCACTCCTCTGTATATCCTGTAAAACCATAAAAGATTCAAGCAGTGCATGATGGGAGATAGAACCAACGCCACGACCTTCATACTGAAGGTCACCCCAGAGAAGTCTTCTGATTGGATGATAGAGGTCAGGTGATACCAGAAGAACGGGATGGGTGCGACTCTGGTCAGGAAGAACATCGCCAGAAGGACGAGTCCATTCACTTGGTAGAGGGTGGACGTTTTCTGACCAAGCTCCTTTAGAATCAAGCTGCAAGAATTAGTAAAATAAAAAAAAGGTAATAACTTTAAGGCCCACAAATATTTTGAGGTCGTAGGGTCAGTGCATTTGGGTTATCAACTGTGTCTGTGCAAGAAGGTTAAAAAAGTGTTACGGTATTCAATGGAAGGTGGAGCCCAACCCGCTCTTTTCACCGCCCGTTGCCTCTTCAACCGAAGCCAGGTTAACCTGGAGTCCAGCCTTGTTGTTTAGCTTTGGTCTGCTCCCGTTTGGAGCGGACGGAAACAAACAAGGATGGATTCCATGCTAAAACCAGGTATCCTTTTAAAGACCCGATTTGAGTAAGGAAAGCCGTGTAAAGTTTCTTTCCCAAGAACACTATGTCTAGCCAGTAATGACAGAAATCGACCTGTTAATATCGATTCAACATCGTGTCTGCTCGTCTGACCACTTACCATTTATAACATGTCATACTCAATCTGATTGGTTGGAATGGTGTGAAGGAGTTTACACTTACCGGAGATTGTTGAAGGGGTTTGCAAGCTCCATGAGCGTCCACTGTAGTTGGTAGTACGGCAACTCAGCTGTAGCCTGGAAGGGGAAGAAAAAGGTGCTTCACTGTTTAAACTGCGCCTGCGCAGCGAGATGTCTAGTGGGTAATAAGAAAAAAGGAAGACCCATATTATAAGTTGTAAACAACTTTTGTCTAGAACCTGGTTAATACAAGTCCAGACGTATTTTTTCATGTCTCTATATATTGGCCACAATGCTTCAAACTACACATGCACAGGTTAAATCATGATTCAACTTATCTGGGAAAAAAACAAAATAGACGAAAAAGACATCCTCCTACGCACGGTCCCAACGGCTAGCTGACTGCTCAGCCTATTGGGCCCTGCTATCCCAGGCCCTACCCCCAGGTATTATGATTGTCGCCACAAACTCGCCGCCCTGCTTATAAATATTAATGAGCTTACCCTTATATGGGCAGTCAGCCGTTGGGATATTAATGAGCTTACCCTTATATGGGCAGTCAGCCGTTGGGAATCGGGCGTAGGAGGATGGTGCTATGTAAGACGTAACATGATTGGCTGATAGCTTCCCAGCGGCCTTTGCGAGACAGCTTTCGACAACAAAAAGCCCAATACCTGGGGGTAGGGCCTGGGATAGCAGGGCCCAATAGGCTGAGCAGTCAGCTAGCCGTTGGGACCGTGCGTAGGAGGATGGAAAAAGATAGAGAAAGGGGAAAACAATTAGGTAACAGCAAAGGTTGAGAAGAAACTATATATGATATCCATATAAGGGTATACATGTATGAAATAGGACAAGATGTATAAAATTCCGCGAAGGCAACGGATCTAAGTCGTTGCCATAGAAACAGTGACGTTATACGTACGGCGGCTGCGTGTCCGGTGTAGAGGCAGATCACGTGATGCACGAACATGGACCAATGGGAGACGTCCGTGGTCGGATTAGATGCAAGAACCACTGTGTCTAGTTTGATGATATTGAAATGAAGTAATAGGTTGTTACCAAGAGGGCAGGAAAAGTTCCAGGGAAAAGTATTTTTGAACACCTTAATTCCGGAACTCTGACACTTGAAGGTACGACTGGTTGAGCCCCCTTTACAAATCAAGAATGTAGCTCGGCCGAGTTGTCAGCGAAGGGGGCTTAAAGCCCCGTTTACAAATCAATAATTCAGCTCGGCCGACTTGTCAGCGAGCTCCAAATGGGCATTTTCGGCCGGAGTATGACCGGCGTTTGGGCGATTACGCGGGCTTTGGGCAACTTTTAACAGCTCGTCCGTTGGGATTTAAACCTCCGTGTGATGTTAGTTGTGCACCAAAAAAGCAGGAAAGACAATGACTTGAACTATCCGGAGGGAAACACCGAGCCACGTCTAATTTGTGACGGTGCAGATTATTTGATAAAAAGTAAAGCCGATGCTCGGGCGATGTTGATTGTCGGCGAGCTCTGACCGATCTACAAATTCGGCCGGCGTCCGCCTGAATTGTAAACGGGGCTTTATGACTCTTTATTGTTCTTTTCTGAGATGGTTTTAGATACTTTTTAGTCCACACGTTCCCCTTATCTGATAAATTGACGAAAGAAACATTTTTTTCTACATGCAATTTTGCTAGTAAAAGCAAGGAACTACCTGCCATCGTGTAGCCCACCAGAATACACACAGACAGCTTTAACAGCGGAACTTCCTGCCTGGAGAAGAAAACCAAAAGTGCTCAGATGTTATTGAAATGTTATCAATAATGTATTTCAAGGCTCCTGTATCTGTATCTACTAGTATGTAGCCGGTATAACCATCTTTGTTCGACGTAACACACCAGCCAATGATATCATATGATTATCTGTGATGCCATTGTTTGAAGTACGATTTTGGTTTCTCTCCTGTCGATTGGACAGATGATGAGGCAGACAGGCTATTTGCCTGTTTGCCTGACCTGCACATGACTTTTTATGGTGAAGGAGGGGTGTGCAATTCCTTCTCCACCCTCTCGTCTACTGGAGCACTAAGTCTCACAGGGGCAAAACTGTCTGCAACGTGTGAGGCGGCTCCAGCAGATGCAGCTTTGTTGTTCGGAGTATCCGTCTCCTAGGAGGACTTCCAACCAAGGATGTAGTACGATATTACGTTCATATAGGTAATATTGTTAACGCATACAAAACAAACTATTGATGTTTTACCAGCTTTTCATATACTCCGATATGCGCCAGGCCACAATCGTGTATGTGATCTAATGCCTTAATCGTCGCCTGGTAAGCTATACGTCACGACCAAGTCAAATTTACGACGTAATATTTAGTAACCAATTAGAGCATACCTGATGACGGTTGGTGTGACGACGTCAGAGAACAGGAAGAGGTAGAGCGCCATGGAGCCGACCAGCGTGCTGTGGAGGAGGGCCATCAGGCTGGAACATGGGAGAAAAACAAATACATGTATCCTGACCTTTGTTTGTTTGTTTGTTTGTTTGTTTAAAAGTCCTTCCCAGATGGCACCATCTCCATTTCTGTAGCCTTAGGCCACACAAGCGTTGATCTAATATTTTCCAAATGCTGAGTGCTAAACAATGTCCTTGGCACACACACACACACACACAAACAAACAAAAATACACACACAGACAAAAAAACACAGAGAGACACACATAAACACACACACACACACAAAGACACAGAGACGCAGAGACGCACACACACACACACACACACACACACACACACACACACGGGAACGCTACCTAAAGCATAACCTCCATTTTCATGACATGAGGTAACATAACATGAGGTAACAAGTATGGCGGGTTCAAAAATAGCCCTATATTTTTTAGCTTTGTACATCTGGCGCGACGGGCTATTTCTATTGTTCGACTCCTGCCGTGTGTCTAGTGTCACCCGTAATTGTCGTCATTACGCGCTATACACACACACATAGCCTTTGGCAAAAGTATGGCAACAAGGCCACAACCGTCGCTGGGCCACATTCTTCGTTTGTATATAAAACACAGCGCTTACTCTTAAAGAATGCCAATAGGAGAACTGTAAGGCAAAACCTTAACAGTCCATTGCACTTGGAAAAAGGCCACTTTGTCCAAAGTTGAAATTCTTTTTTTTTACCATGGCATGGTAACCCTTTTGTGGCCTCAAGGTCTTTGGTGTGACACAGGGCTTTATTAATAACACGTAATTAAGCAGGCAATCTCCAAGGACAAAGCAGTGAAGTAAAGAAAGCTTAACCACCTTCCTCTGACACAAGCTTACACGTCCATACAGAGTTATTAACCCGCGGCAGTCACTGTTATGTGTACGTTTCCAGGGCTTTAGCCAGCTCGACATTTTTTTTCCGTCAGCCAATTACAATCGTCGCGAAAACCGCGAAAATCAATTAGAAGGACTGAACTGAGACCTTGAAAAACGGGTTTTAATGAGATTATCGTATGCTAAAGGGCGCCGACACACATTGTCAACAATCGTAACAACAGCAAAACAAACAGTGTGTGGCTTTTACGTCCCCAAGCCGCCTGTAGCTTCCACCAAGGATTTTTGTCCGTCAAGGTTGACGGATTGGTTTTAAAAATTTTCCGTCAGACGCAGCAAATTTCCGTCAATTGACTAGGCCCCTGTACGTTTCTAAAGGATAAACATACCTGATCGTTAAGGGTTACCGCCCTGTCTAGTTCACAAGCGTGGGGGATTTAACAAGGTGTGGCTCTGAACCTACAAATTACTTCACTGTTTGGCTTAGAAATGGGGCTTTCTTTGCAAGCTTTACTAACGTATATCAGAAGGATATGATTTCAGGTCGTATGATTTTTAGTAGAGAACCAAGTTAAACCTCCTTGAGAGAACGTTTTCCTTCTTTTGAGTTTTAAAACGTATTAAGGTTTCCCGCTCATGGAAAGGCATGTAAGGTCAAAATAGGATTGCAAACGCATTTGAATTAAGGTTTGAATAGCAATATTACTCTAAGACACTTCTTGCACTTAACTGCAAGAACGTAAATATGTACCACACCATGTGATTGTATGCGATACAAAAAAATTAACTAAGCGTTTATACCGCCCGTATTTACCTGTCGTCCACGCATACTATCTTCTCACGCGGAAGCGAGCCGTACGCCTTGGAGACCCTTCCGAGGGCGGCCGACGCGACGAACTTGTACACGAACATGAAAAACGCGAAACTCGCGACCATGTGGAACATGCCGTCATAGCTCAGCGCCATTCTCGCCCTATTTCACGTCGTTTAAACTCGTTTGGAAAACAGTACCGGGTCAGAGACAGGCGATACCGACGCCGGCCCTTAACTGAGGAATGATGACTTCATGATTGAGAAATGTCAGTTGCTTTTTTTCTACAAGAGGGTCTGCATGGGGGTCCCGACAACGCTTTAACAATGAATTCAAAAGAGCAACTTAGTAATACGTATTACGCTAAGATTAAAAGATTCTGAAGTTATTGCGCATTTAACTTTTATTGGTCGGCTCGCACGAATATAAACTGTCTTTCCCTGACAGATAAGTAGTGTTCTTTGCATTTGACAGAACTGACTTCGTGAGCTAGTCTCCAAGCAGACCCTACGGTACCTTAGAAATAGTATCAAAGCTGGCAAGGGACTGTCTTAGTATAGCGGCACCAGGTGCCCGTTTGACTCCCTTAGCCGGCTATCTCCCTTTGGCCGGCTATTCTCCTTTGCCAGCTTTGTTTGATACTATCTCTAAGGCACCGTTGGGTCTGCTTGGAGACTATTCGTGAGCATGAACCTCCTATTTAGCTGCACCTTTGGGTCAGTCATGACGTTGCCAATTCTATAGTAATGCGCATCAATTTAGTGTTAAACGCTGTCTGAATTTAGCTAATGGACAGGAACCCCTATGCAGACTCTTTTCAGACTGGACAGGATTTTCCGCCCTTTTTCCCTGTCTGGACGGACAAGGTTTTCAAAAAACACACCGTATCACCCCAGTTTACTCTTCTCCATACGTATGGTTGATCGCTCAAACTCAGCAGTCACATGTAGGATTGCCCAAAGAAAAGAAAAACTTTATCAAATGGCTGTTGATGAACAATGCCTTTCAATATACAATTATTGGTAGAATATTTGTACAGACCAAATGGCAATAAAACTATGTATCAAGCTTATACAAATATTGAATATCAATATCAATACACTATCAACCTCTTAGTCATATGGATGGGAAGAAAGTTGGGCTATTATATGTGGGTCACTTGTGCACATGTACATCATGTGGGTATATTGGATGTGTTGTGTTGGTAAACTGGGTTACTTTGTGGGTCTTTATTAGGAGTCTGCTAAACTGAGTACAAAAACTCACACTACTAGCGTGTGAATAGATACTGTAATTTTTTCTAACAGTGACACATAAATACTTCTGGACATACAATGCACATACATTTGTACAGCTTATTCAAACTGTGAGTCTTGTAAACATAAGTGTCTCTTCAGTTGAGACATGTTTTCCTCAACATGGGTTACCACACGGGTCAGCTGGGTGTGTTACGTGGGTCGCTTCATGGGCTACCAACAGACTCCCATCCTGGGTGCTAAACCCACATAGCTCTCACACACATACAGCGTGAGTCTTATATACTTTATACAAACTGTAAGTCTTATATACTTTAGTGTCTCTTCAGTTCAGATGGTTACCACCTGGGTCGGCTGGGTGTGTTGCATGGGTCGCTTCATGGGCTACCAACAGGCTCCCATCCTGGGTACTAAAGCCACACAGCTCACACACAAAGAGCTTGTTCAAACTGTGAGACTTGTAGTGTCGCGTCAGTCGGGACTTGTCGACGGCCCTATAGCCGCACTCCACGCACACGAAGGGTCGTTCCCCGCTGTGGACCTGTAAGGAATGGAGATTTTACATCGTTAAGTTCTTGGCAATTAAGGAAATTAATTGGACACTAAATACAACTTCTTTTTATCCGTCGGGATTACGCACACCATTCGTTCAAATAAACAGCAATAAAACATCAATAAGATGACTATGACAGAGGAACGAGTTTGAATTTACGGCAATAAAATAATCAGTTTTCATAGGAATGGCCATAAACTGCCATTCTCAAAAACATATAACATTCACATCCATTATTACACTTATCTTCCCAAATTGATCATGAGCTGTCTTCGACGAATCTAATGACATTGTAGCATAAGCTCATTATCTATAAAATATATGGGATTTTTCTAATAATAAAGACGAACAAGGATGCTGCATCCCGTGCCTTAACCATGCACCCCATTATCCAAGGGGAGCAGATTCTCTGATAAGATGAGCATAAAATTCTAATTGACCAGGGATGCTACTTGGTCACATGTGGCCACAGTCTTCCACTGTGACATCCGTGACAGTTATCTTGCCCCTCAGGATTAGTCTTAGAATGCCCCATTTTCACTTAAAATTATCCAAAACTCCACACCCTTGGAAGTTGGAACCCCCCTTCAACACCACCCCCCCCCACACACACACACACACAACACACACTTGGTTGCTCTGCCCCATTGGAGTGCTTCCCCTTGCAATTCTTTTCTAGAAACCTCCTGAAATATTATATCCGTTTTATACATACCGCCAAGTGTCTGTCCAGGGTGCCCTTCTGTGAGGCGGAGTAGTCACAGTCGGGACACTTGAAGGGTTTCTCCCCTGTGTGGGTCCTCAGGTGTCGAGTCAGCACAGAGGACCAGGTCGTGGTGTAGCTGCAGTGGGGACACCTGTGGAGCTTACCGGTACTGCAGCTGGCCTCACCTGGCATCTGGAAGGGGTGTAAGAAAAAAGCTCTGTCATCAATAATGATCAATTGAACCTTCATGCTTTGTGATATGTACTAGCCAGTGGCGGCGGCACCATGGGGGCAGTGGGGGCGGTTGCCCCCACAGAAAATAGGTCGTGGGGGCGACGGCCCCACGATAAAATAAGATGAAACACACAAAATCAAGCTGAAACCCTTGTGCATATTTTCACTAATGGAAATTTCAACAAATCTCGCTAGTCTCAGGGGGTACAGATTTCAAAATTTCAAAGGACCTCCCTTGCGAGGACTCGCGCCTTCGGCACTGGACACGGTGGGAAAATGTTGTCCCCCACGACCCTTTTACTAGTAGAAATTTCAGGAATAGGCGGAAAATTGTACAGTGTAATAAAATCCATGTATAGCATCCCACAAACATGTGTTAAAACGCCAGCTGGTCTGACACCCCTATTCACAACAGACAGAGGCGTAAGGCAGGGGTGTAACCTCAGCCCTGCCCTTTTCAATTTATTCATAAATGACCTGGTAAAAGATTTAGACAGCCCTGACTGTGCCCCACCCTCCCTGCATAATCTACTTGTATCCTCCCTGCTATATGCTGACGACGTAGTGTTGTTTTCAGAATCTGAAACAGGTTTACAATGCGCTCTGGATAAACTCCATGCATTTTGCGAGAAATGGAAACTTCAGGTGAACCTAAAGAAAACCAAAGTTATGATTTTCAACAAACTCGGACGAATCTTCAAAAACATGAATTTTACTTTCGGTAAAGATACTATAGATATTGCAACCTCCTATTCTTACTTAGGCCTGACGTTATCCCCCTCAGGTACCTATTCTCTAGCAAAGAAACAACTGTCCTTGAAAGCACGCAAAGCCATTTTCAGTCTGAAATCCCTGATGCATTCATCTCTGTCTCCAAAGGCTCTGCTCAAACTATTTAGTACATGTATCAAACCTATTATATTATATGGTTGTGAGATTTGGGGTAAAGCTTATTCAGATGACAGTTGCCCAGCAGAAATTACACAGAACCGTTTTTGTAAAAATGTTCTCGGTGTACATAGAAATTCAAGTAACATAGCTAGTACAGCAGAGCTTGGAATGTACCCAATAGACATAGATATATCCATACGTACAGTTAAGTATTGGCTGCGCCTCAAACAGTTGGACTTCTCAACACATCCCTTACAAGTAGACGCTTTACTCTGTCAGCAATCTATACCGAATAACAGCCGTAAGAAATACTGGTTACAACACGTAAAGGAAATTCTAGACAATACTGGTTACTCTTACCTATGGAACTCTATGAATTCACAGCTAGACAATAAGCATATATGTACATCGTTAAGAAAAAGGTTAGAAGATATATATATCCAGACATTTTCTCATAGACTGCCCACAGATAATGGTAAGTTAAGATTTTTCAAGAAACTAAAGAAGGGATACTCAATGGAAACTTATTTAACGTTACTAGATAAATTCGAGGTCAGATCGGCAATGTGCAAACTTAGAATTAGCGCCCACCCCCTTGAAATTGAGAGAGGGCGGTACAAAAAGCTACCTGTGGGCGAAAGAACCTGTAACCATTGTATGGCAAAACCGGTGGAAGACGAAATACATTTTATTTCTAACTGCCTCTCTAACGATCAGGAAAGAAAGGAGTTATTTGTAGAGGCATGCAAATTCCACAAAAATTTCCAAACGCTTACCGACGAAAACAAAACTATAACGCTGTTAACGTCACATAACCCACGCATCATAGAAAAAGTGGGACACTTCGTCTTCCACTGCTTCCAGAAAAGAAGTCAAACCCTAAATACGTAGATTGTAGCTCTCAGCAGTCCATACCATTGATAGAATAGTCACTCGTTTACACTTGTCACCATTGTTATCTATACCAAAGTATTTCATTTTATACATGTTTATTATATTCTCTGTATGTTTCATGTTGCAATTAGCCCTCGGGCAAGAACTTGCAAATAAACTTCTAATCTAATTATTAAACTTAGCTTTGTTTACAAGCAAAATGCAAGTAAGCTTAGTCTGGCAGCAAAATTTACCCCTCAAATTGCAGGAAATAGTGTTTCAGAGGGTTCAGATTTGAAAAATTTTCCGGGGGTGCATGCCCCCCGACCCTCCTAGAATAGTCACGCCTCCGGCGTGACGCCTCGGGCCTTCGGCCCTCGATTTAGTGATACATGTATTACAAATATTCGCCCCCACAACTAAAAAATGGTGCCGCCGCCTCTGCCAGCCATTGCTAGCAATCCATGCCAGTATTGCAGCTTTCCCCAACAAGCTGTAAGTCTTCTGATGGCAATTTCAGTAGACACAAGACAGTTGTCTACTGAAATTGCCATCAGAAGACTGAAATGGTTGGGCCATGTTCTGCAGATGTCGGATGACCGTATCCCCAAAGTTGCTCTACATTGGGCCCCTGAGGGGAAGAGAAAACGGGGACGTCCTAAAACCACATGGAGACGTACTGTGGCTAAAGACCTAGCGGCCATTGGGATCCCCTGGAATGCTGCTCAGCCCCTAGCACAGAACAGACCCCAGTTCCTGTGTTTTTCCGTTGATATGCCACCAATCTTGTTCCTATAGGAAAGGTATGTGCTACGCCATAAGGCGGTTAACCGGGTATACAAAACAAACAAACACTTATCAACAAACAATAAGCAACAAAACAATGTGTTTACTACACTACATTCCACCTTACCAGCAAAAAAATCAAACAAACAAACTTACTTCCATCTCCTGTTGCTGATTCAGAAGAGCTTGTCCCATCTCCATGGAAGCCACTCCATCCACTATCATGTTCTGCTCCACGGACCACTCACTAACCAGCTCTCCAGTGTTCCGCAAACCCCCATGCACATCCCCATACCTCCTCCCCACCCCCTGCTGCATAGTGCACTCTTCCATTCTTGCAAGATAGTCACTCGCCACGTCTGCTTGGTCCTGTACATGTACAGCTTCTGTCCTTTCTCTGAAATCTCTCCACAACGTTTGTCCCTCGTTCTCTCTATCCAAGGCTGGCTCAACCTTAACAATAACTACATCTGACGACGGACTGCTCTCGACTTGCGGACTTTCATTTTCAGCGCTTCTCTTGTCCAGTTGTCTGGACAAGTTTGCTTGGGTTGGTTCTTCAAAATCAGTGCTTGTGACTGCTGTAGAGCAGTGTTTGTCTGTTTGCTGTTTCTTATTTCTGGGTTCTTCCGTGCCTTCTTGCGATCGTCTTGGAGGTGTTATCGAAATGCCAGAACTTGTAGCGGTCTCTTTTTCTCTTCTTTTCCTTTTGTGGATTGAAGAAACGTGCGAGACTGTGCTGGGCGTTCGCATCCTCGAGTTCAAGACTTCTGTGGTGAGTGTTGAGTTCCCACAAGACCCACTATCTGCCTCTCTACTTTCACTGGGCTGGTGAAAAAAAAAGACTAAGAATTAGCCAAGAAATCTAACGTAATGAAAGAATGAGAAGGAAAATTTAGTTTGCACAAGAAAGAAATAGGTGCGAGAGAGAGAAACAGGTGCGCAAGAGAGAAACAGGTGCGCAAGAAAGAAACAGGTGCGCAAGAGAGAAACAGATGCGCAAGAGAGAAACAGGTGCGTGAGAGAGAAGAAAGGTGCGCAAGAGAGAAAAAGGTGCGCAAGAGAGAAACAGGCGCGCAAAAGAGAAACAGGTGCGTGAGAGAGAAACAGGTGCCTGAGAGAGATACAGGTGCGCAAGTGAACTTTAGGAGAAGGAAAATTTAGTTTGCACAAACATACAAATTTGCTGCAATTGAAGACTTCTGTTTTAGTCATAATATTTCATCCCTTAGATAATTTCTTTTACATTTACACAAACATTAACCACTACATCTTTAGAGACCACCATAAATCAGATTTCACTGCTCCCCAGAATGGTCTTCCAAGCAGTTTTGACCATACCTGTAACTTTTTTTCAACATTTAACAATTTTGATAATTTACCTCTTTACTTTACTTTCTTTATATCTCCCCCTGTAATAACCACACTAGTCCCACAAACAAAATGTATGTGTTAATATATATGTATTCCCTCGCTAAGCTCAGTTATACAGTAGACACATACTGGGGCACTTTCCAATGTAGGACTGAAGGATACACATATAATACATGGAAAACATACTGTAAATGCAGAAATGTTCAAGATGGATTATTGTTGGCGGTTTTTGCGGTGGCCACTTCATCGCGAACTTAAAACCACCGCGATTATTTTTCTATTATGGTATTAGACTGCAGTCTATGGTGTTAACGCGATCTTAAATCCACCGCGAAAAGTCATTTTTCCCGCTACCGCGAAATTAAATCCCTGCAAACTTAAATGCATTTACAGTAGATAATGTCCTTGACCAATTGCTCTAACCACGGAAACACAAGGACCTGACAGCGGCTGTCAGCTATGCTCAGTCTTTCTAGGTGTGTGCCAGAGAGAAACAGGTGCGCCAGAGTGAAACAAATGCGTGAGAGTGAAATAAGTGCGCAAGAGTAAAACAGGTGCACGAGAGAAACAGGTGCAATAGAGAAACAGGTGCGAGAGTGAAATAGGTGCGTGAGAGAGAAGCATGTGCGCGAGAGAGAAGCATGTGCTCAAGAGAGAAGAATGTGCGCAAGAGAGAAAAGCATGTGTGCGAGGGAGAAGCATGTGCGCGAGGGAGAAGCATTGAATTGTTCTGCTAGTTCATTCTAGTGATGCTGAAAAAGAGTGATGGATGTCACTCGAAACGTTCGGAAGTAAATATCCATTTTTTTATCTAGTTGTACAGATTGAATTGTATTTGAAGACTGCATGTTTGTTTTTTTTATGTAGATTTTAAAAATGATTAGAACCTCATTGTTTGAGCTGTCTTCCACAGACCCGGTCGTCAGTCCGCAGAACTCGCGCATGAGCACATCAGCCAGGGTATCGATGAGGTCCTCTCGGCTTGACGAGTTTTGAGCTTCGATGCATCGTCTTCCGAGCTCCAAGACGAGCTCCTCCATGTACAGTCTTGGCAGCACCGCCAAGGTCACGACCTTGGACAAGCCATACGGAGGCTCCTTCTGAGACATCTTATCTGCAATTAATCAATCAATCAACCAATCAATCTTTATCAATCCTATATGTATGATATTTCACTTACAGCTACTCTAAAGAATGGCATTATTAAGGGATATGCTGTACACTGAACGAGAACATATTACACCAAAAAGAGACAAAAAACACTGATTGTCGGCATCAAATTCCTGGTTGTGGATTAATGAATCTCCAAGCTGATGTTCGTTGTAAGATCATGATGTTTGTCTGACTTCCAGACTGATGTAATAGCTTACTCAGGGCCCGAAATACTGGGTGCAGGTGCACCCAAAATTGGAACTGTGCACCCAATTATTTTCATAGTCTTATGTATGTAAAGATATCAAAGTATACTAGTATACATTATATTCTTGACATCTAAGTGTTAGAAAGATAATACAAATGTCTGTCATGGTACTTGTTTAAGAATTTGATAGCTTGTAATTAAGTTTTATTATTAGGTTATTACTTAAATTCAAGTAGTGCACCCAAAAAATTATTGGTGCTCCCAATTTTTCAAGCTGGGTGCACCAGTGCACCTAATCCCAAAAATGAATTTCGAGCCCTGTTACTAGTAGTTAGATGCTCTTAAAATGCTGCTAGGAAGAAAAATTCTGGTATAAATAATAAAAGGAGTCAGACAATGTTACGGTCTGTACAACCCTACATCTGCTTGAAGGAGATGTACAAAAAAGAGCTCTGTTTAATAGTAAAACCTAAGGTACCGCGAGATAGGGCATATTTTTTTACAGTGGATGGAATCAAGAATAAAACACAAGTCTTCATCAATTCTTTCTTTACCGCTTAGACTGCTTAGACTCCCAGTAACGTTAGAACGTTTCATCAAAATTATTATTATTATGTTGTTGTTGTTGTTGTCCTCGTTTAACGTCTATTATTTCGCTAGACGTGGCCTCTTGGTGCTGAGTAACACATGGTTCGCAAATTATGTTTAGGGGCCCGCCCTCCCCACGTACATGTAACACAGTCACTATAGAAGACAACAACAACCAAACACAAAATTATGCATCAAATTACGACACTATAACGATAACACAATACGCACCTGCTTCTTGCAACGTTTCTTCAAAATGGAGCAATCATTGAAACAGTTTTTGAAGCGTTTTGCGTTGCCGTTTTCTCGAAATTTGAAACTGAAAGCTTGTCGAATACACTGGCGACAGGTCAAAGGTTAGAAGGCAAAGGTGAAAAGCACCTGCTACCTGATTATAAGAAACGTGCTATATCATAGAGTGCATTATAGTGGATGCTGTCAGAAAGGCTAGCTAGTTAGTTAGTTAGATGATAGCAAAATATCATTAATCGATCGATCGATCGATCGATTGATTGATTGATTGGAATCCCTGTCGAACGACACTAATTTTTCCAGAACTGTATACATGTAACCGAAAACACAACATTTTTTGTGTGCATTTTTTCATCATTCACATAGACGTGGGCGTCATCTCATTTCATATCTGTCTACCCTTGCAGCGTTGACGTAATATACCCCTAGCAGCGGCAAGTTGTAAGTAGTCATAGTTTTCTCGCTTAACCCTTGTCCTGCTGTGAATGCTTTCTTTTTTGCCAATTTAACACCCCCCCCCCCCCAAGCTGGTTAATTAATCAGTTCAGTTCAATTAATCAATTAATCAGATCAGTAAAAAATAACCTATTCTGTGCTTCCACCTCAGATGTACTCACCCAATCGATGTAGTTTTCTTGCTGCGGTATGCCAGATTTAGGTGAGAAATGCCCCAGACCTAGCCTGGGTACCATCCGGAAAGTAGTTCGCTCCGGCGTTCATTATTTACTATATACAGTCGCTTCTAGCTCTGGCATTCACTATACACTATATACAGTCGCTTCACTGGATAGCAGAAGCGAACATAGGAGCGAACTACAATCCGTTTGGTACCCAGGCTACCCCAGACCCGTAAATATACTGGTACCAGGTACAGGCAATGTGGCGCTGGCAAATTTTCACAATGCATTTTCCCAATAGTGGGCGTTTTAGACCCTTTGGAAATTGGGGGTACTGTTATCACTATACTACATTTTTTTTTTTTTTAAGTAGAGACCTTAAGCTTTGTAATAATGTACATTAGGGCTGGGTACCGGTACAGAAAATTCAGGTCCAGGTCCGGTTCAGGTCCAAAGGATCAGGTACAGGTCCGGACCTGAACCTGGACCTGATTCAGTATGACTCATATCAATGGTCCATTTCACTACAAAGAAATCTGTTTGGTGGAGTATTAGACTTGCACTGGCGTTTTAAAATCCTACAACGCTAACTGCACCTGTACGATTGACTGTAAACCTTGGTAGAAATTACTATAAACTCTACTCTACTTCACTCTTGTCATTTTCTTCCAACTGCAAGCGCCAAAACGTGTGAATGCCTGATAAAATTATATGTTAATTTTTTAATCGGTCCAACATCCGGTCCACCTAATTTTTTTCAGGTCCGGTTTTTCTGGACCGGTCCAATAAGAATAACCGGTTTTGTACCGGTACGCTGTACCGATACCCAGCCCTAATGTACATGTATAACGTTATAGGGTTATCCATGAATGTAAGAAGAAAATAGCATAGTGAAAACAGTATCAACATATGCTTCCCAACATATGTTGGGCGCGCGCAGCACTACAAGGGTTTTAATACACTGTTTTAAGACACACGTGGTATCAAAAGGGCAAGGCTCTTGATGAGTTTGAACTTTCTCGTCTAATTTGCTCCTTGCCATTTGAAGTTTGTGACTTGAGATTGAGAGGGACTGCGTGTACCTTTGCAACATGCATGTGATTCTCGAAAGTCATACGTAGTCTGTAGTTCTTGAAACTTTTCGAATACAATTCTGATGCATGACTTGAGAAAAAAAAGGTGGGCAGCACAATCATGAAGAACTTGAAACGTCTGAAAAATCTGCAGAGAATTCTGGCGTCACTCCTAGGAGGACCCGTAGAACACCCCGTGGCTACTGAGGTATTTGGGGGCACGGCGAGCACCCTGAATTTGTTTTCAAATCGCAATTAAAATCAACCAGGGACCAGGCAAGAAATGGACGCCGTGACTTTCCCGTTAAAAAAGGAGATGTAACCCCCGTATCCGACAGTCTATCTGAACAAATTTGTATTTTTTTAGCCCTATCGGGGCCACATCATTGACGGGAGCCTGTGTAAATGGGATCGTAGCATTACTCAGAATGTTTCAGATGTTCTTCTTCCAATGCGAAGAGCAGGTGCTACATGTAGGTAGAAAATGAAGCAGACAGAGGGCAAGGCCTTATTGTCTAAGGCGTGGGTGAAGACGTGGGCGTCGTTACGTGGCCAACTTAAAGTTCACAATCTTCGCGCAATCTCCAATGTTCATTTAATAGTCTGAACTACGTCGTCGTCGTGGGAGTCATCTTCCCACGCACTAACCTTCAAAATCTTGAATAATAATCGAAACATTGGTTTATTTCATCGATAAGATACATATCTTGATGGTGAAGATACATTAAATCACACAATCGATAGCATTAGAGTCCATTCCAAGACACCATGCGGATGTTTGTTGCCATTGTTTAGAATTGATTTTAAAGTTTTGTAATTATATGTCTAGGACATTTGATACTTCAGAAATATTTTTAACACTGTTTCAACTTTACAAATATTTCCCTGGTCCTGGAAATATTCATGGAGTGGAATTAGATACATCTAATGGTTTCTAAATAATGATAACAGCATTCTACCATTATTTACCATTTTCTACCATTTTTTTGTAAATGGTTCAGTGGGCTGGGAAGATAGCAACTCACACATCCTTGCAAAGTATGGTTGGGTGCCATGCAACAATGGCCCACCACAAAGGACTCACCAGTGCCCAGCTGTGAAATATGAAAATATACAGATGCAACAATAGGGCTTACTTTTATGGGGGCAATAAACTAATTTTACCATTTGGCAAAGTTTGCAAATATTTGTAAATATTTGTAAACGTGAAATAATCACACAGAGGTTTCACAATTATTCTAAATAAAGATATTTTTGTACAGTTACTTTCAAAATGTTTCTAAAATATTCAAAGGAATTCAAATAGATGAGTATTTTCTTAGTCAATTTTTTGAAAAGAATTTAATTATTATTATTATTATATTTATTAGATATTCTTTTATTCAAACTAATTCAGACTCATTATAAATATCGCCTAAAAACCCTCATGGTGTCTTGGAATGGACTCTAAGGCTTGCTTTACAGTTAGAAAATTTACTAAATTTACTAGGTACACTGATTCAACGTACAGATCTAGACAAGCAATTAGATCAGTTATCAGTAGCTGTACAAAAAATGCAATCGTCGTGCAATCATAGATTGATAAGTAGTCTGAACGTTCTTTGCAAAGACTTAGAAAGATTGTTATGAGCCAGATACAAACTTGTTGACGAAACTTGGTGGCGCAAACAAACGCATCTGCACACCAATCTGCAGTCTCTGTCAGATCCAATGTTTTCATGACGAGTCTATAGTTATTTGTAGTACCAGAGACACGTGCCAAAAGCACGACATGTACGTCAATCAAAAGAGCCTAGACTATCTCATATCTTTCATATATTTCATATATTCATCATTTCTCGGAGTTTTCAGAATTACGTAAAGATTGCGAAGGTAGACATGAAATAAGATAACGCCCACGTCTTATGGATCATAAAAGGGCCCCGCAAGACATGCGATTGTCTTTTCTCTACCCCAAGCACTCGTTGAGCGTGACAGAGCCAAACGCCCCAGCCGTTCTCTGCACAACAAAGACCGGTATGTTCTACAACCTTTCTACCCACTGTACAGGGCACAGCTAACGCTGGTTTCTCTATAAAAGAGTGATATCAAAATTTGACTAATCCTGAGATGTGTTAGACAGTAGCACCGTGAAAAACATATAAAGGGATGCTCGACTGTACTCGTATAGTTTTGGGGGCCGGCAGCCAATTTCTTCGGCAGCCCGAGGCAGTTTGCCCGGCGAGTTAGATTAGCAATCGGCGGTATGATTAGCCAGGACCTTGCTTGACATTTGACAACAAATTGAACAATCCTTTACAGGTCTTGTCAGAGTTTTAAAGATTTTAAGTAGATCTGGCACTGCATTTTAAGCGCGATGGGTTCTCGTTTGGTGCGGATACATAGCCCGTTCTTATGCATACCGTCGATCTTTAAGGAAGATGTAAAAACAAATGTCACACAGGGAGCAGATTAGTACAGCGGGGCTCCGCACTGGTCTTTCACTCCAGCTGCCTAGCCTCCACCAAGCCTTCCTGTGGGAGTGCGGGCTTTTTTTGCGTTATTCGTCCATTAGCTGTGATACAAGAGGGTACACCGCTAGTCTTCCTTGACATAAAAGTTCACACATGACATAACGTACACGTAACACAAAAACTTTACAGTGCAATTATTTACAGTGCAAATAGTTCCATCGAGATACGGATCTGTATATAAAAGTTCTCTTCCTAGCATTAGTCCTTGGTTTTGGTGGTGTATATGTGTGATTGCAGGCGTGACGTGTCTTGTAACTGTGTTGCTGTGTGACAGGAGTCAGGTGGTTGTGGAGAACTGCTGGTTGCTGTGTTGTCCTAGCTCTGGAACTGAGACATAGTGCGGGCTAGTAACCTTTGTTTAACAGTTTGCTTGTAGAATTCGACAAAAAGTTAGAAAATTGGCCTGGGAATTCATTCCGCAATTAGGTGCAATGTGTAACCGTCCTGCGCGGCCGATCAACTCCTCTGTCTGACAAATTATTCTCCCTATAATAGTCAGCGTAGTCAGTCTAATAGAGACTACCGGCTGCCGTTTGTGCCTAGTTACAGATCTCGCTGTGTGACAATTCTCCTGGATCTCAGTTTACCTGGCCCGATACCCAGAAACTAAGAGGTAAAAATTCCCATGTTAAGTTTTATTGGATACGCTGTTGAGATAAATGTGGTTAATAGGAATATCAACTCTGTATCAAACTATATTGATATTTCCTCAGTAGCTTGCTCGATATTTGATAAGGACCTCTCATTTTTGGGTTAAGTGGGGTACTACATAACAGTCCGTATCAAACTTCGAATTGTTTTTTTACAACGCCTTGAGGTTAACCCAGTCATTTGTGGCCCCTTTTACAGGATATATCCTGACAAGTTATACCTGCAACCCTCAGAACAGACCGACGCATTTCAACTTGTATTCCTGATCACCACGTAGCGCCGCTCACATCTGTCTCCTACCCAACTACACGGTAAGTTTGTAACGCTCATTCTGAGAGTGGGTACCGGTATACTCTCCAAGCAGAGGTTAGGCTCCGGCTGTTTTTTTAACGTTCTTTAGTCGTTTTTATCGGTCTTTCTATTTTGTCATTTTTCTTGAAGTACGCTAGCCAAGTTAGGTTTTGACATTTGGCACAGCAAGATAAAATTTAAAAAAAGAATAGAAAGCCCGATAAAACTGGTGATTAAAAAAAATGTTTAAAAAACAGCCGGAGCCTAACCTCTGCTTGTAGAATAGCACCGGTATACAAAACCGACTTTGAATCGAAAATGAAGAAAATATATCGGCAGGTAGTTTGGGGCTTACAGGTCCAAGCAAATAACAAGTGTAGTAGAGGAGAGTTGATAGTAATAATACCAGGTTTTCACAGTCAAACTAAAAGTTTTAAAGAGATGCGCATGCGGTTAGTGTTGTTTACACCTAACAGAATCCTTTGTTAGCGAATTGGTTCATTGTTTTGAGAATGATAAGTTCACCGGACCTGGTCCTGATCCTCTGGACCTGGACCGGACCTGGACATGAAAGTTCTGTACTGGTACCCACACCTAGCTCATTCTCATCTCCAGATTTTGTGTCTTGGACGTTAAAAGTCAGCATATTTTCGAAGTAGTTCAATGTACTGCGTTGGTCAATGGACGGAGTATATTTGTCAACCAGATCTTGTACATTCTTCCATTTCCTTCCATTTCCTTTATTGATTCACAACATAACAGACATACACATAGTGGTAGCCTGAATGGCGTTGGAATGTACAACAAACGTATAGCCTGCTCCGTCCGCATATATATGTCACAGTGGAGATCACGATCCAGGAGAATTGCCGATCCTCCTAGGAGAGATCGCGATCGGAGTTTCTCCTAGGAGAAATCCCAATCGCAATCTATACTAGGAGAATTGGCGATTCTCCTAGTATAGATTGCGATCGGGATTTCTCCTAGGAGAAACTACGATAGATATAGGAAACAGATCCCGATCGCAATCTGTACTACTAGTAGTAGAATCGGCGATTCTCCTAGTACAGATTGCAATCGGGATCTCTCCTAGGAGAAACTCCGATCCAAACTCAAACGATGCTAAGATGTATGAAACAGCAATAATTTTTTTGATAAACAATGATTTTATTCAGTTTCAAATGCAAACCTACTAACTCATTACCAACTACACTCAAGCCTACTTGTGTCACTTCTACAATGTTAACTTCACCGAAGACTACCACACTTGAGTCACTTCTGCAACTTTACTCAATGCACACTTCTACTCAATGCTACCTCACTATTGTCACTTCTACAACTATACTCAAGACAACCTGTTTGACAACTTTACAGTTGTTATTGTTCTTCCAAAGCCGTGAAATTTGCATACTGACACATTGTTTGATCACCTGTTGGTGTCTTTCACATATTACAAGATTTTTGCCACTACTTTAAAAGAAATTACTTTATCAGAAAACATACTCACATGAAATTTACCATGAAAGTGATGCTATATACTATAGTGTACCTTGAGTAAAGTTGCAGAAGTGACTCAAGTGTGATAGTCTTCGGTGAAGTTAACATTGTAGAAGTGACACAAGTAGGCTTGAGTGTAGTTGGTAATGAGTTAGTAGGTGCATTTGAAACTGAATAAAATCATTGTTTATCAAAAAAATTATTGCTGTTTCATACATCTTAGCATCGTTTGAGTTTGGATCGGAGTTTCTCCTAGGAGAAATCCCGATCGCAATCTATACTAGGAGAATCGCCGATTCTACTAGTACAGATTGCGATCGGGATCTGTTTCTTATATCTATCGTAGTTTCTCCTAGGAGAAATCCCGATCCTAATCTTTACTAGTTGAATCGGCGATTCTCCTAGTATAGATTGCGATCGGGATTTCTCCTAGGAGAAACTCCGATCGCGATCTCTCCTAGGAGGATCGGCGATTCTCCTGGATCGTGATCTCCACTGTGACATATACATAAGAACAATATAAAATTACACAAAATAGTATACAACCCTAACATTGAGTATCATCATTACCACCATCATTAAAAGCTAAGTATCTATAGTCTTATTGTACAGCTTGATGGCTGTGTGCAAGAAAGAGTTCTGAAGTCTTTTAGTTCTAGCTGGGGGGATGGAGATAGTTTTTTTGTTTCTCAGTTTCTCAGTTTCTATGATACGCGCTCTAACAAATAATAGCTGCCCATCAAAAGCATTGATGCCTTTATTTATGCTCATGATCCAACAGTCAGATAGTTCTGCTTAGGACTGGGTCACATTTCCAACCCGGGGCCAGCCGGGATGTTTTAAAAAACGAAAAATCAAATTGTATACCAGAAAAAATACACAAATTATGCCATTGAATCTTACTTTGACATTCTGTGTATTTTGATGTCTGTCATATAATTTTTTTTCACTCCCGAAAGTTGCCCGGCCGGGCCCCTTTTTTGTAAATGTGACTTAAGCCTTACACATCAATGCGAGATGGCGTTCATTTAGCCTGAGTACCATCCCCCGCTGGCTCAATACTTTCGTTAGCAAGATTTCCTTTAAATTTAGCGACTTCAACCTTGAGGTGTCCGTCAAATGCATAAACCTGCAGTTTTTTTTATTAAATCCTTGCCATTAGTTCTTTTGACTGAGATCTGAGACGTTGGCGGAACTTCCTTGGCTAAAAACGTCACATCACACATCGGACAATGAAATCTAACCAGGTCCAAACAATTCCGTCTTAAAGCCCCCTTCACACGGGAGCACGAATGAGCCGGAATGCCGTCAGAACGAAATTGTTTTTCTATTCCTGGCAATTCGTACTGTATTTTAAACATTCTTACTGCATCCCAGATATTCATCCCCGTTCTTTTGGCCAGCTCGAAAGTTTTTGACATGTCAATCACTGTCGAGGTGCATTCGAAGTGGAGAAATATCGAGTGACATTCCAAGTGCATTTTAAGTGTATTCTAACTATTCTAACTGCAGTCCGGCCGCATTCTGAGGCATTCCAACATTATTCGAAACATTCTTATCTCATTTGATGGAGAACCGAAACGGCAAGTCACTTCGAATCCGGCCCGAATGTGACCAAAATAGTATCTGGAATGCAGTACGAATTTCTAGAATACACTACAAATTCCCAGGAATAGAAAACAATTTTCATTCTGACGGCATTTGGGCTCATTCCTTCTGGTGTGAAGGGGATATCAGGCCCATTTGGAATTCCCACTCGGAATGGTCCCGAATGTGGCACGAATTTTGCAAATATTTCATTCCGGCTGGTTCTGCTTGATTCCTACTAATTCGGTTTCAGTGTGAAGGCCCTATAAACAGGGTTGATAAAGTGACGTAAATATTCATCTTGTGAGAACAAAGAAGTAAAAGTGATCTTTATCTAGTTTCTCGATCGACTCGACTCCGCTAGTCTTCCACTGATTGTGACAGACGCTATGTACATGATTTACAGGTTCATTGTACCGGGGACATTCCCCTTGCTCTTTACAACAAGCGCAATGAACAGTGGGCCACAACTGCAGCCCTTTCCAGTAGCGTGCATGTCGCCTTGTCCGGTGAGCGACACAGCCGGAATCGAACTCACAGCTTCTAGTTCCAGAGCTAGAGGCTTGGTCGCTATAACCACTGGACTACATGTACATGTACGCACGCAGTCAGGCATATAAGGCTGATAGGCACACGTAGTCCTAACGGGGCAAAAGATGGTGCAATGTTGAACTAGTCTAATAAGGAGGTGGTAATTAGAAGTGAACTGAGAGTTGTTTCCCTTGTGTTACAGGGCATTCCCGGTCTGACGACAGTTTGACGTAAAAACGCAGCTATCATCTGTTTCTCAGCCCCCCCCCCCCCCCCCCATCCACGACTTGCAACATTCCATTGTTATCAGACATCATTACTTTACTCTTAAAGCTGACTCAACTATATATATCGGACATCACTCCTAAACTCTTTAAAATTAATTAGAAAACTTCCATCTCAAATTTAAGCAAAACTAGGTAAAAACCAAACGGCGAAGCCAGACCTGGAATTTAAAAGTAGCCTTTCTGGTGGCACAAACTCATTCCTTGTCTCTTAAAGCTGGATTATTAAGAAACGTTAACCTCATTCTAAAGTAGAACAAAGACATCGTTACTTTACTCCTAAAGCTGACTTTACTGTCGGTAACTTATCGAACATCACTCCGTAACTCTCACACATAGATTTAAAAAACCTCCATCTCAAATTGAAGCAAAACTAAGCAAAGACTAAACGGCTAGGAACGACCTGGAATTTAAAAGCAGCTTTTCTGGTGACACTACACCATTCCTTGTCTCTTAAAGTTGGATTCATCAGAAAAACTAATCTCATTTTTAAGTAAAACAAAGTAAAGGGCATAAGGTTAGGAACTAACTTAAACTAGTCTATTTTGTAACGTTTTGCAGTCCTTGACCACGATTATGAAATATTTGAGGTGCTTCGTTATTTTGATGCTGCTCACAAGTGCAGGCACAAATGATTCATTTCCGGAGAGATGCTATGTCAGAAAATCTCGATCTTCTGCCGATATCAAATGCCCCAAATCCGATATAAAAGGCCTACCTACTAACCCTCCAAAATACGTGAGAGACGTGCAACTGCCATACAATCAGATCAAAATAGTCCAAGGCCTTTCCAAATTCGCAAACGTCTATACACTAAACGTCAGCCACAACCTGATCACAACATTTCCTTGGGAATCTTTGAGTCACCTGCGGCGCCTTAGACGACTTGACTTGTCGCATAATCAGTTATCCTCGATCAGGCTCGACTTGGTGGTCAGACGCGGACCGGCGAAATACATTACAACGGTGAATGTAGCCTACAACAAGCTGGCCACATTCTCGGAAGCCAACATGGGCGTCCCTCCCCGAACCAGTAGCATGAAGGTTTTCAGGCGTATAGAGGGGAACCCCATCCGCTGTGACTGCTGTATGTCGTGGTTGGCAAAACTAGCTGCCAAAATCGACGAGCTGTGTACCCGGTACAATGCTCTTCGACCATGCCCAAGGGAGTTGAGTACTGGTCCATTTTATAAAAGTCTGAAGCTTGTTTTGGAATCCAAGTGTAGCGATCCCGACCACTTCAAAGGCTCACCGCTGTATGACGTAAACCTGCATGACTGCAATGTTACAACCTCCGACGACTGTGTCCAAACAGCTGTAGCGACTTCCACTACTGCCAAATCTAGAGCCCTTTCCGTTGCCCAAACCACAAAAGACAGCCTCACTAGCACGAGTGCAACAAAACAATCCACGACCAGTTTCAAGGCCGGACAGGTTGAAACCCTGGTGATTATCACCACGCCAAACATTACTGTTTCGTCAGTAAATGAACACCACACGCATATCATCCCATCGACTAACGCTACAAATGAAGTCGAAGCATCAACGTCCGTCCCCAAAGCATCGGGTTCCGCCCTTAAGGTATCAGGTTCCGTCCCCAAAACATCAAATGCCGTCCCTAAAGGATCAGATTCCGCCCTTAACGTATCAGGTTCCGTACCAAAAGCAGCCATTATAGCAACCGCGGTTGTTGCTGTTTTGCTTCTGACGCTGACCATTACCGCATGCACCAGGAAGTTCATACAAAAACGACAGAATCAGGATGTGCAAGGCGACAAAGGGCAGGGCGTAGAGCTGTCAGAAACAGCTGCAGGACCCGTTGCAAATCAGTGAATATTTTGTGGAGGAGCAGAACAAAATTTCTTTGACTTGCAGTCAAAATTACGTGACTAAAACAGTGTCTGCGTCAAATTTTACATTCATAAAATGGCTGCACAAAACTACAACTGAGTGCCTTGAATATTCTTTTGGTCAGATGTTCACACCAATGTCTTCGTGGTTTTGACAAGTAGGCCAAAGAATCTAAACCTCAACATTACCATTTTCTTTCACTAATACAATGCATCACATACTGGAAAATGAGACTTTAAAGACCATGACTACAAGGTGCCTCCTCAAACAAGATCGATGAAGTAACTGACAACGTCCTTAACTTGTGCGTATAAAGCTGTCCTTAACAATCATCCTAACGGAGTGAAAGAAGAGGCAGTTTTTATTCTTTCCAATGAGGTGTCCATAGTTTGAAGTGAACTGAGAGTTATTCTCCTTGTGTTGCAGGGCACTTCCGGCCCGGCGAGAAAACGCAGCTATCGTCGGTTTCACCCCATCTCAACCCAACCACGCCCTACAAAACTCCGCTGTTATCAGCCACCATTACTTTACTCGTAAAACCGCTATCGGACATCTCTCCTTGCGTCTTACACATAGATATAGAAAACATTTATCTCAAATTTAAGCAAACCTAGGGAAAGACCAAACGGCTAGGAAAGACCTAAAGTTTCAAAACAGCCTTTCTTGTGACACTAAAACATTCCTTACCCTATAAAGCTGATTTACTTAAAAAAAGCTAATCTTATTTTTAAGTAAAAAGCAAACGGTGAGGAGATAACTTAAACTTTAAACCAGCCTGTTTTGTAACGTCATTACAGTCTTTGATCACCATCATGAAATATCTAAAGTGCTTATTTATTATGATGCTACTCACAAGTGCAGGCACAAACGATGCATTTCCAGAGAGATGCTATGTCGAAAGATATGTCTCTTTTGCAAAGATCAACTGTCCAAAATCTAATATAACAAGCCTACCTACTAACCCTCCAAGCTACGTGACTGGCGTGCAGCTGCCATACAATCAGATACAAATAGTCCAAGGCCTTTCCAAATTCACAAACGTCAATACTCTGAATCTCAGTCACAACCTCATCACAACATTCCCTTGGGAATCTTTGAGCCACATGCGGCGCCTTACAACACTTGACTTGTCTCATAATGAGTTATCTTCTATCAGGCTCGACTTGGCTGTTAAACACCGACTTAGATACATTATAACGGTGCATGTAGAGTACAACAAGCTGGCTACATTCTCGGAAACCAACATGGGCGTCCCTCCCCGAACCAATGTCCCGAAAGTGACCAGGCATATACAGGGGAATCCCATCCGCTGTGACTGTCGTATGTCCTGGTTTGCAAAGTTAGCTGTCATATTCAAAGAGCGTTGTTGGTCCCAGGCCATTGGCCTTCGTCGATGTCCATATGAGTTGAAGGCTGGTCCATTTTATGGTAGTCTTGTTATGAGCAATGGCTTCAAGTGTAGCAGTCCTGACCACTTCAAAGGCTCACCGCTATATGACGTAAACTTACCTGACTGCAATGTTACACCAACGAACAGCCACCCTTTCCTAACAACTGTAGCGACTTCCACTACTGCCCTTTCCGTTGCTCAAACCACAGCAGCCAGTTTCACTAGCACAAGTGCAACAGAACAATCCACGACTAGTTTCAAGGTCCGACAGGCTGAAGCCCTGGTGACTATCGCCACGCCAAACATTACTGTTTCGTCAGTAAATGAACACCACACGCATATCATCCGGTCGACTAACGCTACAAATGAAGTCGAAGTATCAAATTCCGCCCTTAAAGTAACCCTTTCCGTCCCCGAAACATCAACCTCCGTTCCTAAATCATCAGGTTCCGTCCTTAAAGGATCAAGTTCCGCCCCTAAAGCATCAACTTCCGCCCCTAAAGTATCAAATTCCTTCACCAAAGCTGCCATTATAGCCATTACCGTAACGGTTGTTGTTGCCTTGCTTTCGACGCTGGCCATTGTCGCATGCGCCAGGAAGTTCATACAAAAACTTCAGAATCGCGATGTGCAAGACGACAAAGGGCAGGACGTAGAACTATCAGAAACACGTGCAGTGCCCAATACATATCAGTAAAACATTTTGTGGAGGAGCAGAAAAAAATCTTTTTGGCTTACAGTCAATGAGTCTCGCTGCAAATTACGCGACCAAAACTGTGTCTGTGTCAAATCTAACATTCATAAAATGGCTGCAAAAAACTGCAACTGAGTGCTTTGATCATTCTGATGGCCAGATGTTCACACTTATGTCTTCTTGGTGTTGAGAACTGGGCCAAAGAATCTAAACCCCAACATGATTCCATTCTTTCACTAAAACACAAAGCACCACAAACTGGTTAATGAGACTTTTAAGACCAGACTTAGAAGGTTCTTCCTTAAACAACACCGTCCCTTTGTGCGTATAAAGCTGTCCTTAACAATCCTAACGGAGTGAAAGAAGAGGCAGTTTTTATTCATTCCAATGAGGTGTCCATAGTTTGAAGTGAACTGAGAGCTGTTCTCCTTTGTTGCAGGTAGCTCCCGGCCCAGTGAGATTTTGAAGTAAAACCACAACTATCATCGATTTCAAGCAAAGGAGACAAGTCAACCCACTACATAACTGAATCAGACCTCATCTCTAAAAATTATCTAATTTTGAAGTTTAAAAACGTGATCTTTTAAATCAAAAGGCGAGGAACGAACTATAACTTCAAAACGGCCTTTCTTGTCATATCCCACGATATAACCGTATTAGACATCAACCCATAAAACCCAAAAAAATCATCTTATTCTGAAGTAAAAAAAAAACAGGACATTCCAAATCAAAAGACTAGGAACGAAGTACAATTTCAAAACGGTCTTTCTTGTAACATCTCTATCTTACATTAATCATGCGGATGCCACATTTAAAGTACTTCATTCATATGATGCTACTTACAAGTGTGACAACAAATTATGCATTTCCTAGGAAGTGTTATGTCAAAACAGGCGTTGTCATGATGCATATCAACTGTCCGAACTACCAGCCTCCTATAACCGGCCTACCTTCAGGCCCACAAAGATTCGTGGACCAAATCAACCTTTCACAGAACCAGATTCAAACGGTCCGAGACCTTTCCAATTTCCCGATGGTGAGCAAGATAAATCTCACTCACAACCTGATCAAAACCTTTCCCTGGGCATCTCTAAAGAACCTGCCGAGCCTTCGAACGCTCGATTTGTCACATAATCAGCTATCTTCGGTTAGGCTAGACCTGGCCGCGACTAGCTTGCCTTGGCTGAGTGTAGCCTATAACAAGTTGGCTACGTTCTCGGAGGCCAACCTTGGCATTCTCTCCAAACGAGTTCGAAGAATCCGAAATATGTACGTCCAGGGCAATCCTATCCACTGCGATTGCCGGATGGCCTGGTTAGCAAAGCTAGCTCATACATACAGGGCAAAATGCTGGCTACAGAGGTATGGTTGTCCGGCGGAGATAGACAATAGCCCGTTAACCCTCAAGCACCCGACCTATTTTTGCGACTAAAATGACCGAGTGGGGTCCAAACGGACCCCAAAATGTTTTGTTCATAAAATCTCAGTTTCAATTCCTATCGGTGATCATTGTGCATACATTGCTTTGTCAATGTAAGAGGAAGATTTTGACATGATAAGAGGTTGCTAATTCCACCTCATTATCATAATTTATGCAAACGATCAGAAGGACCATATTTAGCAATAAACCTATTCTGACCAGAGAGGGGAATTTTGAGGCTCTCAGCAACCTTTATGTTGCATAACTCATGAACGGCTAGCGCTAAAGCTACGAAACTTAGTTATATATCACAAAATATTGTTAGCAAATTTTTTTGGCAATAAAGTAAATTTATCATTATTTAGTGTTGCCATGGCAACGGAATTATGACGGGCATATTTTTGCCAAAATTTGCCAATTTCGATTTAAACAAGGTTTTCTTGGTAAACAATGCTTGTTTTCTTACAACAATAAAATTCTATGAAATTCAATGCTATGTACATGATTCAAAATTTATAATTTATGCTAATTTCAAGACGTCATTAGTCAAAATCCAAGATGGCCACCCTTATTAGTTTAATGACGTCATAATGTCGTCATATCATTTGGTGATGACACATAAGTTTGTATGAGGATTTAGTTTTACATGTTTATCATGCTCTGAAAGTTTGGTGGTGATAGGATAAGTAGTTAGGGAGTTAGACTCAAAAGTTTGTTTGAAAAACTGCACATTTTGGCTGGGGTCCGTTTGGACCCCAGACGGACTGATCACGGACTTTCTTTATAGCTTCCACAGTATTGGACCAATCTTCATAAAAACTTAGGAGAAGGTATAAAAGATGTTGGCTGACAAAGTCACGGAAGGATTTTTTCTTCAGATTAAAAATGTTCAAATGGCACTGCAAAATGTACGTCTGGGGTCCAAACGGACCCCACTCGGGTGTTTGAGGGTTAAAGGCAGGGTTTTCTCAAAGCGACGATTTCAAGTGTAGCACTCCCGAAAACTTCAAAGACTCGCCGCTGCATGACGTAACCCTACCTGACTGCCAGGTGACAACCACCACCAACGTTTACCAAACAACTGCAATGACTACCATTGCCAAAACTACATCTCTTTCCACTACCCAATCCACAGCAAACGACATCCCTCGCACAGTTTCAAAAAGTGAAACAAAACGACCAATGACTATTCCGAAGATCAGACAGGTTGAAACCCTGGTGACTAACACTATGCCGAAAATCGCTTTCTCGTCGCCCAATGGTAATGATCATGATCAGCATAGTGCCCGGCCTGCTACAGCTACAAACGAAACTGTGTCTGAAACAATGACTTCCAAACCAAACGCAACAAGTTCCCTTCCCAAAGCATCAACTTCCGCCCCTAAAGTATCAGGTTCCGACCTTGAAGTATCAAGTTCCTTCCCCAAGGCAGCCATTGTAGCCATTGCTGTTGTTGCTACCTTGCTTTTCACACTGGCCATTGCTGCATTCACCATAAAGTTCATACGGAAGCGACAAAATCTCGATCAACAGGACGGCAAAGGGCAGGGCGTAGAATTATCAAAAACAAGTCCAGGGCCCGATGCAAACCCCTAAAATACATCCAATGCACAGTAGTGGAAGTGGCTAAAAACCATGCCATGTAAAATTTGTATTGTAACTAACGTTAGGCCGCGAGACATCAAGAAAGAATGCAAAATATAAAGCCCGATAAAAACGACTTTAAAAAAAACGTTAAAAAAAGAGACTTACCTCTGCTAGGAAAGTACACAAATGACTTCAGCAGTATAGATTTTTCAACTTTTTGCACAAATTGTTGCACTTATATGTAATTTCTTATTCATGGTTTTGATGCTCACTACCGTGGGGAGTGAACGCTTAAAAATGATGCATTTTGTCACGTGATTTTGATGCTTACAGAATTATTTGATGAGTTAGCAATAAGGATGAAAACGCGCATTTGTAATGAAAGTTGCTCAAATGTCATATTATTCGTCGTATTGTGTTGATCCATGGCGTCGCATGCATTGTAAATTGACATAGCGCCCTTGGACATAGTAATCCCATTGTGAAAAGTTTGTAAGTTTTATTAGGGACAAAAAGTGAAGAGTCTGCATTTTACGTTTTAGTAGAGAATGATTCAGAATTGTAATGAGATTTAAATGTCTATTAAGAGCTGGCATGTAGGAAGACAATATTCATTTTATTTATTAGCAAATGTGACAAAGTGCATTACACAGACTCTCAGGCAGCGGTTCTGATATTGGAAAGTCTACAAGTATGAACAGACAAATACTGTAAATGCAGAAATGTTAGCGGTGGATAAATGTTCGCGGTTTTCGCGGTGACCACTTCACCGCGAACTTAAAACCACCCCGAACATTTTTCTATTATGGTATTAGACTGCAGTCTATGGTGTTACCGCGAACTTAAAATCACCGCAAAAAGTTCTTTTTCCCACTACCGTGAAATCAAATCACCGCAAACTTTAATGCATTTACAGTACATAGGAATGGTGATATAACATTATCTGTAACTATATCACTAGCATTATCAGACTCGACAACATATCTAACAAGTTGTCTACAATCTATTCGGGTTTGTTTGTTTGTTTGTTTATTTTCAAACGCCTCGGTAGCGTTTAGAGGCGTTTAGAGAAACTGGTTTTCAATAGGGCCCAGTATTTACATACAAGGAAATAAAAGCATTGGTTGAATTACCAGAGTTTGATTATAAATCATACCATAATAAGAAGTCTGAAACATTATAGTCGTGTGGTGTTGATGGTATTTCCTGTGTATATCGACCATTCAACTATATATTAAATGTAGAAATGTCTTGCCACTTTGTAAAAAAAAGTAGTGTAACCAATCTTTTTGAAATCTAGCTGGAGACTTCTCTCAGAATTGCTACTCTTCAAAAAAAGTGTAAAGGCATTTGCTATTCTGTTTCATATTACGCAGTAATTCACAAGGAGTGATGTGAACTTAACAATTTTCATAGCGTTCTAGAAATATTGATTGTGACGTTAGCAGATTTTTACCATTAATTTCACAAAATATTTGGAGTAAGTATCAACTGAAACTACGAGTATTCAATTTGTAATCTGCTGAATCTAAGGAGCAACATGCCAGCAGAGAATGTGCTGTTTGCATTTTTCATTCATTAACCTTGAGTGCGACTTTGTGTTGCTTACGATGTATACGTAGCTCTGACAAGGTATGTATGTAACATACTTTTAATGTTTCTAAGCTTAATAATGTACCTTAAATGATGAGTTGTAGTCATTGCAACAGACCTGAGTCAGCTTACAGATGTGCCCTATGTGGCAGAGTCATTCTTGTATAGGACTGTTTAGTCATAGTCAAAGCTGTAGGGCTGATATCAATTAGGATTTTACCATGGTCAGTATTGACCAATGGGGACCATAATTGCAATTCATGCAAGTCTTTAACATGTTCAGTAGTAGAATGAAGAAGTAGAAAGAAGGAAGTTATTACCTGGACTATCAAAATTTACAGAAGAGCAATGGAGCAATAAATACCTGTACAATGATTGCATCTTCTGTTTTCTTCATCGGTTATGTCTCTCTCCATTATTTGTGTGTGTGTGTGTGTGTGTTGTGTGTGTGTGTGTGTGTGTGTGTGTATCTGTGTGTGTCTGTGTGTGTGTCTGTCTGTGTGTGTGTGGCATGTGTGTGTATCGGTGATTCTATACTATTTTATTAAGCCTCAGTATTATGCTCCATGTTTAACTTCATGACATTTAGCCAATCTCTACAACTTTTCGGCAATCAGTCAAAACAGCAATTGGAGTAGGGACTGCAGTATATATAATATCCGCTAGAGGCACCTTTATTACAAAAGTGCATGAAAAAAAGCATAACAGGAGTGTGTTTGTGTGGCCCATACCAGGTCGTGTGCATGTGACGTCACACAACGCAATTAATTTCGCGAGAGTTCAAAATTTGACATGACCTTCGGCGAGATCAGAAAGGTCCTCATGGCAACTGGTTGGCTTAGGGACGTGTGGAAAAAACACAAACATTGAGTTCTTTGCTTTGTGTGTCTTTTCAGTATTACGCAGTTCCTCGCTTCAGACAATTGCTGCTTTAATGACTGTTATTATTTCGTTGGAAATACTTAAGGTATAACACGCCAGGTTTGTACAGTAGGTACAATCTGTGCAAGACCAGACTGAAAGGTTTAATCCACTCACACCGGGGTGGACCCCGCTTCTTCTCTAATCTCCAAGCAGATGATACGGTAGCATAACATAGTATCAAAAGCTGGCATATGAGTGAAGCCGGCCTAGGAGTGTGTACGGTTCCCGTCTGAATCCCTTTAGCCGGCTATACTCCTTGGCCAGCTTTGATACTATCTTATGGCACCGTAGGATCTGCTTGGAGATTACCTCTGCTTCAAGTGTTTGGTTTCTTTTTGCATTTTGCCGCCTTAGCGGCAAAATGCTCTGAGGCCAGAATAGTGGCCGTTGTGATGTTGAGATGAACGGACCTGTTCAATTCATGCCAAACATTTCTATACCTGTTAAAACAGGCATTTTTTCAACAAGGTCGCACTGGCGCAGTGGTTAAAGTTTACGCATTCTAAACCAATGCACCCGGTTCGAATTTTTTTTTTTCTTTTTTACACCATTAAAATACTAATTTTTACATCCATTTGGCCACACCAATTTATTTCTTTGGTTAACGGATTCGCCGCTTCGTTTTTTTGCCGAATAGAAATAAAAAAAAAAAAACAACTTAAAAATGCCCCGCAACAGAGCTCACTCAAAAACAGGCAGTGTAGTGAAATTTGCTGCAGTTCACGCAAATTTTAACAGGTGGCGTCTAGATCTAGATTCAGGCACATACAGTCAAACCTGTATTAGGGGCCACCTCTACAGAGGGGCCACCTGTCCATAGTGGCCACTTTTCGTCGGTCCCTTGGGTATTTTATCTACAAGTTACCACCTCTATACAGAGGCCACCTGTCTATAGTGGCCAAATTTGTCCGGTCCCTTGAGTGGCCGCTATAGACAGGTTTGACTGTATGTGAATCTCTCCATGCGCCAATATCAGGTTTAGTTACTCTGTTCTATTTATATGACATTCTAATAACTAGAAAAAAAACGTTCACACACGCAAACATTGGCAAAATGCCAGCTTTTTTAAAAGCACTTGTTTTTTTTACGTGCACGAGGTGTGGCTCTCACCAAACACGGGACTTCCGACGTCACGCCCCATCCGAAGCTATGTCTTCTATGTGCCTGAAAAAAGCGTGGTCTATTACAGTCATTATATTTGAAATCTAAAAAGCAAACTGTTGTTATAAGTTGATATCAAAACCTGATTCCCGAGTGTGATAAGACAAATGTTAAGATGGTAATAAATGGTAGAATAAATGAAATAAAAAGGACTAAAACAATGACGTCATTGTCGGCACATACAATGGATTTTCACAATGTGCTACAGAACTAGGGTTCACTTAAGTGGTGCATGAATAAAGTCATTTTCCTTTGTATGATGCGACGTGCAAATCACCATTGCTTGTTTCCAATGTGACACAAAGGCTGCTGTTGTTTAACCTTTTCAAAACCGCTTACGTAACCGTCGGCACATCAAAGGAGCCCTGACGTCACGGGTTCAAAGTCGAGAGTGGAAGCTGAATGGAAGGATATTGTGTAGGTGGTGCATGGATAAAGTCACCTTTATGCCGACTGTGTGATACTGGTAATCTATACTGCAGCGCTTCTTATGTAAATGCTGTTTTCTAAGCTTTTTTACGTCACATTTTTCGAACAGCTTTCGGAACCGGCACCAATCTACACAAACACGTAAAAGAGAATTTGAAGTCTTGGGAATTATCAAAATTTCTCTCCAAGCAGAGTTCAGGCTGTTTCTTTTTATTTTTTTTAACATTTTTAGCGGCCGTGAGACATCAACAATACGGTACAAAATAGAAAGCCCGATATAAACGCCTAAAATCACCAAACAAAAAACAGCCGAAGCCTAACCTCTGCTTGGAGAGTAAATCAAAATCGATATTTAACCCACGAGAGTTCGGTTCGGGTCACAACTTCAGACTCGGGCCCTTTTATGACTTATTAAAATGTTTTTTAGGCGTTTAGCGGCAGCGAGAGATCAAGAAAGGGGTACAGAATAGAAAATCCCGATAAAAACGCCTAATAATCGTCAAAAAACAGGCGAAGCCTAACCTCTGCTTGGAGAGTAAATAAAATCGATATTTACCCACGAGAGTTCGGTTCGGGTCACAACTTCAAACTCGGGCCCTTTTATGACGTATGTACCCAGTCCCGTGCTTCCGGTTGCTGAAATTATCCCCGCCCATTCGCCGTGCGGCCTGGTATGCTGAAGCTCCCCGGCCTGAAACTCTAGCCGTGTCGTAACTCGCGGGGATTCTCCGCATACAGCGCGTTTAAGGGAATGGCACTCGGCCGACTCACTACCCAACAGCCGTGCGCAGTCCGCTGACTGAGAGCTCTTAAGTCAGCAGTAGCCAGTCTGTAAACAAGTTCAACACAAATTATCGTCTGATTCAAGATGGCGGCCGCTGCTCATGACATGTCGTCGTCGTCGTCTCCCAACTTCCAGGACCTGTCGTGCGCTCGGTTCCAGGAAAGGCTGCCGAGGTTCAGTCCGTCTGAGGGGTTCCCCCTGGTGAAACCGGCGGAGCCGATCGCGCCTGCCCCCGCCAAGCAGTCCAAGTCGGAGCGGCTCAGAAACCGACGGGCTCGGTCGGCCCGCTTCAAGACGCAACCCATCACCTTCGACGAAATCAAGGAGACTGAAGACGAGGGGCCGGAAGCTAAGGAGGAGGAGGAGCGGGCTAGACGAGTCTTGCAGCAGTCGGTTCAGAATTTAAGAGAAAGCGCCAAGAAGCTGGACAGAAACATGAAGAAGCGTCATCTCAAGAAAAGAGAGGAACGCGCGAAAACCGAGGTGATCGTGTGCCCGAGGGAGCTCCTAGATTCCCCAAGGAACGGCCTGACGTTGGTGTAAGTGTAAAATATTCTCCCACAATCGTCACGCGAGAGAGAGAAAAATGGAGACTGTATTTTTCAGACCCGAGAGTTGGACGTGTTTGGATCGTGCTGCCGGACAGGGCGAGAGTTTCCATGTTAGGGAGAAATCGCGGGGAAACTGACAGCGACAGATTCTGAGATTGTGTTCGAGCGAAGGAAAGTGGTCCCTGGTGGCTCTGCTAGCCTTGAACGCAGGCTTCGCGACGGGCGTTTCAAAATTGTTGGATACGCACACGTATTGTTTGCCGTGTTTTGCTACAGGCAACGCTGTCCGGCAAACACTAACAGTAAGTGCAGTCAAACCCGTACTAGTGACCACCTCTGCATTAGAACAGCCTTTCTGATTTCGCCACTTTTTGGTGCTCTTTGCATTTTATTCCATTCACAGTGCATTAAGTCTAATGTTTACAGTGACCACCTGTCTGATGTGTCCATTTTTTAAGAACAGCACTAAAAACAGGTCTGACTGTATTTCAATGAAAACTCATCTGTGTTGGTACAATCCATAGTTCAAGTAGTATTTGAGCTTTGTTTCAACACAACAGAAAATCTCGTAATTAATTCTCAGTCGATCTCGCCCACCTTAATCAGTTGTCTCACTGATTCACTGCGCTGAATTTCCGGAAACCGGAAGCGGGATGACGTCAGGAGTGAATCAAAGGTGACGGGATGACGACATGATTCAGAGAGAGTTGCTGGAACCTGATGACGTAAACTGCCAAATTCACAAACCTCTCACAAAGTAGTCCTGCTCCGTATCCAAAATGTACACCTTGCAATAGTCTGACTGTAATTAGTTAGGAAAAACAATGTTTAATACACGCCCACCGCGAAGCCTGCTGCAAGGCTAGTTTGATTGACGGTAACCCGAGCCGCTGACAGGGTGAGGAGAACGTTACGTATTTTTGATTGACAGCAGGGCTGGACGGCGAGAAGAGGACCAAATGAGACAGGCGGGCCGACGCGGGCAGCAGGTCAAGCTACCGTTTGTTTATCGTAAAACGATCGTTAAGTTTGCGCTTTCAAATCATCCGAGAAAATTCCCCTCCCACTGAATCCTCCACTTGTAAATGCTAAATCGATTAACGCTAGTTCACCTTTATCCATAGGGTAACCTTTATTTTTAAAACAATGTATTTAGTGATATCACCTTTAAATGGGGTAGGGACTTTCCCGAGCAGCCTCGTAACCCCTTCGCCTATTGAGTCAGTGAAGTGAAGCTTACCAAAGCTCGATGTTTCTGACTTAGGGAGAAGAGATGCTGCTTCAGTTATCGCTATGGACCACTATTCATCTTCATGATAGTAACATCAAGCCCTACGAACTTGACAGATGGTGGTTTAAAACTGCAATATTTTGAAAATAGTACAATTCAAAACTACCGTCCATGTTTTTTTTGGATACTCTGTTAAGCAACACAACGGATATAGGTTACCCCACGGATAAAGGTGAACTAACGTCACATTCAGCATCATTTACAACCGTCAGACCGTTTCAATTAGTACTAGTATATTTCTCTTTTTGACATTAGTAGGTTATCTGTACCGTGTCACCAAGGTTGAATTCACAGCAAAACAAGAGAATAACATATCACAATTCTATGTGTAACATCATTGTATGTTTATGAATTTCCAGAAATTGCAATATTTGAATAGCTTTATTTGAACGTAAACATATGTTCATGATAACAGAACTAGGTCAAAGTCGGCCAGTTTTTTCATATTGCCTTGCTTTTTTTCTGTCGTGTTTTTTTGGTTGTTTTTTATGATTAGATTGTAACCAAACCACCGGAAAGTGAAGGCAAGTAAAAAACGACACGTTAAGATTAAGAATTTGAACTCTAAGAGCGATATGCCCCCCCCCCCCCTCAGTTTGTTGTGGCGTCTGTAAGTACTTATGAAGTTATGACTCAAAGTCTGTTTATATCTGGTCACGTCAGTTTACAGGATTGTTGTGGGGCTGCCAAATTCCCACTCATTTATTCCGAGTTCACGGGCTAATTTATACAGAATTTACTGCCCAACCCAAAATATACAATCATCTTTCACCACTCATGTTAGGCCTAGGAAAAAATGTTGTGTTTTCTGTTTCCCGACCTACCCTAAAAAACATGCCGACTCAAGACTTGGGGGGTGGGGGGGTGGCAGTGGAGTCACATAGTTTCTAGTTAGAATTCTTTCCTATTGCAGTAAGAACACTGCTTGTCCGATGTAATGAAGGATAAATGTGTATATTATGCACAACATTCAAGTTTGACATTGAAAGACACTTAGTGACCATATATATTTCAGTTTACGTTGTTCAACTGTATTATCACACTAAAGTTTTGGCTAGCCTAAATAAATTACAAGAAAAAAGGCAATCCCTACCTATACCGACCCTATTTTTTCAGGACGGAAACTAGGCCTTATTTGTGTTTTGAGAGAATGTTGCTGTCCATCATAACATCGCATACAACCCTAGGAAGTACTAGAATGTTCTGTATAACTTGGATGCCTTATAGATAGACACATGCAGATCCTAGGATAAACACAACCGGCCACAAGAGGATAGGATATTTTGCGAGATAACAATCAACAATTCTGGACCGCTAGAATAGATGCTGGCGCCAAAAGAAAATATGGAACAGTTTTTTTTTTTTGCGGGGGGGGGGGGGGGGGACAACATTTGTTGCTGTAAATGATGAGTCATGTTGAGGATATGAAGTTTACGTTTATTTCCAAATGCGAACCATTTATTGTTCAATCACCAAGAAGATACAAAGATGTAGCTTGTTTTTGACCAATCACAATGACTGACAAAAATACAGATTGTTGGTGTCATGGCAAACACGTTTAGAACTGACCTGGCCAGGTATATTCATAAACACAGTAACTAAGGTTTCAATGAAGCTGCTGTCATTTGTGTTGACTTTTGGGAACTCATCATGATGTAAACAATGTGCCTTACCGTTCTTATAGTTACCAAGCTATGTCTTGTTGCTGTTTTTCGTTAAGGAAATGGCACTGTTTTAGAAACTCTTTGAAAGGAGTAGCCATGTTTTTGGCACCATGTCACGCTGTAAACAATGTGCCTTACCGTTTTTATAATTACCAAGCTATGTCTTGTTGCTGTTTTTCGTTAAGGTTATGGCACTGTTTTAGAAACTCTTTGAAAGGAGTAGCCATATTTTTGGCACCATGTCACGCTGTAAACTATGTGCCTTACCGTTCTTGTAATTACCAAGCTATGTCTTGTTGTTGTTTTTCGTTAAGGAAATGGCACTGTTTTAGAAACTCTTTGAAAGGAGTAGCCATATTTTTGGCCCTATGTCATGATGTAAACAGTTTGCGTTAACGGTACCGTTTTTATAATTACCAAGCTATGTCTTGTTGCTGTTTTTCGTTAAGGTTATGGCACTGTTTTAGAAACTCTTTGAAAGGAGTAACCATATTTTTGGCACTATGTCATGATGTAAACAGTGTGCGTTACCGGTGCCGCTTTTGTAATTATCAAGCGATATGTTTGTTGTTGGTTTTGTTTCCTTAAGGAAATGCCACCGTTTTATTTAGCCACGCTTGGAAAGGAGAAACCATATTAAGAATGCCCTATTGAACAGCAAAATGTCACTCACAGAGATGGAATTATAATTAGCTAGAAGAAAAGATATCTGGAAATGTTAATTAAGACTAAATGTTAAGACTAAGAAGACGAATACGTAAACCAAAGACTTCTTTGTACATTTTAATTCTTATTGTTGAAAAGTATCAAGTTATATAAATAAAATGTTATAAAGAGTACAAAGTTGATGTCTTCAATCCTAATGTCTTGTAAAGACGTCATCTTGTTTTTTTCTGTAACATGGTTGATTTTGTTTTGTGATGTTAATACGACATGTTCACAAATATTGCCACTGTTTCCTTTGAAACTTATGCTACTTATTGGATTTGTCGCGAGGTACTGCTACAAGATTCTTGCCGCAAGGCAGTTAACGGTATATCTACAACAGTTGACACAGGATGTTGCTGTTGACTGTCTTGAGACTTAGTTTTAGTCCATTTTCTGGAACACGGTTTATCTTGTGGCGTTAAGACGACATGTTGACTGTCTTAAGACTGTTTTAAGACTTGGTTGTTCCTTAAGACGTCCCTGAGAAGTCTAACGTGTGTCTGCGAAACTTGACTCAGCTCGGCCTGGACCTTGAACCCCACTTTGCTCGGGGCGACGCAGTACAGATGTCGTCCTGGAACAGGGCTCGAAATATTGTTTTCTGCCCTAGATAAATGTAACGTCAAAACTGTTACATATTTTGTGTAACCTTTCCCGTAAAACGTCGTAAGACGGAGGTTTGAAACTTTTTTTTTGGTCCCAGGGCTACCAATGATGTAATTAAGGATTATTTTCTGAAGACCCTATCTAAGAAACTCCTCATATCATTGTCTCTTTGTCTTAAGCTGTGGCATATGGCGTAAGACGGAGGTTTGCTGTAAGAGTTAAATACTTTTGGTGCCCCAGAATGACCGTGAATGAAATTAAGGATTATTTTAGGGCTCTTTTAGGAAAATCCCGTCTACGAAACTCCTCATGTCATCGTCTTAAGGATCTGCTCTTTGTCTTAAGGTTTACACATGGCGTAAGACAAAGGTTTGTTGTAAAAGATAAAAACATTTTCTGCCCCAGTGTGGCCGCCTCCAGCCGGAACTCGCCCCCGTGTTCAAACGTGCACATCAATCATTCCGTACAGACGGTGGTGCGTGTGTAAAAGCCATTGCTGAAGGGGCAAAGTCAGGGCGACACAAATATTAACACTGTTTGCTAAAGACTTGTGCTACTTACTAGCTTTATTACTTACAGTAACATATAAACGACGGTAGACGGCAGAAGACTTTGCAATTGTGAACTTCTCGTACTACTAGTTTGATTATGAACAGACTCTACGTGTACAAACCACTACTGAATTGGCAACATTAGGGGCAACGCAAATTTTACCAAAGTAATGCTACTTCCTGTCTTCGTTTCAAAGATCCACGATAATATTTTTGTCGCAAGGCAGTTAATGCCATGCGAATCATACACGACATTGGACACAACATACTGCTGTTGGAAACTTGTCATAATGGCGGAATGTATTCAGGAACAGACAGCACGTATACAAACTACTGTTGTGTGTGGACAAAAGGGCGATATACATATTCTGAATGTTTACGTTCAAATTAGTGCTACTTATTGGATTTACTACAATATATTGTGACAATATTTTCGTCGTCAAGATCGTGCAATATATCTACGACAGTAAACACAAGAAGTTGCTGTTGTGACCTTGTCGTACGACAACTTGTTATCAGGAACAGGCCCTGTGTAAACAAAACAAGTTGTGGGGCATGGACATAGTCAGGGGCGACACAAATATTGCTACAGTTTGCTTAAAAACTAAATTGCTTACCGGCTTCGTTTAAAGAACCTGTCAGCTTTTCTATACCGATTCCCTGTAGGCTACAAAGATATGTTTCTTCGGGTTTAACAATATTCTTGTCGCAAGGAAGTTAAGATCGGACGACATACTAGTATCTACGACGCAAAAACTCCCTGTTGCAAACCTGCTGTACAACAACTGTTATAATGAACAAAGTGCAAGTTGTGCAAACTATTGTTGTATTCGAGCGAGCGATGCAAACATTGTCATTGTTTGCTTAAAAACTAGTGGTACTTATATTGGCTTCGCCATTGCTATGTCGTTACGTAACTTGGGGCGCGGTCATATGTGTCAGACGACTTTTCACAACATCTACAGCAACCATACATTTTCTTAACATCTACAGCAGCCAAACTCTTTTCACTTTAAATTTGATTCATGTATGATGGTTAGGCATTCAGGTAAAAAATATCCAAAGGCAATTCTATCAGTACAACTGGATAAAAACGGATATTTACTTCTGAACGTTTCGAGTGACATCCATCACTCTACTTCACCGTCACCGTAGAATGAACTGGCAGAGCAATTTAAGCCCGTACCCTTTAGTCCCAGTGACTTTCCAAATCTAAAGTCACTAGTCAGTAGCGCACGTATAAAACCGATTAGTGTCTGGCGGTAGTCCCAGTTCCGGGGCGTTTGTTGGTTTTACACTTTACTGTGAACACACGGTGTGACAGCGGCTGTGTGTGCGCCGTCTGATAGTGTCAGGCTACCCAGCGTCGCAGGCCAAAGCACAAGCAGATCCTACGGTAGCATAAGATAGTATCAAAAGCTGGCAGCGGAGTGAAGCCGGCCTAGGAGTGTGTATATGATCTAATCTCCAAGCAGATCCTACGGTAGCATAAAATAGTATCAAAAGCTGCCAGAGGAGTAAAGCCGGCCTAGGAGTGTGTATACGATCTAATCTCCAAGCAGATCCTACGGTAGCATAAAATAGTATCAAAAGCTGCCAGAGGAGTAAAGCCGGCCTAGGAGTGTGTATACGATCCAATCTCCAAGCAGATCCTACGGTGGCATAAGATAGTACCAAAAGCTGGCAGAAGAGTGAAGCCGGCCTAGGAGTGTGTTTGACTACCGGAGAATTAAGTACACCCCCAGGCAAGATAAAACTGTACCGTATGTCTCAGGCTTGCCACCCGGTGTAACAGGGCAAAGTATACCCGTCGACAAAACTGGACTCGTGTGCCTGGGATAGCCAGCCTGTGTAACAGCACAAAGTATACCCCCTTACAAAACTACCCGTAGGCCTGGGTATATAAACAGCGACTGTGTAGACTCTATGTCCCATCTGCTAATGTTAGCTGTACTGAACTGATGCAAACAGACGTTGGTGGGGAAGATTCTCACCTTTTTTTATCATATCGTGCCCGGTTTTCTGTCCGCATTCCCCACAAGACGGGACATACGATAAAAAGGTGACAATCTTCCGCACCCAACGTCTGCTTGGAGAGTACACTGGTGGCTGTGCCAGCTGGTGTTATAAGCCAAAGTTCACCCGCTAACAAGAGTGTTGCCCATGGTTTGCCATCGTGTGCATTGGCTAGCCAGCCTGTGTAACAGCGCAATACTGTAAATGCATTTAAGTTCGCGGGGATTTAATTTCGCGGTAGCGGGTAAAAGGACGTTTCCCTGTGGATTTAAATTCGCGGTAACACCATAGACTGCAGTCTAATACAATGATAGAAAAATGTTCGCGGTGGATCTAAGTTCGCGGTGAAGTGGTCACCGAAAAAACCTCGAACATTAATCCACCGCGAACATTTCTGCATTTACAGTATATGCCCCCAACAAAACTGCACCGTTGGCCTGCGACGTGCCACCCGGTGTAACAGAGCAAAGTACACCCCAGACAAAACTGTACCCCGGTCCTGGGTTTACCCACCTGGTGTAACAGGCCAAAATATACCCCCGACAAAACTGTACCCCGGGACTGGGACGTGTCACCCGGTGTAATAGGGAAAAGTATATTCCCCAACAAAGCTGAACTCGTGTGCCTGGGCTAGCCAGCCTGTGTAACAGCGAAATATATGCCCCCGACGAAACTGTACCCTGGTCCTGAGACGTGCCATCCAGTGTAATAGGGCAAAGTATACCCCCCAACAAAGCTGAACTCGTGTGCCTGGGCTAGCCAGCCTGTGTAACAGCGCAATATATGCCCCCGGCAAAACTGTACCCCTGTGCCTGGGACGTGCCACCCGTTGAAACAGGGTACAGTACACCCCCGACAGAAAAAGGCAATGCGGTTATTTTTGGGTGTTTTTTTTTTTCGATGCGTGATCGCGTGAGTGAGAGTGACACTGGGATACACCCTGTGTTGTATTTGCTGGACAAGAGGACCTCATATATAAGAAACATGTTTTCTGACAATATGTATAGCTGTGTCTGAATTTATATGTCTAACCTTTCATGAAGCATCCATGACGACCCATTTACGATACAGACCGAGGTGGTTTGTATCCAGGCTAAGTGGGTATGACATTAATGGCGGCACGGCTGGCCATGGACACCTTCCAGATGTAACGCCGTGAGAACTCATCCTTGTGTAGTGTGACGTATTGGGTTTGCAGTCACGTGATCGTGACGTCATGTCCGCCATGATGGGTGGTTCAACTTGGAAGTTGCGAGTATATTCAAAATTTCACATAATTGATTAACCCCCTCGTCTGTATACATGTCTAAACTGCATGGCGATTCATTTACGACAAAACATACCATGCTAACCGATGTGGTGTGTATCCAGGCTAAGTGGGTATGACATTGATGGCGGTTCGGCTGGCCATGGACACCTTCCAGATGTCTCATCTCGCCGTGAGAATTCATCCTTTTTCGCACGCAGGAGACGATTTTTATGTCTAACTTTCAATGTGTAACGTTACATCGAAAATGACATTGAGTTGTCGTTGAGTATGTCCCCAAGATGACAAATTATTTAATAGATGTTAACAATGTAGTTGTAAAAATGTCTTTAGAATTTCCGCCAGTTTTCTAGCTTTGAACAAACTAGTTGATTTTAAAAACAAATATCACTTACCATGAATAATAATCTAATACTTCGGAGTAAGAGCTGTTCTCTGTCAACACTAACTAGTTATGACGTAACCTGCAGAGTGCGTGGGAGCTGAACACGATCCAGACGTTACACTTCTAATATATTCGTTAGAACAGCCAGCGTTTAATACACCGAGGACGTTGTATCGGTTACACGAGAAGATCATCCAGTTTAAAAGATTTCGAAAAAAAAAGAATTTCTGCCGCAGTACCAAGGTCACATACCAGGGGCCCGAAATTGACCTTGACCTTTGTCTTCTCAACACTTATCATCTACCTACCAAATATCATCGAAAACTGTGAAACAAAAATGAAGAATCTATTGTTCGGTATTCAATGCTCTGTATTTGTCACTTGTTCAGCCTTCCAAACCACTTAGATTATATTTCATAATGAAGGCAGATTTTTTGGGAGGCAAATGTTTGTTTTTTTAATCGCACGCTCGCATCAGTCTTGCGATTCTCAGAGAAACAAATCAACATGGCATAAGATACACAAAACCCCGTTACTCAAGCAACTGGCTAGAAGAAAATTATTGCGCGACAATTGTAACAGTAGTAGTTACAATGCCAATCTGTTTATACATGGGACTTGAACAACATATATGTACTATCACTAGAATCTAACAACTAATCTAATCCAAGAGTATAGGCAATCTAGTTAATATGATTGATCTCTTCAGTGTCACAGACGAAGTATAGTGGGTGCTACCTGAAACCGTCTGATAGTTTCCACAAGCATATCCAGTTGCCTGAGCAACTGCATTTTGGCGTAATGTGCACATTTTAGTGTTACACATGCTGATTCAGGCTTTCAACCAACGTCCAGTTGTAACAAAACTCCGATGTAACAACCCGGCCCGCTACATGTACTTATACGTAGCCTCCATAGCAGGCTCTCTGGGCCTTTTATTCGTCTTTTTTTGTGAATACACTTTTGTTGGCCGTTTCTTTTTTACTGGGTCGCTTGTACTACGGGCCAGCAGCACAAAGGAACCAGCACAAAAAGAAAAAGTCAGCAAAAGTGTAGTTATGACCCAAAAAAGACGAAAAAAGATCCAGAGAGCCTGCTATGGAGGCTACGTACTTACCCTACATCGGGACACGTTCGCTTAGTCTGACACGGACTGGGGCGATTTGAGCTCTTAGAGCAATAGCAAGGCCAAGATGATTAGGTTATAACGTTATGCGGATGGCATCAGTTTTCGTCCATCCCCAAGTTTTTTACCATAGTGTCAAGCCTACATGCGACCAACGATGTATTACAAACGGACCTGAAATTTTAAAAAAAAGGAAAATTGATGCTCCTTTTGTAGAATGCCAAAAATGACGTTAAGGCCAAAAATTAAAAATGCGTTTTTCGGTATACCGTGTTCTGAACACAGGATCTCAATTTAACGCCCTATCCGAGGGACGTCCCAAATCGAAGCTAGCTAGGTACTCATATGATCATTTACCCCTTAGTAAAGTGAGGAAAGTCGTGTAAAGTGCCTTTCCCAAGGGCAAAACATTGATGGCAGCACATCAGCGGTTGGCAAAAAAGAAAACGACCATGCCAACTACATTTTGTACTCTTATCTATGTACTACACGCATCTTTAAGATGGTCTGTGTCTTGCCTTAAGCTTAACACGACACAACACTCCTTTTCAACAGAGCTGTATGAAGGTCAAGGCTTTACTACATCGCTTCCTGAAGGGACTACGGTCGTTAAGACGTCTTAAGACAGATCCCAGGCTTAACGTCTTGAAGCAGAATCTTAAAGTTCCCGAGTCATGGCCATACAAGGAAGGGGCTTCTAGCAGGGAAGAGTTAAGTGTTTGAGGAGCTCTTAAGAAAACGAGCGGCTAATGTTGTTTGTGTAGGGTAAGTGTCGGTGCTTGAGAAAGTCTGAGGCAACTGAAGGATGGTTGGACAAGGAAGGGCCATCAATTTTGGTGCCGTGACGCATTACAACATGGGGCTGCGTCAAGACCGATTATTTTCTTTTATTAGTTTATTTTTGTATAAAACTAGCTGTCTCTTGGGTGTACCAGGAAAGTGTGACCAAGTCCATTTCAGTTTCCGGACCCGTTTATGTTTTGGTTTACACTTGTGGGTAAGTAAATAAACCGCATACTGGAACACACTGATGCAACAAAACCTGACACTGTATCCTGGCAATGAAAGTAAGGTTAAAACAGCAGGGCATTTTCGATTTAGTAATGTGTACATATAATGTAGTTTTTCGCTAGTCTCTCACTGAACCTTTAAATTAGGAAGAGAAGGTTTGATAGCCTGCAACCAGGCTCCACAGGCTGCTGAAAAAATAGTAGAATCTATGTGTCGGCTATAGCTTAAACTCTGCCATTTTATCTGTTTATTTGGCTAAGCCTAAGTAAAATCGCGCTCCTAGCGGTCGGCCACAAGGGGTCATTAACCCCAGCCAGCGAATTTTGTGTAAATTTACTTGGCCAATTTCTACTATTTTTCCATAGACCTGTAGAGCCTGGTAGAGGCTATGGGCCTTGTGCGATAGGGCTGTACGGCCCAAATATAGAAGACAACATTTATCTGGCATTTCTCCCACAAAACAACGTGGTTCAAATGTTCGTTTGTTTGCCACTCTTTTCTTACGAACCGGCGACATTTTTATTATTATTAAGGTACCATATTTCAATATTTAAGTGACATAAAGTCAATGTTAACTGATAGTTTGTATTGTTATCCATTGTTTATACTACGTTGCTATGACCTTTTCAAGACCATTAAGTTCAAGGTCGTTGGTTGCCCACTCTCGGAGTGTTTATGGACACCGAACCCTCAGGCAAAATCCCGCTAATTCTCGCGTTACAAAACGAGATCAACCTTAAGACAGTGGCTGAGACAGTCTCTTCCAGGAGCAAAACAAACACCAAATAAGGAATATTGTTACTCTTTGGTTTAAGGAAATAACCGGCAGCATATAAAGCCAGTATTACATACCAAGGTGGTATTTTGCATCTAGGGGCAACCAAGCCAGTTCACCTTTCAGACAAAGAAAACTCTTTATTTCTTAAAGACTCAAGACAGAGTAAAGGTCACTCCTTAAGAAAAGAGATCAAGGCTCAAGATGCCTTAGATGGAAAGAGTGTAGGAGAAAAAATTGTAACTTTAAATTGTGTATTTTTCATTACATAACCAGGAAAATGGCTCATTATAAGGCATAACACTACAGTTTTATACAGTAAATACAAGCTACTGTAAGACTGGATTGTAAGTTTTAATGTGGCCTGTACCTTTTAATATTTAACATAACAAAACAGCAGTTAGTTACATATTGTATTGTAGTCAGTGGTTCTTGAAGGGGTGCGTCTAAAATCACACACTAAAATAAAAAGAGCAGTGCAGCAAATGGCATGTTTTAGACAGCTTATGACATAGGAATTGTGATACCACCACAAAGTAAGTTAAAAAAAATTAAAAATCTTTAAGAGCAAACACAATTGGTTCGTGAAAGGACTGTATCACACTTTCTGCATAATTTGCTCTTCAACTGTTTGTTTGTTTATTGGGATCTCCATTAGACTTTACAATTTTGGACCTCAAACTCAGAACTGTAGCTGCCATTTATGTGCACTGGATTTAACATGTGAGTGTGTGTGACATGAATTTGGACGTCTTCATTTCAAGAAAAATCATTTGGATTGGTTCAAAGAGTGGCCCAAATCTTATACATAAACTCACCTTATTGTAGAAGAATCATCCATACGTCTTATATTTCCTCCAAAAGTCCTTGTCCTTCTTGATACACTTTGGAGCATAACTTTACTTCTTCATCTGACTTCTGTTTTTAAGCTCTCAAGGACTCAAGAATAGCCATTAAACCATAAAAATTTATCTGGGTTTCTTTGTGAACAGTCTCTCTTTGTATTTGAATGAATATTTATCTACAAGTAGGACAGTGCATAACATTGAAGATGTTGCCTACACTATTTCAGTACGCACAACAAGCTTTTGATCAGTCCGTTGAGTCACATGATCTGAATGGAAGTGTTTCAAATTGAGAAGAATCAGGGAACTGATTGTATGTAAGCACATTGTTTTGTGCACAGAAATTCTTAGTATAAATCTCCAGAATTTTTTTCTTAGTGTTTTTAAGATTAAGATTAGGATTAGGATGAAGATTAGCCGTTGAACCTCTTGGATTTCTTCATCTGACTTTTTGAGATCTCTCAAGAAGTTTTCCCAGTGTTTTTAAGACTAAGATTAGCATTAAGTCTTAAGATTATTCATTGAACCACTTGGAATTCTTCATCTGTCCACCCGAGTCCTTCCCGAACAGCTTCTCCTTGTACCTGTGCACCAGGAGGTCAAACTTTGCCTCCTCCTTTTTAAGTTTTTCCAGTGATTTTAAGACTAAGGTTAGGATTAGGATTGAGATTAGCCGTTCTTCATTTAACAGTTTGAGATCTCTCAAGAAGTTTTTCCAGTGCTATTATAAGACTAAGATTAGCATTAAGTCTTAAGATTATTCATTGAACCACTTGGATTTCTTCATCTGCCCTCCCGAGTCCTTCCCGAACAGCTTCTCCTTGTAGTTTTTCAGTGTTTTTGAGATTAAGATTAAGATTAGGGTTGAGATTAGGATAAAGATTAGCCGTTGAACCACTTGGACTTCTTCATCTGTCCGCCCGAGTCCTTCCCGAACAGCTTCTCCTTGTACCTGTGCACCAGCAGGTCAAACTTCGCCTCCTCCTTCCGCTCAGGTTTGTTGGAACGGCGGCTGGGCTGGGACGGAGTCTGGGTAAGGAGATACATGTTTTCATTAGATATCAACCCTCCTCTTATATATTACGTAGTTCTACACATGACATTTGACTTAAACTTTATCTATTACACCACACTACCAGGGTTGGACAAGTCCACTAGCCCTATTGTCCAGGGCAATTGAAAGTGCTGATCGGGCAAGTGCATGACCTACCCCACTTGCCCAGTTTTTTTTTTTTATTGAGTGAGATTTTGATAAACTTGCTACTTTTTACAGTCATGACATCAAGCAATAGTCATTAGTGAAAAATAATAAGAATTCCATTGCTGGAAGTGAAAATGCGTATAAAAGTGACATTTGAATTTTGGGCAAGTGACAAATTGGTTTGGGCAAGTAAACTTTTTATGTGCCTGCCCAATAGGACAGGTGAATTTTAGAAAACTGGTCCAACCCAGATTAGCTCCTCTTTCTAAACATCTGCCCCTTAAAGGTTCTTGTTGTGTCTTTGAACACCCTTAGGCCACACTATTTTAACTCCTTGACATTTCAAAGTGAAAAACAAGCAAGACGACAAGATGCAAACATGACTGTGCAGTTGAAAACTAACATGTACAAACTGCACATGTATATCCTCTAGACACTGTGCTCTATTGTAAATACTTTGCGATTGTTGTATTTTTAAAAATGTATGTATTCATGTTGATTGTCATGTTGATTCATGTTGATTGAACCTTGGAAGATTAGCCCGTAAGGGCTAAAAGGCTTCTTAATAAACAACAATAAACAATAAACAACTATCCAACTGCATTCACTCCTTGAAACTGTACCGAAGGTAGACTCTCCTTCAGACTTTGATTTCTCAGTTCATCATCCTTTCTTCCATTCTAAGAACCTTCTAATCAAAGTTTCCCAAGGTACACTGTATAAACTTTTCCCTCAGACTCTGTGTTCAAGTTGGTCTCCAAGTTCAGCATTCTTTCTTTACTTCCAAGTTCTTTTCTAACGTACTTAGAACACAGGGCTCTAGCCAGCGTCCGTTTTTCCATCAATTGACGGAAATTTGCTGCGTTTGACGGAAAAATTTTAAAGCCAATCCGTCAACCTTGACGGACAAAAATCTGATAAAAGCTCCTTGGTGGAATCTACAGGCGGCTTGGGGACGCCGTCCACGGCCATAAAAGCCACACACTGTTTGTTTTGCTATTGTTGTGATTGTTGACAATGTGTGTCGGTGCCCTTTTGCATACGATAATCTCATTAAAACCCGTTTTTCAAGGTCTCAGTTCAGTCTCTCTAACTCCTGGAATAGTGTTTTCACGACGATGGGAATTGGCTGACGGAAAAAAAATTTGAGCTGGCTAGAGCCCTGGAATAACATTATCGATAAGTATATTTTGTCCTTGTCAAATTCCATTTCTTTGTCAGCAGGGCTAACCCTTTGTAATAGCAACATGCTAGTAGGGCAACCCAAACTGTGCGTGATGAACGCTACTCTGCCCAACCAAAAAATGAAAAGAAATACTGTAAATGGTTTTAAATTCGCGGTGAAGCAGCCATTAACCGCGAACATTAATCCACCGTGAACATTTCTGAATTTACAGTACTTCAAATCAACCCCTAATCTAAGTAGCCTTACCTGTGCTTTCCTCCGCTTGAGTGGTTCTTGTTTTGTCTTGGTCAGAGTGTTCCTTGCTTTGGGTTTCTTCACAACCTTCTGTGTGACCTTCCCTCTGTCTCTCTGTCTGATCTTGGGCCCTAAGTGCGACGGGAGACCCTTCGTCCCTCTCACCGCCTTTACTCCGCTTTGCTGGTTTGATACCTGCCACCCAACAGACAGAGTATTAGTGTAAGACAACTTAAACTTGGACTTGGTTCATTGTAGAACAGAATGATATAGAAACAGCGCTGTCTCATATATGGCACATTTGGTCAACACATAGTTGTGCCATTATCTTTTAATTGGACGATATTGTGCGTAATGCCACATGATTTTAAAATTAGTAAGTTTAGCTGTAAATTGAAAGTTAAATTTTCTAGTTAAGTTTTTAGATATATTTTATTCTTGATGTTGCTCTGATACCAATGATTTTTAACTACTAGTATGCAATGTCGGTACTGCAATTCAACACATGATAATGTTATATGGGTTGCTATTGACATGACAATTTAAACTATATGTACACAGTACTCAATAAATCACTACTACTACTACCTCAAAGTCGCCGTCGAGTCTGTCCAGTTTTTCCTGTTGGATTTTTTCCCGTCGTTCCTTTTGTCTCTGTTTTCTCTTCTGTTTTCTGCTGAGGGTTTGTTGGCTGTTGTTTTCCGGGGAAGGGGAGGGCTGGGTAGGTTTTTTGTTGGCGGGTGTGTTTCTGCCGTTTGTTGCTGGTTGTTGTTTTTTGTTGTCCTTTGTGGCAGCTTGCCTAGCCTGAAAAAAGAGGTAAAGGGGCAAATATAGTCTGCCATGTTAACAAGAGTACAATGTGACTGTTTTTAAGAACCTCTTTAACAGCAAGTTACTAGCGTGTAGCATGCCTAGTCTAGTGGTTAGCAGCCCTGCCTCTGGAACTAGAAGCAGTAAGTTTGATTCCAGCTGTGTCAATCACTCGACATGCACGCTACCAGAAAGGGTTACAGTCCTTAGGATGGGACATTAAGCCATGATCCACTGTTCATTGTACAGTCAAACCTGTATTAGGGGCCACCTCTACAGAGGGGCCACCTGTCCATAGTGGCCACTTTTTGTCGGTCCCTTGGGTATTTTATCTACAAGTTGCCACCTCTATACAGAGGCCACCTGTCTATAGTGGCCAAATTTGTCCGGTCCCTTGAGTGGCCACTATAGACAGGTTTGACTGTACTTGTCAAAAAGAGCTGGGGAAGTTTGCTGCACCATAATCATTTACAAGTTCCATGTAATGTCTAGTTTTGTTAAGGCATAAAGACAAGAAAAAGAAGAGGCATCTCACAGCTTTAGCCTTTGCCAGTCTCATCTCCTGTTTCTTCAGAGCCAGTTTGTTCTCCAGGGAAAACTCAACTATCAGTCTCTGGGGGAGGAAGATAAGAAAAGGTTATGGGTAACATGATCATTTACACTACACATGTAGCTACAAACATAGTCATCAAAAATATAAAAAAACTACAGTTCCTTTGAAAACACAGCATTAAGCTAAAATTCAGTCAAATCATTCAATGAAATTGTTCTACAAACAAGATTGACATGGTTTATAATACATGTAAAATCTTTGTCAAACCAAATTTTTAATTAAAGAATTGTTGTCATTTTCTAACCTGTATGGACAACAAGTCAACCCTACATTCTACTCTAACTTGGACTGCACAGTGAAATTTTATATGCTTTTTTTATTAAAAAAAAAAAAGTTAAAGTCCTTCCCGCGCCTGATGGCGCATAGGGCGGCGCCCATCTCCGTTTCAGTAGCCCTTGGGCCACACAACGCAATTACTACAGCAGGGGGCTAGTCCACTGGTAGTGGTGTGTGTTCAACTTCCATACTCTTTCCCGAATGCTGAGTGCTAAGCAGAGAAAGAAGCATGTACCATTTTTAAAGTCTTTGGTATGACTCGGCCGGGGATCGAACTCACGACCTACCGAATGCAAGGCGAACACTCTACCCACTCGGCCATTGCACCGGCTTTTTTTATAGACAACTAAATCTTCCAGCAAGCATTGACAAGATACATGACTGTATAACATTTGTTCAAAAGTTATAACTTGATGAAGGTTAGACATCCAGGTAATATATTACACCAAATACCAATACTAAAGCAGCTGAATATGATTTTAGAAACGGTCAGAGGTTTCAGATAACATTTGTTATCTTTCATCAGTGACACTGTCGAAAGATAATGGATGTTATCTAGATCTGAAATGTTTGACTGTTTCCAAAATCATATCCAGTTGCCTGCCCGAGTAATTGCTATTTGGCATTCAAAAGTTCTTCTTTCTTCACACATGAAAAATGAACTTCTTCTCTTGTGATTCTTAACACAACCATTTCTTTATTCTCACCGACGTTTCACATCATTCTTTGCTAATTGACAACAGTTATGGATGTTCTACACTCCTTTGCGTTTGGGACCGCATTGTAAATATTTGCATAAATCTGTCTGAAGGTGTTAATACTTCGCATTTTGTGACCGCCTCTGAACTGTGAGTAGCAACACCTGTCCTGCAGTACAATGTGAACCAGTCAGAATTGCCCTGAAGAAGGTGACAGATGGTCACCAAAACGTCGGTGAGAACAAACTAATGGTTGTGTAAAAAAGAGTCTCTTTATTCATGAAGATTCTTCCATTCCCTGACTCACCCTGCCCCCGTGTAGTAAGTTGGGGTTGTTGTTTGTCTCCCGTAGCTTCCTGAGCGCGTGCTCGTGTTGTGAGAACAAGACGAAACCGTATCCAGTAACTATTTGGCATTCAGAAGTTCTTTCTTCACACATGAATAATGAAAAAAAAATGGCTCCCTGACTCACCCTGCCCCCGGGTAGTATGTTGGGGTTGTTGTTGGTCTCCCGTAGCGCCCTGAGAGCGTGCTCATGTTGAGAGAATGAGACGAATCCGTAGCCGCGGGACTTGCCGACACCCTGACTGTTCACGTTCTTCAGGTCCCGCATGATTCTGGACTGTGGAGCAGACAGTGGAGTGTAAGGGAGGTTAACAAACAATATGTTCAGTTCATTGCATGCCTTGGGTACTTCAGTTTTGAATTGGAAAAATGGACTTGCTACATTTTAAGGCTATCAACAATTTAGTTCTTTTGACTGAAAAGTTGTGAATGAAAGCCTTGAAAAAGGAGATATCAATTTGTACAACCATGAGTTTGTAGTTTTTCATTATGCACATGAAAAACAGAGTTTCAATGCAGTAGTATGTACCAAAGTGCTGTATTTTGTCATAGAAAAAAATAATGCTAAGGGCAATAAAACCTGATGACATCAGCGATATGGCCTCAAAAAATCAGATTTAGAATTCTTTCATGCCAATCTATCAATATTCGTTATACCCCCCTCACATTTGGCGAAAATCGATCGAACACGAGTCTGTGAGCTCTAAATTACGAGGAGGCATGACCCTGCTGCCGACAAAGAAATGGCAGAGTTCCCCCCTGTCAGGGTCATGCCTCCTCGTAATTTAGAGCCCGCAGACTCGTTGTCCGATCGATTTTTGCCTAATGTGAGGGGGTATTAAGGCTCCATGGAAGGTAAAAATGCCAATTCAACCTTAAACAACTAAAAGTCTACCTACCTCAGTGATGTGGACGTTTTTGTCCCCCAGAGTTTTTAGGAACAGTTTCCGCAGCTCCTTGTCCCCCATGTTGAGTGGAACGTTCCGCACACACAGCCGAACGTCAGACACAAAGATGGCCGGGTTCTTCAGCTTCTCTCGCTTTATCTTCTCTACCTGTTACAATTCAAGAATCAGGATTTACTCAGGCTCAACCTAATCAAATTTACATGTACATGTAATTACACTAAGTCACAATATCTGACCCTTACATATACAGCTTTATATACATACTGTATTGTACTGTATTGTTAATTGTTCATGTGAACAATAAACCAAGTTATTATTATTATATACCTTGTAGATCTCCCTCATGACCTCTTCTTTAGCATGAAAGTCTAACCTATACAAACATAGGTCTAAAATCCATTGACGAAGGCTCAATATAAAACCTGCTCTTCAACAGATCTCCTCAGTGTCACTGAACTAAAGATAACAGATGTTATCTGAAGTATCTGTGACTGTTTCCAAAATCAAATCCAGTTATTTGCCGCGCAACTGCTATTTGGTAGATCTAAAACCATTTAGAACATGATGAACTATAAAAGAGCAAGATTTGACTGTCCTACCTTCTGTCTCATGGCGAGATCCTTGTCTGTCAGGCCTGCTGCTGCCTGGGTGCCGGGTCGGATCACTGCAAGAGGAGGAATATGTTGAGATATATGCAATGGGTAAGAGTGTTTGCCTCGCATTTGGTAGGTCAGGAGTTCAATCCCCAGCCAAGCCATTACAAAGACTTCAAAAATGGTACATACTGCTTTCTCTGCTTAGCACTGAGCAGTGAATGACTATGGCACATGTAATTTAACACACACCACTACCAGTGGACTAGCGCCCTGCTGTAGTGATTGCGCAAAGTTGTGTGGCCCAGGGCTACTGATAGAGAGATAGGTGCTGGCCTATTTGCCATCAAGTGTGGGAAGGACTTTGACTTGAATACATGTATATCAAAAAAACATGCACTATGTGCGTACAGTGTACATTCAAAGTAGTATAATAATTAATGTAGTAATCTAGACCACATATAATAGTCAGCTGCAGTCTTCAAAATGAACTAAAACTTGAGAATGTTGATCTCATCCTTACAAATCTGTCTTTAAGTTTCCAAATCAAAAGTGAGCAGTCTTCCAAATGAAATAAAAATCAAACAAGAGGATATCATCCTTACATCCCTCCCTGGCCAGGTACAGGTTCCTCTTGTCAGTGGGTTTCTTCTCTTTCTTGTCCTCGGTCAGTTTCTGTGCCTGTTGTCTGGACACAGCTATGCTGACGGTCAGTCTGCGGCCGGCCAGGCTCAAACCCTCCGTCTAGATTTTATATACACAAAATACAGTTATAAACACCTTGTCTACTTCGCCTTATATTATTATAGTATATTGTTATAATATAAGCTAATGTCTGGACACTGCTATGCTCACGGCGAGTGCGGCCAGCCAGGCTTAAACCCTCGGTCTGTGGGGTGGGGGGGAGTAGCAGTCACATGATTATGTAGTTCTGGTTTGTTTGTTTGTTTGTATTGCACCCAGTAAACTGCCTCATGGTGTAGCACACCAGGTTTGTACTGAAATGTACAGGCTGCATGTCTTTATCTGATTCACTCAAACCAGAAAGGACTACTACTCTTTTTAAAGCTGAAAGGATATTTGGACAAAAAAAGACAGTTTAACACAAATAACCACCTAATGTTTACTTATCAGACCCTCACTGTGTAAGGGACAGAAAGTATGATTTTGCAAGCATCTGTCTTGGGTGATTCAACATTCTCCTTGTAAACTAGGCATACAAAAAAATGTCTGGACACTAGCTAATATGGTGATCATAGCATGCACATTAGTGCCATCCAGTGAATGTATGAGGTACTGCAGCAAATTTGCCACCAGATCGGATCCTACATTTTGTATTTAGACTCCCTACAATTACCAGACAGTGTGTTTGCTATGACATGAACCTACTGAGGATTTATTCGCATATTACTTACGTTTGCCTGCTGTACACACTTGTCTGCTGCTTCTTTGGAGTTAAACTGTACAAATCCAGTACCTGCATGGTCAAAGGAAACACAACGAAATCAAAATGTGCTTGCAGTTAAGTATATGTCTATTCCCATCTACTGTAAGTATAACAGTCTGAGGTACAAAATGTATAACTAAAGGTTAAAATGTAATGCTCTTATACTAGAAAGGCAACATTATCCAGAAAATGCAGGATATTTCCTCAGTTATTTGCCTTTTATGATAGAAGTTGTGCTTAGTGCATGCAAAACTGTAATAGCTCATATCTACTATAACAGCTAATATTTCATTCATATATACTGAACTAGCTAATGCAGGGCTCGAAATATCCACTTGCTCACTGGCAAATGCAACCACATTTTGCTTTGCGCAACTTAATTTTAAACCCAGGTTGCACACTGCGCAACCTGAAATTTTGCAGTTGGAACAGTGCTTTTTCCCCACCTACATGCATAAGCTTTTGTATTTATTTTTTGATAACATAAAACATATTACATAGTTACATATAACTGGAAGAAAAGATAATGGATAAGTAGCTGATCTGAAGAAAGTCACAACTTAAAAGTGGGGCAACCTGAAATGTTGATGGTGCAACCTGGCTTTTGACTCAGGTTGCCACTTGGACAACCTGTCTGAAAAAAGTATTTCGGGCCCTGTAATGTAACTGGCAGTTCTAAGCTCTGATTAGTTCACAACAGAAGAACACACCCGTAAAAACAACATGTTTTCCCTTCAGGGAAGTTCAACATGAATATTGTAATAGAATTCTGATACAATTTGTATAATGGTTCTAGAGCGCTTATTTGATAACAACAAGCAGATGGAGGGCTTTTCAGTTGTTGGAACACCCGTTCGAACGAGCGCTTGAACCCATTCCTTAATTCGCTCAAGTGCAGGGAGCAATAAGCACCCTCATCCAAAATTTGGAGAAGCGCATATAGTGTATGATAAATGTCAGAGCTAGAAGCGACTGTATATAGTGTATAATAAACGCCGGAGCAAACTACTTTCTGGATGGTACCCAGGCTAGGCAGAGATTTGAGTGATACACAATTCACAATACACAATCAACATACATCATGCAAAGTGCATTGTGTAAACCCTACCTCTGGAGTGTTCAGTCTGAGGGTCGACCACCAGTCTAACGTACTTGATGCCACCAAACTGCAGAAACAACTCCTCTACATCCTCCTCTAGGGAGTCATAAGACAGGTTCCTGGGAAAAGAGCAGATATCTTATGTCAGATTTTGATAGATGCCGAAATGAAAAAAAGTACATTTGAGATTTTGACTTTTTTATGGTCAAATATAGACTAAAAAGTGGATACAGGATAAATAATCTTAAAACTCTATGAACTAAACAATATACTATTAGGATAAGAAGAAAACCTCCAAACAATTAGGGCATGGGGCTAGACATGGGTGTCTCTACATCTTTTCTAATTATATTATTCAATGTATTTACCTATCTTAGCATTATGAGGGCTGTCGAATCTAAAGATATAGTCAAATCTACTTCTGGTTTCAAGTACAATGTATCTTGAAATCTGTTAGTATTTAGACGTAGAATTGTGAATAACTTATTGTTTAACACATCATACATAGTTCATTGACCAAATGTTAAGAAATACAATGCACCTGACACTTACCCTAGAACAAAGCCATGTCTTTATAAACAACGGATATCGGTTACTCCACAGATAAGGGTGAATTAGCATTATAATTTACATGTACCTATATGCCACCTCAAACTTTACCTGATGAAAACAGTCTTGCCCTGCTGAACATCTGTGCTTTCTCTGAAGGGCTTTGGGGTCTTGGATTTGTTTTCTGCTGAAACAAGAAATTTTATTTAGTTTGGTCAGAACAAAAAAACACCACAAAATGCTGCTCTCTCTCTCTTTGAAACACATTCAACAAAAATCAAATATAGAAAGAAAAAACACAAAGTCTTGACACTCCTTAAAGTTGTAAATCATAGTCTGTATCACATTACAAAGACATTGTTAAACTAGAAAGGCCGACATTTGCTTGAGAGCAAATACAGCATATTTCAGCCATCTCCCTCCCCATGCAACAATAGGCTATTTCAAAATCACCCATTTGAAAAATCACTTGTACTAATGACGGTTTAACCCCAAAATGAGTCTTACAAAATTCCCCCGTTCAAGAATGGACTCCGGTGCACCCTATGTGAATTTGCACAATAGACCAGTCCAGAAATACTCCCACTGAAACCTTGGCCTTTTGAATAAGAAACCAAATCCAAAATTGAATTTAGCAAAAAAGGTCCCAGTGCATAAAAAGGTATAATAGACCAGTCTGAAAACACTTCCACTAAAATTGAATTTTGAATCATCACCCGTTCAAAACTGAATTTGAAAAAATCCCCCTTCCGTGTGCAAAAAAATGGACTCTTCCATGTAAAGTAGAGCAGTCCAAAAATACATCCGCTAAAATAGGACTTTGACATAATCACTGAAGTCCAAAAAATGGATTTAAAAAAAAGCCCCCTCTATGCAAGAATGGACTCTTCCAGAACACCCATGTAAAATTGCAAATTAGACCAGTCCAAAAATAACCCTACTGAAAGACTTTGACAAACTAGAAGTCACCAAAGTCCAAAATATGAATTTTGAAAAATCCCCCCTCCGTGCGAGAATAGACTCTTCCAGCACACATTCTGCAAAATTGCAAAATAGACCTGTCCAAAAATGCATCCACTGAAAGACTTCACCAGTCCAATGATGAATTTTAAAAAAAAAACGAACCCCTCCGTGTAAGAATGGACTCTTCCAGATAACACCGGGCTCGCTGATTGGCTGCCACCCCCCCTCTTTAGGATATAGATTCAGGCTAAGTGATTGGTTACCTATCTAATTAGATTAAATAGACATATATGCCAGTAGGTCCAATCTGCAGCTGGGGGTCAACGACCTTAAGGTCATTGACCCCTCTGGCTATTGGAAAATGACAAAAGAAACCCCAAATATATCATTTTGACGTAGTCTATGACAAAAATTATACATGTGTCATTTGAATAAATATCTAGTGCACCCTTTTACCAAAATTTAGGTCATTTGGTTTTAAAACCAGAGCACAATAGCCAAAAGTGTACTTTTTGGTCATAAAATGGCCAAATAATCGCAAAATTGAGCATTTTATTGTACCGTATGCCTCAAGTGTTATTGAATCCATGTGCGCATATGTCTAGGGCACTCCTATACTAAATTTCAGGTCATCCGGTTCTAAAACCAAGGTACAGGAGCCAAAAGTGTCCTTTTTTGGTAAAAAAATGACCAAAAAATCGCAAAAATAAGTATTTCGTTATACTGTACACCAAAACTGATATTGAATCTATATGGGGGACTTATCAAGGCACATCTGTACCAAATTTCAGCTCATTCGGTTATAATACCAGGGTACAGGGGGCCCAAATATACAGTTTTGGTCTTAAGATGACCAAAAAACCTTAATAAAATCATTTAAGAGACAGATATGGAAAAAATGAAAAAAACGTCCGAGGGTATTGGCCCACTCTACCCTTGTGCCAAATTTCAAGTCATTCGGTTGAGGAACAAGGGAGATACCGTGTTCTGAAGATTTGACAGGAGAAAGAAAGAAAGAAAGAAAGAAACATTACGAATACAATATATTTCACCATACCTATGGTATGGCTGAAATATAAAAATTCATTATTTAACTTCTGGCACTTCTTTTAGGCCACAGAACACAGTATATTTCCGTGACCCCTGGAGTCTATGACGGGGTGAAAAGTTTAGTGCAGCCGAAATCTGGAAGCGTCTGTAAACACTGTAGCGTGAACGACAGCGGGGTATGAACTTTGCATTATGGTAGTACAATGAGTCAACTTTCAGATTGTATGGCGGTATGTATAAGCAGGCTTTTAGCCAGGCATGCGTCAATGTGTCATCTGGACGCACTTTTCTTAGAATAACAAGAAATTTGATGCCCCTGGACGCCCTATACTGGGGAGAAAATCGTCTGACAAGCATGAAATTCTGATTGACCAGGGATGCTAACAGGTCATCTGTGGTCACAGTCTTCTACTGTGACATCTGTAACAGTATTTTTGCCTCTTGGGAAACCTTAGAATGCACTGTTTTAACTTAAAACCATCAAAAACTCTGCACCAAGGAAGGTGGATGCCCACAGACCCCGCTACAATAGTCACTCACCAATAAGTTTGGACTCCCTATCATAAAATCCTAGCTAGAAGCCTGTGTATAAGATCATGATGTTTGCCAATTCAGTGTATCAATGTGCGTGACCTGTACAGCTGACTACCTCGGTGAGTCAGCTGCAGTTCCGCATGACCCCACATGGCCCCATTTAAAAGAGGGCGTAAAAAATTGTCAAAACGATATCTTCTTTTAAGTTTTAAGTTATTTTGTAGGTTATACCCTCCAATTCAACATATAACTGTGTCATACTTGAAAACTGAAAACTGATTTTATCAGCTTCAATGTCAGTCACCTTGTGGTTAGGGGTGAGTACCGGTACAGAAACTTCAGGTCCAGGTCCGGTTCAGGTCCAGAGGATCAGGTCCAGGTCCGGACCTGAACCTGGACCTGATTCAGTCTGAATCATACCAATGGTTCATTTTACTACAAAGAAATCAGTTTGGTGGGGTATTACTAGTAGACTCACACTGGTGTTTTAAAATCATACAACGCTAACTGCACCTGTACGATTGACTGTAAAACTTGGTAGAAATGCCTATAAACTATAATCTGCTTCGGCTTCGCTCTTGTTATTTTCTTCCACCTGCAAGCGTCAAAACGTGTGAATGCATGATCAAATAATCTGTTAACTTTCTAAAAGGTCCAACATCCGGTCCACTTACTTTTTTCAGGTCCGGTTTTTCTGGACCGGTCCAATAAGAAAAACCGGTTTTGTACCGGTACACTGTACCGATACCCAGCCCTACTTGTGGTCCTTAACTACAAAATAGAAACCCCCATATGCCAAAAACTGTGTTCAGCTACCATACTCTTCCAGCACATATTGGAGACATGGCATATAGTCGCGCCCCCCTCCCCCAATAGATACCATGTGATTGTAAATGGTTATACACGTGGAATTTCTCATTTGTTAGGGTCATACTTTTATTCTATTTCATGAAAGTACTGTGTTCATGATATGACAAAAACTTTTAGGTACAATGTTCTCTGGAGTCCTTGATACTGTAATTCCTGATTTTTTCAATGTACTGTTATGTTCACGGTTTTCACTGTGATGACTGTAACGTGAACTTATCATTACCGATAAAAAATAATTCACAGACTTTTTTCATGTGCACTTGCCGCGACAGTGAACATTTAGTTCCGAGAACAAGTTAAATTTTCTCAGACCGTGAAAGTTTAGTACCGTGAACACAAAGTGAATTACAGTAATTGTCACCCCTTAAGGCAGGTTACCAATCAGACTGGCATGTGACCTTTGGCGATCTACAGTCGTAAATAGTTTTACCAGGATGAGTTCTTTGTACAAATCAAACTAAGTACTACGCCGTAGCTAGTGCTATTTATGCAATCGTCTGCCGATGTTTGTCGTGAGAATCGACAGGCGGTCATGGAGGTCTCATCAGGTAATCATTTACTGGTTATGTACTGGTTATGAACCAGTTCTTTAATCAGCTCTTATCGTCTTCGTTTTTCAAATCTTGTCTGTCCGCCATTTTTGTCTGCAAGCTTAACTGCAGTCGGTTCGTCTCAAAGCAATCCGACCTTATATTAGACCTACTAGTACATCAGATGTCCTTACAATAAGAAACCATTGTAGCTGGATGGGTACGATCTTCCTTCAAACTACAGCAGTTTTACCTACTATTAGTAATTATCGTTACAATTCATGATTGAATTGAACTTTTACAGGGCAGGGCTTAGGCTTGGCCTAGGAAAAACAATGTTGTGTTTGCTGTTTCAGTCCTGAAAAAATAGGGTCTGTAGGTAGGCTAGTTATGAACCAGTTCAGCTGTTATCATCTTGAGCTTTGCTGTCATGTTCTGTCACCTTGTCTGTCCGCCATTTTTGTCTGCTTAACTGCAGTCCGTTTGTCTCAAAACAATCCAACCTTATCTCAGACCTAACGCTAGTTCACCTTTATCTGGGGTAACCTATATCCGTTGTTTTCAAAATCAAGTCATTTGACCATATCATGTCGAAAGACGGTGGTTTCAAACTGCAATATTTTGAAGAATTTTGAAAAAATATCTTTTTAAATATTGCAGTCTGGAACCATAGTAACCTATTACTGAAAACAACGGACATAGGTTACCCGGGGTAACCTATGTCCGTTGTTTTCAGTAATAGGGTACAGTAATAGGGTAAGTTACCCCGCAGATAAAGGTTAACTAGGGAATCTTCCCTTACAAATGAGAAACAGTTGTAGCTGGCCATGTTGGGTAGGATATTTTAATCTTAGAATAAAGCAGGTTAGCAATATCATTATGATTGTTTTTCATGATTGAATGGAATGTTTACAGGTCAGGGGAGGTTAACATCAGTATTCTAGAGGGGAGGGGTTAGACTAGGCCTGGGAAAAACAATGTCGTGTTTTCAGTTTCAGTCTTGAAAAAAAAAAAAGGTCGGTAGGTAGAATTCAATTTTCTTTTTTTTTTGTTCTTTGTTTAGGCCACACCAATTTAATTTCTTGGTTCACTGATTTTTTCATAAAGAATATGGAGCGAGAGGGCGAAATAAAAATAAAAATAAAAATTTTAAAATGGTTGGGGTAAAGTTAACGGCTAATCCAAAACATGAAGAAAAAACGTTTTCAGCTTGAAAAAAGTGCAAAAACACTATTATTGTACAGTAACAGCACCTGTAACCACACTAATGTCTTTAAGGAGCTTATAATATAAAGGCCAATTTGCTACACCAGAAAGTTGTTGAATGGTTTCATTAATGGTGAAAATTTGCTGAGTGGTAATTTTTATTTTTATTTTTTTTCCCCAAAAAATAGGAGCGAGCGAATCCGTGAACCAAGAAATTAAATTGTTGTGGCCTTAGACTTGACTGTTAGGTCACACAACTGATACTGTAAATGCATTTAAGTTTGCAAGGATTTACTTTTGCAGTAGTGCAAAAATGGAGTGTTCGTGGTGGTTTTAAGTTCCCGGTAGCGCCATAGACTGCAGTCTCATACTATAACCATGGAAAAATGGTTTTAAGTTCGCAGTGAAGTGGTTATCACGAAACCGTGAACATAAAACCACCGCAAACATTTCTGCATTTACAGTATGATCCAATTTATTTTTGTCAGACATTCCAGTCCAATTAAGGCAACACTCAGCTCATTGTTTACTTTGGATTATGCTTTTCACTTCTTTGTCACTGGCCAAAATGTTGTGAGTTCTGAGTCCAGTTATGATGTTGCCTTCCAATTGACATTGCAATAAAGTGATGTTTGGGGTTGGAATCAGTGGTTTAAAGTTAGTAAATTGTTGCCAGTTAAATACGTGTGTCTTGTCCAGTTTAGTTCAGTTTATAAAATCAAAACTAAAGGATCTTTTTGACAAAATTATTGCTAGCCCAATCTTTGTAACCATATTTATATGGTCCTTATGCAGATATTGGAAATATGGACCAGCGTGCACATGAAGAAAAGGGGCTGAAAACAAACAACTGCAGACAGGACAAAACAGCAGACACAGGAAGGCAGCTGCATGTACAGAGAGGAAGTACAAGCAAACATCCGAACACTACCCAACCTGAAGTCTCGTCTCCTCATGCAGAACAGGTGGAGAGTTGCATGGAAAAACATTCCGGGCAACTTGTATGTCCTGACTGTGGATATAACACGGTGAACAGCACAAATGTAGTTGAGAGTGAACTTATGGGGACACACACTGGAGAAAAACCCTACATGTGTGGGGAGTGTGGGCACAGGACAGCTCACAGGTCTTCCTTAACTGTACACATGAGGACTCACACAGGTGCGAGACCTTACAAGTGTGACCAGTGTGGGTATTCTACTGCACAGAAAAGTAATCTAGACAAACACTTGGCTAAACACGCTGGCGACAAACCCTACATGTGTGGGGAGTGTGGATATAGGACTGCTGACAAGTCTTCTTTAACCAAACATATGAGAACACACACAGGTGCGAAGCCTTACAAGTGTGACCAGTGTGGGTATTCTACTGCACAGAGAAGTAATCTAGACAAACACATGGCTAAACACACTGGCGACAAACCCTACATGTGTGGGGAATGTGGGCACAGGACAGCTCACAGGTCTTCCTTAACTGTACACATGAGGACACACACAGGTGCGAAGCGTTACAAGTGTGACCAGTGTGGATATTCTACTGCACAGAGAAGTAATCTAGACAAACACATGGCTAAACACACAGGGGACAAACCCTACATGTGTGGGGAATGTGGATACAGGACAGCTGACAAGTCTTCTTTAACCAAACACCTGAGAACACACACAGGTGCGAAACCTTATAAGTGCAATCAGTGTCAATACTCTACTGCACAGAAATGCAATCTAGACAAACACATGGCTAAACACACTGGCGAGAAACCCTACATGTGTGGGGAGTGTGGGTACAGGACATCTGACAAGTCATGGCTGTCCAGTCATATCAGAAAACACGATAAAGGCAAGAAACCCTACAAATGTGACCGGTGCAACTTTTCTTCCATATGGAAAAAGAACTTGGACATACACAAGGTGAAACACACAGGAGAGAAACCCTACATGTGCGGAGAGTGTGGTATCAGGATGGCTTACAGGACTGACTTATCCAAACACATGAGAAAGCATACAGGGGAAAAGCCCTACAAATGTGGCCAGTGTGACTTTTCTTCTGCGTGGAAAAGAAGTCTGGACCAACACAGGATAAAACACACAGGTGAGAAACGCTACAGGTGCCAAGAGTGCGGGTTCAGGACAGCTCATAGGGCTAACCTTGTTCAACATGTGAGAATTCATACTGGAGAAAGGCCTTATAACTGTGACAAGTGCAGCTATTCTGCAGCACAGAAAATCGCTCTCGACCAGCACATGCGCACCCACATAGGTGAGAAACCCTACATGTGTGGTGAGTGTGGGTACAGGGCGGCTAAAAAACACCACCTAGCTGCACACATGACGAAACATACAGGTGTGAAACCCTACAGGTGTGACCAGTGCGGCTATTCTGCAGCACAGAAGAACACCTTAGAGCGCCACATGGTAACCCACAGTGGTGAGAAACCCTACATGTGTGGGGCGTGTGGGTACAGGACAGCTCATCGATCCACCCTATCTGCACACCTCAAGAAACATTCAGATGGAAGTCACTGAAAAAAAACTGGCCTGTCCCAATGGACCGATCCCAAAACTCTGCCCCCTGTTCGATCATGGTTCTATTTCGAACACCTCCGTCAAAAATAGCCATTTTTGTCCAATGGGGCAGTTTTTGACGGAGGTGTGCGATAGAGAATAGGGGGTTCTATTTGTTCGATAAGGCGTTCGAGAGGATCGGTCCATTGCACCTGTGTCCATCTGGGATGTAGCCCAGACCGGCCAGCTTTGAAGCCACAAATTTGCCCCGGTGGAATTAAGAACATTTCTTTCTTTCTTTACCCTGATGTCCAGTTGAAAGAATACAATTAGTGCTGTGTATAATTGAAGGAGATTGATTGCTGATATATTGATTAAGTCATTATCTATTCAACTATATAGTCAATATATTCAACTCGATATGTATTGTATGTATGTATATCAGGGCTCTAGCCAGCGTCCGTTTTTCCGTCAATTGACGGAAATGTGCTGCGTCTGACGGAAAAATTTTAAAACCAATCCGTCAACCTTGACGGACAAAAATCGTTGGTGGAAGCTACAGGCGGCTTGGGGACGCTGTCCACGGCCGTAAAAGCCACACACTGTTTGTTTTGCTTTCGCATACGATAATCTCATTAAAACCCGTTTTTCAAGGTCTCAGTTCAGTCCTTCTAATTAATTTTCGCGGTTTTCGCGACGATTGTAATTGGCTGACGGAAAAAAAATTCGAGCTGGCTAAAGCCCTGATGTATATTGATTTAATGATCTGCATAAAGACACACAAAAGAAAACTTGATGAAACTTTGCTCAAACCTTCTTGTTCTCCATCATCATCATCATCATCATCAGAAAAGTCATCACTATCATCATCATCATCCTCAGCAGCATCTTCAGCACCATCAGCATCACCATCACTATCTCCATCACTGCCATCCTCCTCCTCTTCTGTCTCATCCTCATCATCATCATCACCATCCTCTGAATCTCCATCCTCTTGTTTCTGTTCATCTGGAAGAAAAAGCAAGCGATGCAATTTTTTTTGGATAAGACTATTTCGGACAAAACTGAAAGCAGATTTTATACTGAAAGCAGATTTTATACGTTATTATACCCTGTATATTAAAGTATAGTCACATACCTGCATTGCCCTCTTGCTCTGGTGTTTTTGCCGACTCGTATCTATTTTTCGGCACAGCATAGTCAACAGCAATGGGCCTTCCTGAAAGTAATGGCAATGGGAACCTTTCAAGTTAGAAAGTAAATAAAGGTAGTCCCATCTCAGCGTGCAAAATACCCACTTGCACACTTGCATATTGCAACCACTTTTTGCTTGGTGCAACTTACTTCTTAACTCAGGTTGCACAGGGCGCAACTTAGATTTTGAGCCTCAGAACAAGATTTTGTTCTCAATTTACTTGGAAGAAATAAATGGACTGTACCAGCTCCATTTCAAATCAGTCAAACACGTATGTACTGTACTTTTTTCTTCAGAAATTAGTGAATTGTAGGTGGTGCAACTTGAAATTCAGTTGTGCAACCTAATTTTTGCCCCAGGTTGCACACTGAGCAACCTGGCTCAGAAAAGTATTTTGCACACTTCATCTGTTCTTAATGCTGTAGAGTCAGTGGGGTGTTATCCACTGTGTCTAGGGCATGGCAGTGGAGTCATTGAGGCCATCTATGAGCAGATCTGGTGGGTGTCTGTGTGGCGCAACGGTTAGAGCGTTGGAGTCAGAATCAGTAGGTCTTGAGTTCGATACTCACCATGCCCCTGCCCCCATGACGGTGGAGTGACGCCCACCGAGCCTCACGGCTAATCTGTCTGAAGGTGCCCAAAACACCTACGGATTTGGTGTTGCCAGTGTGTCAACATCTGCACACTTGCCACTGAGACCCGTGAATTTTTTTTTATTTTTTTTTTTTTTATGAGCAGATCTACATGAAGGGAGAACTTTGCTTAGAACTCTCCAGTACATGGACCCCAGTTTTGCATCACAAAGGACAGTAACTTAATTTTCCTATGTCATACCATGGGAACTATACCTGGTATGTTTTACATATGAGTGACATTTTCATCATGGCCAAAGCCAAGGCCACGAGGTAGACCTAACCTTCATAAACTCACCATGTAGAGGTTTGCTGTTCATCCCTGCCACAGCCTTAGCTGCTTCAAACACACTGGTGAACTGGACAAACCCGAAACCTCGCTTCTTACCACCTGCAACAGGAGCAGAACTTAACATTATCTTAGCGAAGTAAAAGTAAATAAAAGGCTCATCAGCCATTTTTCAGGCTATAGGGGCAGTGGGTTGTTATCCACTGTGTCTAGGGCATGGTATTGGGAGATGGAGCCTATAATAATGGTTTGTACAAAGTCATGTGTTCCTGTGTGAAATATAGACCTTCCCAAGCTTACATGTAATACTGTACGTATTATCTTGTAGGGAAGTATGGAAAACTGCTATTCTGTTATACTTTAACGATAGGAAAACTATACCAAAAACTCATAATTGGGTAGTCAAAAAGCAGTTACTCAAGCAACTGGATATGATTTTGGAAATGATCTGAGACATTTCAAAGAACATCTGTTGTTTTTCATCAGTGACACTGGAGAAATGTTGTTGGAGAGGGTTTTTATATCCTAGCTGTGAATTGAATCTGTCATAATGAACTCAAAATTAGCAGTTTGACATGGAAAATTAAAACTAGAAGACAACCAAGAAGCAATTGACCAACCTTGTATAGTGGGAATTTGCACATCTGTGATCTCCCCATACTTCTCAAATGTGTTTCTGAGATCATCCTTGTTACACTGTAGGAGACAATAGTACATTTTCATTTTTCTGTTGAAAAGAAAAAAACACATAACTCTTCCATTCATATCTTATTTGGTAAACCTTTTTTATTTTACAAATTGTTATTTAAATGCATATTGGTGTGATTTAAGTTCAAGATGGATGCAAAAAATAAAGAATGAAAAAACTATGATACAACCGAGCCGATTTGAGCTTTCATGAATAAACGAAGGTTCAAACAAACAAACTAACTAATCATACAGCAGAAGCTGTTTAATTACACACCCCCTTTGCTAGCGTATTTCGTGCAATTATCCAGATGGTGCAGCTATGCGAAGTTATGCAGCTGAACTGCATTGGTTGGGCATTTTGGGTTTCCGTGCAATTAACAGAAGTGTGCGGTAATCCAACTGGCTTCTAAGTTGTATTAAGAAACCCTTCTTTCTTTACAGGCGACAACAGAAGTACAAATTTTTTATCAATGAAGCTTACATATTGTAATCATCTTCAACATACCTTGAAGGACAAGTTCCTCACGATGATCCTTGACTTCTTGAGGGACTTCTTAGATGGCTCCTTGTTGTCCTTAGACTGTAGAATAGCCTGGACTGAGGAGCTTTGAACCTTTAAGGAGCCGAGACCTGGTAGAGCCTTTCTTGCCAGGGTATTGGAGGAAAATCTCACCAGCGCTGTGGGTTCTTCTGACTCTGGTACTGGGTATGTCACTTCTTCTACTCCCTCATATATACTACAGGAAAAAACAAATTGTGTTACTATCAGTGCACAAAACATAATGTGTATAGAACCCTGTAAGTGTTGGAGGAGAACTTTACGATAGCTGTGGGTTCTTCTGAGTCTGGTACTGGGTATGTCACTTCTTCTACTCCCTCGTATTTACTGTGGTCAAAAACACATCGTTTAAAAAAAAATTAATGAAAGGTTGAGGTAGTCTCAGAGCCTTTGTTTGTGGATATCCATGGTGTCTAGACTCTGAAGCACATTATTGGGAGGCAGAGCCCATCCCTCTCCACCTATTGCCTTTCATCTCCCTAACCGAAGACAGATAGACAATGACACCTGGGTGGAGTGAGGAAAGTTGTGTAAAGTTGTAAAGTGCCTTTCCTAAAGGCACAAAAACACACATGCAGTGGGCTGTTAACCACTGTGTCTAGAGCATGGTATAAGGAGGTGGAGCCCATTCCTCTCCTTCTCAAAGAATCTAATTTTAATGCCTTTTTTCTATCTGACCCCCTCCCCCCACCACCACCACCCAACAGAAGTTAGGTACCCATTTTGACACCTGGGTGGGGTGATATACATGTATTAATGAAAATGGCTTATAACGAACATTACCACACATTTGAGCCTCACCTGACCAATTTCTGTATCTTGTCGACCTTGACCTTTGCCCCCAGGTTCCTCAGTACGACGACCCTCCCTGCTGTGCTGTGTTCTGTACGCTGCTTCTTCTTCTTCTCTGGGGGAGCTACAAGGAGAAAAGTAGCTTTGTTTTCATGAAGAAGTGTACATGTACATGTACCTTTTTGAATGTACTGTAATTGTACATGTGGCACATGGAGCAAAAAGTTGTATGAGTTGTATGAATTGTTACAACAAGATTGTGGAGGTATATCAGGTAACTGAAAAGTTACACTTTTACTAGTCATATTCTCTTAAACCAAGAAAAAGCCTATGACTAGTACTTACAGTGTATAAAGTACACAGTTGTACAGATTTAATGTACAAAAGAAAAACTCCTAGCTATTAGAGTGTAAAACTAGTATAATTAACAATAGAAAATAACAATGCTGCAGACAACGATAAAAAAAACTCTGTTATGAAGCATTGTTGATGGTGTTTCTAGTTCCAAATACATTGTACATGTTCATATTTTAGGGTGGTGACAGATCTAGACTTTTAAGTAAAAAAAAAAAAACTGTTTGATACTTGACATTTAGTAGTCTCTACCAGACTCCGAGTCGCTGGAAAAAATCGTAGAAATGGTACAAATAGAGGAGTATGCCGGCCAGAGGAATATAGCCGGCTAGGCAACAGTAACGCGACCGCGAGCTGTTCCCTCGCCGGTTATATTCCTCTCTATTTGTTCCATTTCTACGATTTTCCAGCGATCCGGAGTCTGGTAGAGACTAGACATTTAGAAAGTTTGGATTTTGCATGACATGTACTTTACTAACCCTCTGGACTCTCTTTCTGCTCATTTTCTCCCTCCTGTTCTTTCTGTCCTTCACGTTTTCTCTTCTTGGGTTTCTTGTCTGCGAAAGACACGACCACCTTCCTCCCCTGTAGTGTCACGGACTGGTCCTTTGCTTTCACAGCATCCTCTCTGGGAAGAAAATTGTTTGTCACAAAAACTTAGCACTTAACTTAACGTCTTAAAGTCAGCACAATAGGCTTTTTTTATGTAACAAGGATAATGTCTTACATTGAATCTGTGGGTTCTAGTGGACTTCAGTAACTTCCTGGCATTGTCAATCTTGGCGTAACGCAATGCAAACTCGAACTAATCTACTCTACTTCTAAAGCTAACTGTCATGCGTTTCATAGTCTCAACTCGAGCATCCAGGATCTCTTAACCTCTTGATCCCGACCTCATTACACTAGTTTCCCCTTATCACATTTACATGGATTTTTTACTTCATTAAGTCCTCTTTAGGTCTACTAGACATAACACAGCTGCTTTGTAGGCATGCTAGTTTATCACAACAAATGATGTACATGAACAGCACTTGTCATACCTAACCACTACTCAATGAGGAGGTATACCTACTGTTACCATATTTTACACAATTCCAGAAGTCGTGTTGCGTACTTTATACAGAACATACAAAATGGGACCACCTTAAATACCAAACCATAAATGCACCGACACATACAAGTTTTCATTTTTTCAAGAACTATTCCATAGTGGAACGCCCTGCCTGGCACGGTGGTTGCTCTCAGCGTCTTTCTGTGCCAGGCAGCAGGCCTGTCCGCCAGCCTTAGCTTTAGGCCACCCAACCCCCCAACCCCCATGTATTGCCCCTTGTGGAGCTATTTGGGGGTAACCCATATGTACATAATAGATGTAGAAAGATGTAGACTTTACCTGAGAGCAAAGGTGACGTATCCAAACCCCCTGCATTTGTCCGTCACACCTGAGGGAAAGGAAAGTTGGACATTGAGTCAAGTTTAATCAAATAGTAGATTATACTTTTGTAACAGTGGGGTTCAAGTGCCGCCAAACTGACCATGCCAAACGGGTCCAACCTTTTGGCATAGAGGTTAGTGGCGTTTGGTTTGTGAGCTGGCGGCCTGGTTTTGGCGAAGATTCGAATCCCGGGAGCCAGGAGATTGTTCTACTCACCTCTTGTGTTTGACTTTGGTAAATAAGTTACTTGTAACCATGGAGGTTATACTTATAGCCTGAAACCTCCTTGTTGTAAACTATTCTATATACAGTATGTATTAATAAAGAGAAAAAAATTATTTAAAAAATTAATCAGAATATTCTCACAATCCTACTTGCATACGACTAGAAAATGGCAATATGAACTTCTAACAGGAGGCAACAAATTATAATGTTATGACAAATATATAATTCCTTGTCGCCAAGGTAGAAATTATTTACTAGTACAAAACTGCACGTGTTGACCACCACATGTGCAACATGCTTGCACAAACTCGGTACTGAAAACTTCGCCACGATTTCTGCTTAACCCTCGCACACGTGGCACTTACCTGGCTCTCTGACCACGAAACATTCCTTGATCGGCCCTGCGTCGCTAAAGATCTCCTCTAACTTGTCCTTAGTAGTCGTGTAAGGCAGGTTTCTCACGAAAAGTGTGCGACTCGATTTTTCTTCGGCGTCTGCCATGTTTTTCAGCTGTAGGTCAAAGGTGACAGGGATCTACCATTAGTATTTAAAGGTAGGAATGATTACTTCAAAATACTTTGTCTAACTCAATATTCAAGTAAAAAAAATCAAATGTAAAAGAATTAGATATTTCCTGTAATCAGTTTTAAAAATCGATTGATCTTTAATACAATGTGAGAAGTTGTTCCCTTGCTTAGACGAACAAACACGGTTTGTCCCTTAAAAGTTGATGACCTTGGAAATCTCGCAGACTCCCCGATTCTCGCGAGAGTACACGGGAATAGCACGATCGTAGTGAAAAATGGCAGGACGGACGGTCGGAAGTTAGTCATATTTTTCCGTAATTTCTGCCCCAAAATGGACCTAGACGACGACCAGGGCTCGTCTATAGAAGAAGGAGAAGTCCTAGAAGAAGGTGAGATCGATGAAGACGACGAAAATGTCGAAAGAACGGTGTCTTTCATGGGGAATGCGGGGCCTGAAGGTTTCGATGACTTCCCCCCCGCCCCACTCAGAGTGGACTTCCGCCGTACCCGGGGACCGTACGACCCGCCCGGGCCCCGCGGGGACACAGGCTTCCCCCCGCCGAGGAACGGGCCGGACCCGCCCGGGGAGTGGCGCTTCCGCGAGCTGCTGAGCCGCAGAGGCCGAGGGTTCGGGCCCGAGGGAGTCAGCTTCCACGGAGCCATGAACCTCGGAGGAAACCTCGGGTGAGTGTTATGTAATTATACTCCATCTGGAAGTAGTGAACGAAGGAATTTCTTGTTTATTTTTCTTGAGACACTGGAATTAAATGACTTAAGTATACCCTGGTATCCAGAGAACAGCGCTCGCGGCTACGGTTCTTTCCCGGGCCGCTAGCAACATAGCCCCGTAAACCGACTTTAGCCGGCCCGGGGAGATACGCCTCACGCAGTACTCTGGAACGGCGGCATAGGAAGCCAGCTCGATGGGGGCGCGGCGGGCGTGATGATTAATGAGCACGCACGCTGCGGGCGGCACGTTTCGCGGCGAACGATTGGTGGCTGGCACCGGGCCAGCTGGCCAATCGACTTTGTCTACTGACTACTGAATATTAATGACCCTCTTCACTTCCCGCGATTTCACAACTCAAAGCTAATGAGAGATGCGTGCGACGCGTATGCGTAGACTTCAAGAACATTACAATAACAGAGCTATCGAACTATATGTCACTAACGAGACAACTACAATTGCACGCAAGTTATAAACATTTGTAAACCTTTATTTACATGTATGTCACGTACGCAAAGACGAGAGGCCTAACAGTTACCTTCTTGAAAACGACGTAATTTTGCAAAATAGGGGAAAATCTACCACAAGAAGATTATGTACAATGTTATGAATGACAAATAAGAGAGGAGAAATTAAGAATCTAAGTGGTTCTGCTTATTATTTACATTTTGATAATGACATTTTGCACAATGGGAAAAACTATCACACATTATAAGATTATACAGAAAACTATTTACCTTACGCTGTACAAAATAAGAGAAATGACAGTCTAACCGGCTTTGTCTATATATTTACGCAAGTGTTACTGTGTATTTTCTACTGTTGTCATTCATACTGGGTGTCGGGGATAATGGTTCTTAAATCCATAGGGGTGTCTTGTGTACCTGTAACTGATGGTGTGGCCGGGGTTCGGTTCTGAGGGAGTGGGTGTTGTGGTGGCTGTGAGTCCTGAATTATTCTTAGATCAAGCGGTGCAGCTTGAGTTTCTTCTACGATTCCATCGGCGCTCTCGATGGTGTTCAAGTCCTCGGACACCGTGTTTTCTTTCGCAGGTGCGTTCATTGCCCTTGGTATCCCTAGCAGGACCACGCTCTCTTCGCTCCCTTCTGAGCTGGATTCTGAGCTGGATTCGAACATGTCCCTACTAGTATCCCAGTCCTCCGGTTCCTTGGCAGGTGCGTTCCTTGCCCTGGCCCCCCCGAACAATAACAAGCTCTCTTCTGAGCTGGATTCTGAGCTGGATTCGAACATGTCCCTGCTAGTATTCCAATCCTCCGGTTCCATGGCAGGTGCGTTCCTTGCCCTGGCCCCCCCGAACAATAACAAGCTCTCTTCTGAGCTGGATCGGAACACTTCCCCGTCCCTAGAGTTCACGTCCTCGGAGTTTTCTGGTGGGCACGTCTGGGCATCAAATAGAGCGCTGAACTCAGTGTCGTGGATTGGAGTCGAGGAGACGAGGGGTGGTCCAAATTCCTTGTCGGGCCATTCAATATCCGAGCAATGTGTAGCGTCGGAGTCATATCCCTCGCTGTCTGCCATATCTGAAAATAAAAGGCACGTAGAACAATTAAGAATTCCATCTCCCACTAGACTGTGAAATCGAAGAGCGGCAAAGTACCGTCTGTACCTGGCGATACATAATGTCGTGACATATACTACGTAAGACATTAGCTCCAGATATAATTATCTTTGGCGGTGACAGAAAGTTCTGGTTTGCAATATGGCTAGACTTTGAATGACAAACACTTCCTTAGTAACGTTAGTTGTATTCTACTCGAATGTAGCTTGTAGGGTGCAGCGCTGTGTTTTGTCGATATTTTTATAAATAAGACTGCTAAAACATACCTTCAATCCAGGTACAATCCTTGTAGTACAATCCGGGCTGTTAGATTTGCGGATTCCTGTTCGTAGTGCGATCGTGTATGTGTACGTGTACCGTGTGTAAGGAACCGAGTGGAAATGGCAGAAGATGGTTGGTTTCCACATGGGAATATAGCCTTCTTTGTGAAATGCGACTGTTCATTGTCAAAATGCCCCGGTATTTCTCGGGAGGGTGACGATATGGCGGCGTTTTTTTCAACATGAGTAAACGTGGTTTATGACCCGCGATCGCGAAGAAAGATACATCAGGACACAAATCTAGTTATCGTGCGCTTGTGAATTGTTTTCGTCAAGTGATCAATGTGAGGCTCATTATCAGTGACATCAAAGAGTCACCGATTCTCTGCATATACTTTTCGTTTAGGAACCTCCAAATGTCTTCCGGTGATTGCCCACCTTGAATTACCACTTAGTCACAACTGCCAACTGCGTGGTCTCGTACAATTATCACAGTATTTTGATGACAGCACATTTTCATGCCCATTTAATGCCCTTCATTTAATACATGTTGGAGTAGTGTCAAAATGCCCCGGTATTTCTCGGGAGGGTGACGATATGGCGGCGTTTTTTGAGTAAATATGGTGTATGGCCCTTTTCATACTGAAAGATACATCAGGACACAAATCTAGTTATCGTGCGCTTGTGAATTGTTTTCGTCAAGTGATCAATGACATCAAAGAGTCACCGACTCTCTGTACTACACAACACCGCCGCTTTTGGGTCACCGCCAAATGAGAATAAAATCGCACTTTCTTTTTCCATAACCTCAATCATGGTACAAGTTTTTAATTCAATTTGGTCGTCACTTACGAATTTTGATAAAAGCTACTATCTTACACGGCGCGCGAAGGCAAACCCCCTCTATTCAGCTGTGCCTGACGTCATATTATGCAAATTACCGGGGAAGCCCAAACAACATGGCTCTCCTGGGGTGTTTCGCGGGATATTCATAACACACTGTTTTCAAGATTACCACTTTTGTGGTCGGTATTTCACATGATCATGACAGAAACGGGACTTCAAAGAGAATTTCCTGATAAATTCTGTGTACCAACTCGCGATGACTGTCATTCTGGCGGAGACGGAGGGCAGAACGATGCTGTCCGCCCGTCCGCCAAAAAAGCCTGGCGGTGCCGCTTGTGGCAGAGAAGATGACCCGAGGACAAGGTGCAGACTTTGTCAAAAATCTCTGTTGAAGAATGGGAAAATTTCCAATTCCAAGAACTTGTTCGAGTTGAAAAGCAAAGGCAAGGACCAGGGCAAGGACAGAAGCAACGAAGAACCCCCTGCGCCGAAGTTGGAAAAGTTACTCGGGACCGCTGTCGTCCGAGACCCGTCTCTCTCGGAATCAATCTGTGAGCCATGCGGCCGGAAAATCGATAGATTCATAAGAGATGACGCCGCAGAGACATTGTCAAGGTGGAGGCGCGCCGTAGGGCCTGGAGGAGCTGTAGGAGGAGTAGCTTTGGAAACTTTTGAAACAGCTAACGTTTCAGATACAACTACAGCTACTAGTACTAACGTTAGTACAACACCTGCGCGCCTTCTTGTGACGACAGAACCTAGAAGCCCGATGGATGTCACCAGAACAACTCCCAAGAGTTCAGCTAAGAAGCGGAGACTAATTTACACCCCCGGCAAGTTTTCCCCAGCGCACAAGCAACGGTCAAGACCTAAGAAGAGCCACGAGAATGTTCCACCGCTACAGAAAGCAAGTCAGAACTTTGCAGGCGGGGACGGTGTGACAAAAGTTGAGGTATGTCACGTTTAGTTTTACCTTGTGTGACGGCGAATTCCATGCTTTGATGTTGCAACTGTAATAGCCGTTAAAAGACCACGAATTGATAGCTATTGTTAGTATGTGTGTTTTAAATACGTGTGTAACCAGGAAGTATCAAAACGTGACATAATTTATTGGGTACTCTCCAAGCAGAGGTTAGGCTCCGGTTGTTTTTTAAACGTTTTTTTAGTCGTTTTATCGGGCTGTCTATTTTGTATTGTATCTTGTATTGTCAAAACCTTATTTAGCTGGCGGACTTTAAGAAAAATGACAAAATAGAAAGCCCAATAAAAACGACTAAAAAAACGTTTAAAAAAACAACCGGAGCCTAACCTCTGCTTGGAGAGTAATTGTTGGACACGATTAAAGTGGAGTAGAGTAGAGAGTAGAGTTCTTCGGTTAGGTAGGAGTCCTTTTTGTATTTTTTGAGACTTTTTTTCCAACACCACATTGAAAGTGAAATGAATCGAAAGAAGGGAGTTTCTGAGGCTAGTTTCTCATTGTTGACACACAGCATAATTTTTCATGTAAACTAGTAAACGATAATGGCTTTTGTGATCTGCATAGTGTGGTATGCCCCCAAACTCATCTTTGCATTGGCAAGAAATGTTATTATTATTTTTAATGATGCATTATTCTGCAATCGTACAGACTAACTACTGAAAAGAATAAGGATAGACAAGGAAGTTATACATGTCCTTGGAATAGAAGAGAATATAGTTACTACTACTACTAGATAGTTTGTTGTATGCAGAAATAAAACAAGGACCACCACTAAGCAAGTCTTGCATGTTTATTTAGGAAGGTTGACATGACAAATTTGTTTCTCTGATTCTGTTGCAAATTCTGCTTTACTAATTCTGCTTTTGCTTGTGTACCTGACATCACACTATATCGCATACATCTGTAAAGATACAGCACTGAAGGTGTAGAGTAATTAGCAAGGAGGGTAGATAGCCTCCTTGATTCACTTTTGATAAATCCGAATCCATGTAGTTGGCAAGTTATTGTGAATCACTTATTGTCTTTGATGTGGGCCCAACTATGTCAAAAATGTAGTGTGAGTGTAAAGTCTGTAATCTGTATGTAAATACAGATGATGATAAAGTTACCTTCTTTTCACCTATGTGCTTATGTATTTGATTGAAAGAAGAACCTTATTACTTTATACTCTGCAAAAAAAAGGAAGGATAAAATTTTAGAAAAATGCAGTCAACAATATTTTCAGTGTCATTTCTCACTCTTTTTGCAGGATTCCCATAACAGATTAAGTTTATAAAATGTACTTGATGATATCTATGGCAACACAGTAGATTATTACCCCGGTTTTCAGCGTACGGCGGTAGCCAGATTATCTAAGCTGATTACATTTTCCAGTATGTTAGTGTATGATCGTACTTCCTGTGGAAAAGATTAAATACATCTGTGTAACATTTCCCCTCTTTGTTTGTTACAGGTACATGTGCAGTACCCCTCGGACAAAGGCCCAAGGGTAAAGAAGATGGGAGGAAGACTGAAGTCTGGTGTGCAGCAACTTGCAGATGGGAAGTGGGGTGCAGCTGCAGGCAGCTTGCTGAAACATGAAGAGATGGCTGCAGCGCTGCGTGATAAAGTTGCTCAAGCAATCAAACAGGAGGGTAACGTATTGGCAGCTGTATCTGTACTTGGTCGAACGCAGCCCAAAGATCTCCTGAACTTCAAGTTGGAGGACTTTGAGAAGGAACTGGAGATCCATGCACCATGGTTTGACTGCTGTCTGCAGGGAGCGTGTGGGGAGGATAGGCGCATAGCAATATGTACAGCTGCATCGGTGTGTCTACGAGCGAGACACCCAACGTTGTCTGCAATCCAGTATAGAAACAGTCTCGTGCTTTTGCATGCGGGGGCAAAGAAGATCGCCTTCACAAGACTTAACAAACAGCAGCTGTGTATGTCTCACACAATGAGCATACTAAAGCAAACAGAACTGGGAAAAGGACGGGACGACAAGATACTTGCATGGAAACGCCGTGTTGAAGCTCATATGGAGACTGTCCCCCTCTTGGTCGCCCTAGGAGAGGAGTTAGTGAAGCAAGCGCGGGTCAAGTCCAAAGCCGATCTTGATGCCTCTGGACAGAGTACAATAAGCTCAGCAGATTTACAGGAATTAGACTTCGCCTTCCAGACCTACGACTCCCCAGAACAGCCAAGTTTATCAGTGGATGACAGTGACCTAGAACAGCCAAGTTTATCAGTGGATGACAGTGACCTAGACCTTGGAGTAATGCCACTGTCAGAGGAGGATACAGACACCACCAAGCCCATTATAGAGGTCCTGAACAGTATCCCCGGCTACAAGGATGAAACTTACAAACTCGCAGAGCAAGCCATCAACAGTGCAGAAGTCACTACAGAAGACAGACCCCAAGACATAGTCAGCAAAGCTGTAGAGATAGCCGCTAAGACCCCCCTACCAACCTTTCAAATCATCTTTGACAACGTCGACTTGAACGTAACAGCAAAGCACCAGTCAGCTGAAAACCGTAACCAGTCGCTTCACTGGATCCAGCAGTTTGGAGCACTAGACCGGGTGAAGAGTCCACCAAGCGCTGGGCCACAGAGACAGCTACGGGATTTCCAGCTGGAGGAGGTGATGGTCACTGATGTAGTGCAGCATCTGCTGAGGGGGGATTTCATCATCCTTGTCTCCCACGTGCTAGTGGAACGCCTGGCCGCCTTCAGAGGGTTCAGGGACGTTGTTGTAAGACACATCCGTCACCAGTACTCCGATGAGATGGAACAGCCTTCAGAGCAGGTGAGGTTTGCAATGTTCAAATGGGGGGCTGTTAGATATGCAAGTTTTGGTTTTATAATCTATATCTATCTTCAAATGATGACATCTATCCACAAATCTTGCACTCAGTTTTAGTCACTTATCATCAAGCAATGTTGATACCATGTGCATGTTTACATTGTTTTTTTTCTTCCCCCAGACTTGGTTAGGTCTACAGTTCAAAAACGAAAACAAAGGCCGGGACATGGCAGACATCCTCCGCTATATCCAAACCAACTACGTCCCCTCCGAAGTGGATGAGGATGGCAACATCACTCACCTCGTGCAGCCAATCCTGCTAGGAGGGGACTGGTTGTCGGAGGAGAGAGCGGAGGGTGTCCAAGCCGGCTTTAGGGATGGAGACTCAGCAGAAGAACGGCTGGAGGGGATGAGCCCAAAGCACGAGCTTTGGCATGGGAAGATGAACCTTGATGAGGTCAGTTTATTTCAGTGTGACATGTGAATGTACTTCAATGTGTACTACAGACTTTAAATTGCCCACTTGTATCTTTGACTCATGGATTGTTTGCTCTTTATTTATGCATTGACAACTTTCTGTGTTGACACCCTGTATTCATAATAAATGATGTAATAAAAAAACATGTATCATTTTGTCTATGTTAAAGTCCTTCTAGTACCTCTTATTAACTTGGCCTTGGGTCTGGCAAATAATCCCCAGATAACTTTGTCAACATTTTACCTACTCTTCATTCATTCCCCTCTTTCCCTTTTCATTTTCAGATCATGTTCGGCATCTTCGGCAAACCATCAGCAGCCGACATTGCTTCCTTGACTGCCAACATGAACGTGATTGGTGCCTCCAATGCCAGGAAGGGCCCCCACGCAGCCAACAACGCCTACCAGGAATTCATGATGAAGGACTTCCAGGCCTTCATAATCCATGCCAGCAAGAAGATTTTCCACCTACAGAGTGTAGATGGTATGTACATCTTGCCTTAAATTCTCACTGATTACAAGTTTGTCTCTCTGTTAACTGTCTTTTAAAAATCAAGACAGTGATAAGCATTCTACAATAGAAGCTATTTTGTCTGTTACAAATGGGGAAAGCTTACTTTGGTATGTCTTTGAACTGTGGGCAAGGGACTGATATACTGGATTTGTATGGCATCTGTTGTTAAGATATGGTAGGCAAATGACTAAAGCCAGTTTATTGTTCACAACTCAGATGCACCCGAAGCCATCGTACCAGACCAGATCCTGGGTGGAGACGAGCACACGAGAAGAGACTGGCTTCACTCCAGGGCGGCCGAGATCGTAGACATCGCCTTCCACGAGGAGGTTGCCTCCATCAACCGAATTGTAGAAGGTATACAGGATAGCAGATATCACTGTAGGCAGGAAGGCTGCACCAAATCTTTTGTAAGAGCAAAAGCAAGGTCTATGCATGAAGTGAAGAAACACAATCTACATGTAAGTGCTCGTACTAATGACGACTCCACAGAGGATGGTGTGTATAATTACCATTCAGCAAAATTCGGTATGGCACTTCTCCTCCACAACCTTAAGGATGCCACAAGGGAAGGGGATGGGGAGAGGGTAGCAAGGTGTCTGAAAATGGCCCTCTTGTTTTTCAGAGCCTATGGTCACACCAAGTATGCCATGGGCACGTTCCTCTTCTTTGCCCGACAGACCACATTGTTGCCAGCCAACCTTGCCCACAGTCTCAAGTGGAATAGGTTTATCAACAATGCTGGTGGCAAAGGGAAGAACATGCCCATGGACCTTAGGCTCGAAAACATGAACGGTCTTTTCAAGGCCTTCGCGAAACACCTTGGCCCCAACCTCAATGAGGCATCTGCAGCCAGGATTGCTAACGCAATAGGTGAGTTGGAGGCCATGCTCAACAGCATTGATTGTGACCTGGGTGTAACTAGGGCAGGTGGTTATCACCACAAAGGTGACCCCACAGAGGACATACTGAAGCTGGTCGAGCAGTATGACCAGTGCAATGTGCTTCAGTATCAGCCAGGGAGGCAGTATGCTTGTTTCCCTGGTTTCAAGCGTGATTTGTTGGCAAAGCTAGATGTTAAACAGATGGCAAACTGGATGCGTACTAAGCTGAAACACTGGGAGGCATTGTACGAGTAGGGCTAATGTGGTAATGTTGTCTTAAACCTTTGTTTTTTACCTTACCAGTTTGCCATCTGTTTAACATCTAACGCAGAAAGTAGATTTTATGGATGACATCAGCACGTGCATGAATTTTTGCCTGACTTTAGAAAACAAAACAATATTTTTTTTTCTTCTGAAATGGTTAATATGACAAGAAAGTACCAAAAGGGGCAAATATGTTGTGTTGTAGCCTAATGATTGTACCTGTAGAAGTGACACTAGCCAGGTAGCTTTGACTGAGGTAGTACAAGTGAAACAAGTTAGATAGTGCTTGTAAAAGTACTGTAAAAGTGGCCAATTATGGAAGCCATGAGTTGCCATGTTTGTATGTGATACCAGTCTACCACTTGTCACCTTTTTACTTTTCACGTCTTGAATACAGGAATGAATGCCTTGAAGGATGTGACACTATGTTTCATCGCTCCAATTCTCGTGTGTTTTTTTACAATATTTATGGCATACATTTGGAAAATTTAGCCATCTTTTTTTTTTCACCCACCTTGATTTTTTTTTTCGCTCACTATTTTTTTCAGTCTGCAGAGGATGTCATCCATAAAATTAACTTACTGTGGCTTTAGTAAAGATATGTCTTGTACTTCCCTTTGTATTTTTGTTACCTTCAATAATAATAGAATGCATCTAGCAAAGACTTGATGCCTGCTAAGTATTGTGAGATTGAAATTGAACAAGCACAAAGAGACATTGTATGTTTGAAAGAACATGTATTCCATTCCTCATGTTTTCCGCTATGTAACCTGTATCGGGTGTTCTGACAACCCCTTAGTGACAATGTCAAATTGTAATGTACAAAATGTGTATTCCAAAACTGAATAAGGAAACATACATTTTGACTACAAATACAATACTAGTAAGTAGATAAGCCAATGATACAAAGACTTTGTTGTTGCACTGATGTTATCAGTCATGAAGCGAACACCCCAAAAGACTGGTGTGTTAAAGAAAAGATAACTGATCAATCTGTAAAACCACTTATACATGTAAAAATTTGGATGTGAAGAAATGCCATATTTCTCTAGGCTTATATACATATGATACAAAACTTTGTTGCTACACTGATGTTTTCAGTCTTGAATTGATCACCCTAAGTGACCAAACTGACATAAGTAACATATGCGAAGAAATGACATATTCTTCTAACCTTATACATGTATATATACAATGAAAATACTGTGTTATGTATTGAAGAAAAGTGATCAAACTGCAAAAGCACTGACATAAGTGACACATGCGAAGAAATTCCATACTCTTCTAAGCTTATGCATGTATATATACAGTGAAAAGACTTTGTTACAAAAATGTTTCCACAAGACTTGTACAGAACATGTATTGAATAAAAGAAAAGGATACATCATGGTGTTCCTTAAAGAAATGATACACATGTACTCATTGTCATATGTACTGCGATAGAAATCATAATTACATCTTTCACATCACCAAAAAAATGTAATTGTAAATATTATCAGTCACTGTCATAGTACAAGAATTCATCCCATGAAATTGGTTCCTCAGCACAGGCATTATCAGAATCAGAGTTGGACCATGTAACAGGAATGTCAGGAATACTTGGGTCCTGTGCAATTTCAGACTCAAAGTCTGCCTCTATTGCTTCTAGTAAGTCATCAATATCTAGGTTGTCATTGAACACCTTGTTGACTATGTACATGATCGAGTGAGCATGCTGTTCAGAGTATATTTCAGGGAAGTTATCCAGGATGTACTTAGCTGAGAAAATGAAAGGGCTTTTTTCAACTATTGACTCTATGAATGCATCTGTAAATCCAGTTGTGTGTCCAACTGACAGCAAAAGCCTCTTATTCTTCACAAGGGAATATCTGTACTGATACAGCCCCTCTGTCAACAACTCTCTCTGTTCATCAGTGACACTTCTCACCTTGGACGGGATTGTTTCAGTTGCAGCTACTGACATTTCATGTACAGGGCTAGGAACATCACATGATTCACTAGATGTGTTACAGTTACACGTTTTATGACACACTGTACAACAGTCATGTCCAGGTTCCAATGGTACGGTAGACTTAGCTGACTCAAAGTGGTTGTACAATGTGGCTCTGAGGCAAGATGTACCCTTGGCATATTGTCTGACATTGTCATCACACCTTTGCTGGGCATAACTATACATAATACCATGAGCTGGGAGGTTATCCCTTCCAGCTCTTCCTATTTGCTGCATTAAGTCTTCCATGTTGTCTGGAGGACCATACATGACAACGTATCTGACATCTGGGAAATTTACGCCCATGCTCAGTGCTGTAGTGGCAATAACAACTGACAAATTGGAGAATTTGGATGTACCCCTAAATGATGAAAGCACATGCTCCTTCTTCTCCGGCAAGGTCTCGCTATGGTACATCCCAACTCTACAGTTGCGCGATATCCTAACCCCGACATAAGCTTCATCCCTAAGGGATGCCACAAGGTGGCAGTACACCGCACCCACAGTTTTAAAATCTCTACAGTATATAACTGCCTTGCCAAACTCACTGCCATATTTCTTAACACCCGTAACTAACCAGTCTAGACAGGCAAAATCATCTGATGGCTTGATCCTGACAGCACTGAGCCTAATGTTAGTCCTATTTGGGCTCCTCTCCACAAATACGGTGTGCTTGCTCAGGTTCAGGAGTCTCACAATGTCCTTTCTTGTAGCAGTGTCGGCAGAAGCAGTAAGAGCCAAAACAGGAGTCCCTGCGGAGAATGATAAAAAAGACTAGATTCAATTCCTTACAGTCTGCAATATAATAAATGCCTTCATTCATTCATTCAACTACAAAGTAGATTATACCAACATTTTACATCTCAGAAAATAGATTTGAACACTTGAATTGATTCATGCACTCGTAAAAGAACAAGAACAAAAAATGCCTAATTTTTTCTTTAAACAAAAGCTACTTAATGAGATTAATATTGAAGGCACCAACATCTGTCATCAGCATGCATAACAACAAAGGATGGGTGACAAATAAATGAAGGTAAGAGAAAATGGAACACTTCTCACCATGCTTGCACAAAGAGCGGAGCTCTGCTATCCTCGCAAACGTTTCCCGGAAGGCCTTCCCCCCTTTCTTTGCTTCTCCCCTGAAATATAAAGAAGAGGGCTAACGTTATGATTATGAATAATGAATAAGGCAATTCCTTCCACATAATGAACAGTCAACACAACTTTGGTTTATTACAACAATGTTTCATGATTAACTGTTTACTGTAGCCTCTAGCATTACACATATTCTTTCAATCCACGTACTTTGTTTTATTTACTATTTTATTTTTTACAGTAATAGCAAGGAGCTTTTAAAAGCTCCTTGGTAATAGTTAGGCGGCCAACAAAGTGCTCGCGTCACATGCAAAGTTACGGGAGGTGGGAGGGGGGCGACTCGCACTCGTTACGCTACGTGTCATCATTACTCGTTTTAAAGCTATTTGAGTTCAAAACATGCCATCTACATACGACAAAAATATTCTGGGAATGCATACCAGCTCGGTGTTTTATGGACTTCATCGACCACAAGACCCACGACGTTGTTTTGGAACCTCTCTGTGAGCAGCATATCCCGCCATTTTTCGTCCAACACAAGCGTTTCGGGATTTGCGAACATTAACCGGACCTTCCCACTCAGAATCTGCGCTTCTTCGGTCGGACTGGGGTCACACAGCGACATCGCGGACAGTCCAAACTCCCTGGCCTCCAACACTTGGTCGTTTATAAGCGCCAGAAGTGGAGATAAGATGATCAGAGAAGGAAACTCTGCAGTCTTTATGTGCTCTGGACAAAGCGCACTCGACCGCAAATTTTTAGCCACAGTGGGAGCGAGCTGGTAAATCAGCGATTTACCGAAGCCTGTAGGAAGAAGACCCACCACATCCCTGCCGCACAGGAAGTTCTCCAAAACCTGGTGCTGCTCAGGTTTCAAGCTATCGACAGATTCTATGCTCAACAAGGCTTTCGATATAGCAACATCCACGTCTTTCCCTACGTCCGCCATGTTGGCCGAGGGAAACCCCAAATGATTGATAAATATTCATGACCTTTCAGGAAGGCGGGCGGAGCGGCTAGCCAATCATGCTTGCGCTCGGGATAGCCGGGCTAACCCACCAATAGCCGCTCGTGCGTGGCTTCCGCGCGCCAGCGAGGGGGCCAGCAGGGGGCAGCGACTGACAGTTAACAACCGCCGAGCCAGAGTACTGCGTGAAGGCGTAAACTCCCTTAGCCGGCTAAGTTGTACTCTGATATCCAGGGTAACTTAAGTAAGGACCAAATACTATGAACAACATACAAAAGTGAATGCAGAAAAAGATCTATGTACAAAGTTATAAGCACATGTACGACGTATATAACGTTACATAATAACATTAGAGGTGAAGGATGGACAGAGGAATGTAAATTATGAATATGATGGACGGGCAATTAAAAATAACTGAAAAATAAGGGCAATTACTATTAGTATTACTTACTAATTAGCTAAGATGTAAAATTAGATGTGTAATGCTGTCTTGTAACTTGTTTTTTTAATGTCAAGACATTCGTGGAAATCGTCATCAAATTCATCAGTCCTTTAGCCACTCAGTGAGGTCCCGTTCATGTTGCAAAAATAAATCCCAACGGTTTTATCTGTTTGGCCTAAAAACTCTTACAGCAAACCGTTCGCAGTGGAAATGCATAGAAAGAATGTAGATAATTGCAAAGTATGTGAAGAACTCCTGTGGATTGTTGTGTAAATGAAGACAGTGTGAAACTGAGGAAGGCACCCTGCTGTGTGTGATGATAAGGAGTTCCACAACACTGGTTTGGGGAAGGAGACACAACTTCAAGATGTTGTGATGGAAATTCTGTTCTTGCGGCTTGTTTGACAGTGACTGACTTCTCATCCAAAGAGTTCTTATGATATACATTGAGTCAATGTATATTCATTGAGTCAATGCTTGTGTGAACTACAAAAAATTTGTGTAGATTTGTATGTATGTTAGTATGATTTGTGTTTTTGCCAGTACCATATTATAATTACTTTATGTGTATAATCATTTCTTATAAAATTTTCCAGCCCTCCCCCTCCCCATCACATGGGCAGAGGAAAGGCCTTCCGAGGTCGGGGCAGAGGTCGGGGGTCGCAGCGTGGGGGCCGAGGGGCGCAGAAGAACTTTGAACCTCCGAGAGAAGAACCCAGAGAGCCGAGACGGAGCTCACGTATCCTTGAAAACTTAAGCCAGGATTCTGAGGAAAGACAACAGAAATACCTGCACAGCTCCAATTTTACCTGCACTAAACTGCATATGCAGGTGGTATTTCGAGCCCTGAATACCCACTTGCACATTTTGCTTGGCAGAGCTTAATTCTAAACCCTGTTAGCGCAGTACACCATGAAATTTTGAAGTTGGAACACAGCCTTTCCCCCACCTAGGTACAGCAGCTTTTATATTTATTTCTTGATGAACATAGTTTGAAACAGTTTCATGTAACTGGAAAAAAAGAATCAGATAATGTATAAGTAGATGAATTGAAGAATGTAATAACTTTATAATGATAAATCAATGAATTGGGGCAACCTGAAATGTTGATGGTTCTTCACTCCTCTGGCAGCTTTTGATTCTGTCTTACATGTATGCTACTGTAGGATCTGCTTGGAGATTACTGTGTTACTGTTAGTGTATGACCCTTAACCTCCCCCAAAGGCCTGCGGAACAGACCGGACCAGCCCCTACAGGAGGCGGAACCATGGCTGCCCTGGATGAAGAAATACTTCAACCCCAACACGCCCGCCGCGGGCTCGATTCCCCGCTCAAACGTGTACCCGCGGCCGCGAGGCGTCGGCAGGGGAATGTCCTCCTCGTCTTTCCTGTCTGGCGAAGGTCAGGTGCACCAACCGGAGCAGGACACGGACCAGTACAGCGATCTGTTACAGAACTACCGACGCATCCGGTCTCAGCTTGAGGAGATAGAAAGGTAACAGAATAGTACAGTACAGTATAGAACAGTACAGTATAGAACAGGACAGTATAGAACAGGACAGTATACAACAGTACAGTACAGTACAGGACAGTAGAGAACAGTACAGTATAGAACAGGACAGTAGAGAACAGTACAGTAAAGAATAGTACAGAACAGTACTGTACAGCAATCTGTTACAGAACTACAGGCGTATCCGGTCACAGCTTGAGGAGATAGAAAGGTAACAGCACTGTTACTGTGTAAGGTAGTCCAACAGTACAGTACAGAACAGTGCAGCACAATATAACAGAATAGTACAGTACAGGACAGAATAGTACAGAACAGTACAGTGATCTGTTACAGAACTACAGACGCATTCGCTCTCAACTCGAGGAGATAGAGAGGTAATTGTTAGGTAGTCCCACTAATACTAATAGTGGAAAAAATACAGTACAGTTAATACGGATTTCTTCCAAATTATGCTCCCGTAAAAGCAGAGATTTTTAATAGCACAAAGGGGTCTTTTATCAGTCCAAAAACTACGAAGGATATTTCTGTGTAGCTAGTTATGTTTTTTTGGTATTTCATGTAATAGTGCAATCTAACAGTAGACAATTCAGCCATGTAAATTCAGTTATTGAACATGCTAGTTTGGTTGTTAGTCTAATTAATTGGTTGATTGTTTGATTGACAGGAAGGAGAAGCTAGAGAAGATGGGGATCCGGGAGTGGGACTTGGACAAGTACACTCGTGAAGAGAAAACCTCCAGGGACACCAGCCCTAAGGGCGAAGGTCAGGAGTCAAAGGTCAAGAGAAGGTCGAGATCAAGGTCAAAGTCAGGATCGAGCAAGGCAAGCTCCAAAGCTGAACCCAAACAAGAAGCGGATACATCAAAGGAGAAAAAGGTAGGCAAACATTATCTATCCAATTCTATCTAGTGTGAAACTATGGTATAGTCTAACTCCCTTAATGCCATGGTGATGTAATATGATGTTCTATTGTCATGATTCATCAAAGCATTTGATTAGGGTGATGCAATCTGTCATGCAGTTTCCATGGTTACGTGACTCATCACCTGTAGCCATATTGATATGACCCATCTCCCATTGCCATCACTACATGACCCATCTCTATTGCCATGGTTACCTAACCCATCTGCCATTGCCATAGTAACAAGAATCATCTATTGCCAAAGTTTCATAACCCATTTCCAATTACCCTGGTTACATGACCCATCTCCCATCGCCAAAGTTTCATGACCCATCTCCATTGCCATGGTTACCTAATCTCCCGTTACCATGGTTACATGACCAATCTCTGTTGCCATGGTAACCTTACCCATCTCCCGTTGCCATGGTTACCAGTTAGGTGAGGGTGATGATGAGGATGATGAGGAGTTGATGGAGCTGCAGCTGAGGCTGATCGCGTTGGAGTCTGCAGCGAAGGCTCGGCGGGACAGGACCGACCCCGAGGACGGGCAGGTTGAGGTGGATGACCTCGGGAAGGAACCGTCGCCCGAGGGGAAGGTCGCGACCTTGAAAGCTGACCAGGACAAGGTCACTGCCGGCAGCCAGCCCAGAGGGAGTCCTCCCAAGAAAAGTGAGTTAAGACGGGGCTTCACAAATATCTGTTGTATTCTTGTATCTGCTCAACGTGTAGAGCCAGCCTTTGTACAGTAACCAACCCCAAATTTTGTTTTTAAAATCCATCAAGTGGATTGATATGTAAAGGAATCTTCACTTCATAGTTATATATAAAACCTGTTTCTGAGACATCTCTTCAGTGTCACTGACAAAAGATAGTGGATGCCACGGGTGAAACGTCTGACTGTTTCCAAAATCATATCCAGTTGCTTGAGTAATTTGTCACATCTAGTGGAGGTGTAGCACATTTTTAAACGACTAGATGCTACAATCTCCTATCTAATTGTATTTTATCATGACAGTAGTACAGTTGGAACAGTTTAATGTACAGCATAGAGTTTAAAAAGAGCTTCTTTTCCCCACAGATGTGACAAAGAGCAGCACCAGGAAGCCCCACCCATCCAAACCCCCAGGTGTAGCCCCACGTCAGACTACTCACACATCCTTTGGCACACACAGGTAAGCCGTTGTCGGTTTCTACAGCATTTAATATGATTAGTATAGTCCTATATTAATTATCCCTCGGATAGGACCTTAAATGGAGGTCCTGTGTTCAGGGAGAGCCGCACCCTGAGCTCGTAAATGAACCCCCCACACTTATCAAAAAGAGTAGGGGACCTTGCCGGTGTGAGCGAATCAAACCAATCAATGGGGTAGGGAGTTTCCCTAGCAGCCTCGTAACCCCTGCTTCTCCTACTGAGCCAGTTAGTTGAGCTTCTTGAAGCTCGATGTTTCTGACAAGAGATGCTGCTACAGTGAGTGTAGTTCAGTGCACAGAAGTGGTCAATGGCCTTGCACTGAGCAAACTTGTTTAAAAGCAACTACAGACAAACAAACAAACAAATAACATACTATGTAACTAGTGTACAGGAAAACCAGTGGAAGTGGAAGATGAAGCGAATAAGAATCATAAGTGACATAACTGGAAACTGGAGTCCACTGTCCACACCAAAAAAAGTCAACTGTCAGCAGGTTTTTCTAGGGTAGGTCGGGAGACAGGAAACACAACATTTTTTCCCCTAGGCCTGACATACTAATATTAGTATTCTATGTAAATAGTGTCCATGAAAAGTGGAAGTGGAAGATGAAGCGAAAGCGCGGGCGGCCGAGCAAACGGAAGCGAGACGAACTCCGGATGCAGCAGCAGATGGAGGATGAGGAGGAGAGAGAGAGGACGCGCAGGACGGAGGCGGCCAGGATCCGTAACCTTGGCAACCACGCCGAGCAGTACAAACGCTTCATGGAGTTTGTGACGGAGGCTCGGGATGGCAGTCCTCATGTAAGTACCTTAGGTTTGCTTAATGCTACTTTACTTCTCAATTAGAAAAAGAGAATGGCATACGAAATTACATAATGTATAGCGTAAAGAGACTTTGGTAGAAAGAAGTCTTCAAGTAGATTTTGCCCAGGCATTATGATGATGATGACGACTTAGGAACTACTTACTTGTACGTAATCAGATATTTGTACCTTTGTTTGGTAGTTGTTTGAATGTGTAGGTGCCTAAACATATCTTCATGTATACCTTTGTCAGTGTCAAGCAAAAAAGGAAAGATAGCCTCAACGACTGTAAGTTCCTGGCAAGAGCAAGGCATTCTCCTTGCCAAATTCGTATCTTTGACTTGCATAATGTCTTTTCCAAAAAAATACAAAATTGAGCTCTAAAGTTTGTGAAACAAGTGCAATATTTTTCTACCTTAAAGTTTGTTGTAAAAGAATAGGAAACCCCTACGCTGGCCAAAACACTGCATAGAGGCCCAAATCACAGCACAAGGAATCCAAATCACAGCATGCTCAACTACACTGGCAAAAACTCTGTGTGGTCTAGCATTTAGCTTAATACAACATAATCAGAGAAAGATGTTTTTTCTTCCAGCCAAAGCAGGAGGAAGAACGTCGGCGGCGTTCCCGGTCAGCAGAGAGTGCGACCTCTGCACGACCTTCAGCTGCGGCCCCCCTCCCCATGGAGCTGCTGGATAACTATGAGGAGGTGTCCATGGATGTGGACAGTAACGATGAGTCTCCAGGTAGTTGTTATTAACACATCTTCAGAGCAGTGAACACTAATGAAAATCTGTATTGGCGATAATGTAAAAATTAGCAAGTTCAGGGTGTCATAATTTCATCCGTGAACATTCCAGGTCATAAGAACTCACCCCACACAGCAGCCTGCTATCTCAAGTGTCCAAAAGTCTAATTTCAAAACTTTCTGACCAGCGAAACATATCGCAGCTGTCAAATCTGACGCCATCTTGCCTTTCCATGACGTCTTTTTAGGGACTGACCACTTCAAATTAGGGGTCAGCACAGGCCGAAAAGATGGACCAAAACCTTGTTTTTTTGCCGAATCTGAACATCTGCAACCTACACTGTCTCACCAATATGAAATATTTCTTACATTTTCCTGCTTCAAGTCGAAAATAGGCTAAAATACTGTATGGACTCGTTTTGGGCCTTCTGTGGCTGTGTCAATTAGGGTCATTGCCTTTAAGTTACAATAAATGGCACTTTATTTGCATGTCTTGTGCTTTTTTTCAGTGCCAAATTTTGACATTTGCTTTTCACAGAATTGTAGCAGTATAAGTCATGTTTTTACTAGTTTTCATAACAGAATAAGTAAAAAAGTTTGATACTTAAGTGTAAGTCTGTTCAGGAAAAATAAATAGCTGGTGCATGGTCATCTGGTATTATGGACCTGTACCTAAATGATTTTGATGGTGTTGTAACTTGTACCCAGTACCTGTATACCGTCCGTAAATCCTTACACTGCTCTTTTTGCTTCCTGTCTATGCAAAGTTGTGCTGAAGAAAGCCATGTTTATTGTTTATTTTTGTGTTCTCAGGCCTGCCACCCCCCGACCTGCCGTTCGTACCCCCCCTCCCACTAGAGGCACCCCCTGAGGTACCCCCTCCACCCGAGGTGAGTTTAGAAAATAGATAAAGAAAACACCAATTCTGTAAACTTTACACAGTGTATCTTCTAAACATTTCAGACTCGAATATGAATTTTTCATGTCATGTAATTTTGTATTATGCATTTTCATGAATTTTCTCAGCACAACAAAGCTGGCACTGACTATTTATATTTTGATAAGAAAACAAATACAGCTTGCAAGATGGAGTATTTTTGAAGCAAACACATTTGAATCTTCTAGTTCTGTTGACACTGTAAAAGAAAAAGAGGAAATTTACAAATAACAAGCCTTAAAAAGCTGATATATGTTGGTTTTGCAGCCTTCAGATTTGCCAGGTAGAGAGGATGGAGGAGATCAGGAGGAAGATGAGGATGAGGATGATGATGAAGATTTGGAGGCTCTGAGAGGGGAAGTGTTCAAGTCTCTGGTCAGCAGAAGGGCTCTCAAGGAGGTGAGAAGGACTAAGATTCTCAAGTCTTTATCTTTAAGAACTCTGAGCATTTGAAAGGGAAGATTTTCTCACCCAACTTGAACAGGTTTGCTGTATTTAGCTTTTAAACTAGGTAGAGTTTCTGACATCCAATCTATTCCAAACCTTATGGATGTTGTAGATGTTTATTCCAAGTTAGTCCAAGTCGCAGTTACTCAAGCAACTAGATATGATTTTGGAAACGAACATCATCAACTACTATTCGCCAGTGACACAGTGAAAATAGAGGATGCTATCTGAAACCGTTTCCCAAATCGTATCCAGTTGATTGAGTAACTCTTATTTTGTGTATCTTATTACCTGGTTGTCTAACTTTTGAGGCTGAAAGGCAATGGTCGATGCTACCTGAAACATCGGACCATTTCCAAAATCATATCCAGTTGCTTGAGGGAGTAACTGCTATTTGAGGTATCTTATTAGTACCAAGATGTTTAACTTATGACGCTGAAAGGTAGTAGTAGATGCTACCTGAAACATCTTACCATTTCCAAAATATCCAGTCACTTGAATACTGCTATTTGGGGTATCTTATTACCTGGATGACTAACTTTTCATCGATGTGATGTTACTTGAGACCTCCAGTCCGAGGGAAGGGTCACATTTTTGAGTAACTGCATATCTTATTACCTGGATGTCTTACCTTCAGTGTTGTTGTTCTGTTTTTCTTAATCTTCAGACCCTCAGTCCGAGGGAAGTGTCACTGTTTGAGTAACTGCTTTTGGGCATATCTTATTACACCTTGGTATCTTATTATCTGGATGTCTAACTTTTCATCATTGTTGTTACTTCAGACCCCCAGTCCGAGGGAAGGATCACCTTTTGAAGGGACCTCCCCCAGCAGAGACAGTCAGCTGACCCAACCCTCCAGCTACACAGTCAGGAGACAGCAGCCAACCAGGGTGCAGCAGAGCATACCTATGGTCAGTGGTCCTTTATAGATTAGTGCTAACTTTATGTGCCAGGAAGATTGAAGATTAACTTTGACTGCTATGAGATATATAGTTGGGAAGGTTTCTGGCTTCAAATAGTTGTTATATAATCCACATCTTAGCTGGTATCCTTACTTTTCACTGTTGTGTACAACTATGTTTTTTGTAATTCTTGATTTGTTGATGGTCACTTGATTTTAGGGACTTCAGCAGTCACTAGTCCACAGCTAAAATTTCACCACCACAATTATTTGATTACTGTGCTGAGGCCAGCTACATGTAGTTCTCACTACTAATATTTAATGCCATGAGCTATGCTTTTTTCTCCCAAAGTTTACAGTGTTTTGAAAGATACAGTACATGTAGAGCATCATGTATGATAGGTCTTTTCTCATGCTATTTTGCAGATTACGCAGACTGTGTGTCAAAATTTTCCTCATTCTGAAAGGAGAATCTGTGTTAAGTTGTTTGTTTTTTTCCAGATCCCTGTGCATGGCCCTGTCGTATTCAACCTTGGGGAGGATTCAGATGAGAGTGAGGATGAGGGGGCGATGCCTGCCGGCTCCTCCTGGCTGGATGATATGCTGAAGGCTGCCAGGAGGGACGCTGATGTAAGTACTGTAGATTATAGTACTCATCCTCAGTAGATTATAGTACTAGTAGATACATGTAACATACACAAATGTATACAGTCCGATGTTCAAAGGCTGGGTGTGACAAGCAGTTCAGTGCCATATAACCAGCCGCGTGCCTGCAAAGCTGGTGTGTTACGCTGGAGGGCAGTTATACTGGCTATACAGATACAGATACAGAAGCAGGTGTGTTATGTCGAAGGGGAGTTTTACCTGCTATGCAGATAACAGAGAATATTTTGAATACATTGTGTTTTTTTTGGCGAGCCCCACCAAGACTCGTAAAGCTCTGATGAATCTTGTATCAGTTACATGGTTAGATAACAGGGAGAAGTTTACAGTGAAGTTTACAGTGACTTCAATTGATAGTTTTTTTTGTTCCCCAGGCTGCCAAAGCGAAGCCCAGCCCCCCTCCCCCCCAGAAGGCCCCACCTGTCCCCAAGACTCCCGAGGCCCTGGTGAAACTTGACCTTGAGAAACAGCAGGAGTACCGCAGACTAAAGGAGGAGATCGCAAGGAGGGAGAGGAGTCGACTAGAAGGTGAAGAAGTTCATACTTGTAGATGATGAATAATAAGTTTTAAAATCTTAATCTTAGTATATAATCTTAGCTGGTATATGCAAGATATCAGTTTCTCAAGCAAGTGAATTGATTTTGGAAATGGTCAAACGTTTCAGGTAGCATTCATTACCTTTCTAAGATCTCTAGAACCAAAATGCTCAGTGTCACTGGTAAAAGACAGTGGATGCTACTTGAAATGTCTGACCAAGGAGGGAGAAGAGTCATCTGGAAGGTGGTGAAGTTGATGTTATTATTGGACTTTGTTATGATGAATTGTAAATTTTTGGTGCATTACTTTTACCGATGCTTTCACAGATTTATTAAATCTCTAATGGTACCACATCAGGTTCTAAAATTCTGTTGATTTTTAGGGAGAAATTGTCCTCAAAAAGTAAGAAAACCCCTAGAAATTTGTAACCTTTTTACAAAAAAAGAAAGAAATTATTTCTGTGATGCAAGAAATAAACACTATGCAGAAGAGTCTGATAATTTACTCACCTGGTAAACGTGGTGTGTTACTCCATAAAGCAGTATGCAATACAAAAAATGGAATACAAACAAACAAACAAACAAACTGCCTACAGGTTGTATGTTTTCCCTCCCTTCAGGCTCCCAGCCTTCCAGTGCTGCTGCCTCTCCTTCTGTGTCTGATGTCGAGGCTCGAGAAGACGATCCAACTCTTAAAGACACCACTCCACAGGAGGAACAAACTCCTCAAGACAAAACACAACTTAAAGATGTTGTTCTTCCCAAGACTGATGAGTCAGAGTCTGGAGAAGTTAAGACGGAAGAGGAAAAAGTAGAAGACTTCTCGAAGGAAGAGGAGTTAAGACAACGCCTTCTAGAGAAGAGTGTAACAGACTGGGAGGGGAGGGTGGAAAAACACAGGTACACAAACCCAACATTTACTGAAGATTTACACACGTACACAAACTTTACACAACACTTTACACAACACTTACTGAAGATATTCTTATGCGATTTAAGAAGAAGGCTTTAAAACGACAGGGTACTCTCATTTTTTCTTGAATAGATGTTGATAAATTCCATAAAAATTAAGAGCCAAATCTTCCAATGCAAACATTACAGATCAAGTCTTGTATATACATGTATGAAATCCCTTCAACCTGTAATGAACCAATCATGAAGTCTTAAGGGTGATTTAGGAAAAAGTGTTTAACTTTTACTTGTACCTTCATTCAACGGAATCCCCATCTACTGTTGCATCGGCAGACTTGTAGACATTTGGATAACTTTTCTCTATATGTGTCTTCTAATAGATATACTCTTCAGTAATCTGCTATATTAAGAAAAAGACGACTAAAACAATTTTGCTGCTGGTTGATTTAACGAGACCCGGTGAGGAAAGACCAGAGACTTCTGGCCTGAATCTTACTGAACTCTGAGCCTTACCCCTAATGGTCTGTCTGAACTCTGACCCATACGCCTCATGTTTTCCTCCCCAGTGACTCCGTGAGGAAAGACCAGCGCCTTCTGGCTGAACTCTGAACCTTACCCCTAGTGTTTTCTGGCTGAACTCTGACCCTTACCCCTAATGTTTTCCTCCCCAGTGACTCAGTGAGGAAAGACCAGCGACTTCTGGCTGAACTCTGAACCTTGAACCTTACCCCTGATGTTTTTCTCCCCAGTGACTCCGTGAGGAAAGACCAGCGACTTCTGGCTGAACTCTGAACCTTACCCCTAGTGTTTACTGGCTGAACTCTGACCCTTACCCCTAATGTTTTCCTCCCCAGTGACTCAGTGAGGAAAGACCAGCGACTTCTGGCTGAACTCTGAACCTTGAACCTTACCCCTCATGTTTTCCTCCCCAGTGACTCCGTGAGGAAAGACCAGCGACTTTTGGCTGAACTCTCCCGACAGGTCACCATCAAGGAGGGCACTGTCAGGGCAGCACAGGTCAAAGTGCAGAAGCTAAAGGTCAGGAGAATGTTCAAAATATAAACAGTAGTTACGAAAGACATTTTTTTTTAGAAACAGAAAAAAATCAAGGTTTATGCTTGTCACTCAGTAGGAAAATGGAATAGCTAACAAGCAAGCTCTAAATGGCATTTTTGGCATTTTGACATTTTGTTCTTTGGATCTTTGTGTGTTTTAGACATAAGCTGATATTTGTAGTTCCACAGCACTGCCCAATGTAAATTTTCATCATGAGTCTCTGGTGACTTTTAAATTCGACATCTTCCTAAAATTGATACATACAGTTGAAGCTTGTCGACTGTGTGACTGGTATTATGGCGCTACTGTACAAATTACATGTACAAATGTAAAGCAGCCATTGTATCATGTAGCCTAGGGCCTTTGGATGTTGTCAGTAGTTAAGACATGTATTGTGTTGCCTACTTAAAATCTCTTATGTAAAATTTGTTCCTTTATTAGGAGCAACTTCAGGCTGCTGAGAAGATTCTGTCAGGCAGCCAGGCCCTCGTGAAGCGGCTGCAAGACCAGACTATCACAGTACAGCAGAGGTTAGACCGGAAACAGGCTACACAGAAGCAGCTAGTACAGGCCCTCAACAAGGCTAGGTACCACAATTTGACTTGCTCTCTCTAGACCAATTCTAAGGGTGTGATTAACCCTTCTTGAATTTTGGGTTCAAAACTTTAATTTTGTTAAGTATACTTCTAACTTCAAACTACTTATTTATTGTTTCTTACAGAATTGCTGCAGGAAAATCCCCGTCTTCCGTAACCCTGTCAGAACTCTCCGTCACCCTGAAACGGAAACAACCTCTTCCTTCCGAAGAAAAGGGGAACAAAAAATCGAAAACTGAAAGAACTGCACAGCTGAGGATGAGCCCACAGTCCATAGTTTTAGAAAAGGAGAGACTCCAAAGACTTGAGCGAGAGTATGCCGAGAAGATAAGACAACTTAAAGAAGCTATGGAGAGCAAGGCTCCTCGAGTAGATAAGGAATCTGCCAAGGTGGAAGTCGAGAAGGAAAATCTTCAACCTACAAACGTCTTACAACCTGTAGTAGACTATACTCAAGACAAGATCAGTCTTTCTTGTGCTGGTAGTGCGAAAGCGAGTAGTAGTAGTGTTGATGTAGATAAAGAACAAGGAACAGAAGAGAAAAGTAAGAGAAGAAAGTCACTTTTGGAACTGAATCCGAGCACGAAGCCGCAGTTACTTTCTCCTGACAGAAGAAGGAGAAGTAGCGAGCGTCTTAGACCTAGGACTCAAGAAAGTGAAAGTTCTCAAGATGCTAAAAGTGAAAGTTCTCAAGACACTAAAAGTGAAAGTTCTCAAGACACTAAAAGCGAAAGTGCTGCTACACCTGAGGAGAAGACTTTGACTGTGAGATTACCTGCAGGCCAGGGAATGGAGACGTTAAGACGTCTTCAGACAGAGAAGGAGAAGAAGTTGCCCTCCATGTGCAGTCTCGCTAATGTGCAGTTTCTTAAGGAGTACAGTGTCTTAGAAACACCCGTCTGTAAGGTTTGTATGAACTTCTTCTGTCATAGGCTAAACAAACATCTTTCGTAAAGGTTGGGAAAAAGTACCGGTAACACTGTTAACATTACTTGACTTATTTTTCTGGGCCTGGCAGAAACAAAAAAGGAGATGGATAACTGAATGAATAGAAACTTTATGTTAAAAACGTTATTCAGCCCTTTAGCTACTATACATTGAAATGTAGGTAGCTAATCTTCCTGAAGTGTTAAAAACAAGATGTACAAACTACAGATACAGACTATAATGCATACAGTTACTAATTTAAAAACATAGGGAGCTCCCATTTTGACTTGCACTTGCTGGCAGACTTTATATATCCTGTGGTAAACTGTTCCACATGAGTATAGATCTGTAAATAAATGAAGTTTGTAACTTATGTGTACTTCGACATATATAATTCGACATAACAATTAATACTGCATCTGATAAAAACTTTGTTGTTATCCTTTCCTCAGGACTTAAACTTGAGATTTGACCCTGTGACCTCTGGCTCCACTGACCTGTCAGATGACCTTTTGCCCCTTCCCCTCCGACCTTACAGCAGCTACCTGCTCAACTTCAGGTCATACAGGTCAGTGTAGACTTGTTTGTTAATTTTTCTGGGTTTTAAGATAACAGCTTGGAAAACGTGTACAATGTACAATGATTTTTGTACATCTCAATTTCTTTACCAAATTAACACTCCCAGCTTTTACATATTAGTTTCTGTAATGCTTGGTAATAAATCAATGAATTTGACACTCTTTTCCATCCAGGTTCAACCCCTACTACAGAACCAAGTCCAAGCTACCCTTGACCTCTGCGACCTTCAGTCACAAGGTCAACCCGCAGCAGGTGATCTGTAGGTTCCACCTGACTGGCACCTGTAACGATGGGGACTGCAGATGGTGAGCATCATCTTTATTTTGGGTTCTTATATACAGTGCTCGAAATACCACCTGCATATGCAGGTTAGTGCATGCAGCTAAAATTGGAGCTGTGCAGGTATTTCTGGTGTCTACCTGCACCTAACCTTATTTTGGCTGTTCAGCACGCACAGCCTGTGTCACAATTTAAGGGAACGTCAGCCAAATTTGAAGATTTGCCGAATTTCAAAATCACCAGTGTGTCGACTGTATTTTCCCAGATTGGACCAGGCTTGGTGTATCATTCCGGAAATATTATGTTATTGTCTTTTCTGCCTTTTGGAGCACAGCTGACATCACACTGAGGACTTAAGTCCGAACAGATGAGTTGCTAAAAATTGCCCTAAGCTCTAGTAATTGCTAGGATGTAGGCCGTTTGTTGGCTGAAAATACCCATTTGGACATGACAGCGGAGCTCAGTTCTCGATTTGTGACGGGGCTTAATCAGTTTATTGTATAGCCTCTTTGTTTAGATGAAAATTACAATGATTCTACTCTGTCTCCTCCCCCAGGCAACACCTAGCCAATGCGATGCCAACAGGAAATGAAGTTTATCAGGACCTACTGTCCTACCATCCACCACTAGTTGGAGTCACTGATCATGATGGAACAGACCCTGCTAACATTATGTTGTACTTCCCTCCCTAACCAGGCAACATCTAGCAGATGCCATGTTTACAGGAGAGGAAGTTTATCAGGACCTACTGTCCTACCATCTACCACTGGTGGGCATTACTGACACTACAGACCCTGCTAACATTATGTTGTACTTTCCTCCCTGCAGGCAACACCTAGCGGATGCCATGTTTACAGGAGAGGAAGTTTATCAGGACCTACTGTCCTACCATCTACCACTGGTGGGCATTACTGACACTACAGACCCTGCTAACATTATGTTGTACTTTCCTCCCTGCAGGCAACACCTAGCGGATGCCATGTTTACAGGAGAGGAGGTGTATCAGGACCTGCTGTCCTACCATCTACCACTGGTGGGCATTACTGACACTACAGACCCTGCTAACATTATGTTGTACTTTCCTCCCTGCAGGCAACACCTAGCGGATGCCATGTTTACAGGAGAGGAGGTGTATCAGGACCTGCTGTCCTACCATCTACCACTGGTGGGGGTCACTGAGACTACAGACCCTGGGAAGTGCCAGCAGGCCATTGGTATGTTCTACACCAGTTTGTTTGCTTGTATTGCATACCTGTTAAACTACCTTATGATGTAACACACCAGGTCTGTACTGAAATGTACAAGCTCCATATCCAGACAGATTTATTTGATTCACTAACACTGACAAGGACCCCTCTTTTCAATAAGTGTGGTGGGTTCTTAAACGTAAACATTCTTGCTATATCCTCTACAGTTGCATATGTTGAGAAGACCTGTACGCCAAAGGAAAAGATGTAGTGGATACCTTCCAGTATAAATAGAAAAATAAATACCTTCCAGGGGGTAACTGAGCTGTGTTTGTTATACCCCGTAGTGTGTCGTATGTTGAGAAGATAAGTTGTAGTTACTGTAATAAACATGCATTTTGACATGTTGTTGCTGTATCCCCTCAAGTGTCATGTAGACAATGACTAAGTTTGAGTCTTGTAAGTAAGGCTTGTACCTAACCTGAGTTCTTGTTGTATCCCTGCCAGTTGGATATGTTGAGAAAATCTGTAGACCAAACAAGGATAAGATGTCAGAGAACGACCAGTGCCTGCTTCTGGTGAGTCAGGTGAACGAACACGCCAGACACGTGCCTCCCCACACCACCTTCCTGCAGCCCCGGGTCTGGAGACCTATGCAGGACCACAAGAAGGAACTGAGGGAAGAAGAGAATGGGGAGGAGGACGACAGGAAGTTTGGAAAAGGTAGTTGTAAAACCTTTATTGCAGTGTATTTGTGCATGCATGTGTGTGAGAGAGTGTATATGTGAGTCACAGCTTGTGCGTCTGGAGACCTACTCAGGCACACAGGCAGGGACTGAGGGAAGAAGAGAATGGGGAGGGGGAGGACAGGAAGTTTGGAAAAGGTAGTTACGAAACCTTTATTGCAGTGTATGTGTGCATGCATGTGTGTGAGAGTCACAGCTTGTGTGTCTGGAGACCTGCACAGGCACACAGGTGGGAACTTAGGGAAGAGGAGAATGGGGATGAGGACGACAGAAAGTTTGGAGAAGGTAGTTGCAAACCTTTATTGCAGTGTATGTGTGTGAAAACAGAGTATGTGTATGTGTGAGTCAGGTGAATGAACACGCCAGACACGTGCCTCCCCACACCACCTTCCTGCAACCCCGCGTCTGGAAACCTGCCCAGGCACACAAGCAGGGATTGAGGGAAGAGGGGAATGGAGAGGAGGATGACAGAAAGTTTGGAAAAGGTAGGTGCAAAGTATGTTTTAGGAATGGTACCTAGATTTAGAAAGAAAGAACATGCCCGACACGTCCCTCCCCACACCACCTTTCTGCATCCTCGGGTCTGGAGGCCTGCACAGCCACACAGGCAGGGACTGAGGGAAGAGGGGAATGGAGAGGGGGAGGACAGAAAGTTTGGAAAAGGTAGTTGCTAAACCTTTATTGTAGTGTATGTGTGCATGCATGTGTGTGTGAGTCACAGCTTGTGCGTCTGGAGACCTGCACAGCCACACAGGCAGGGACTGAGGGAAGAAGAGAGTGGGGAGGGGGATGACAGAAAGTTTGGAAAAGGTAGTTACGAAACCTTTATTGCAGTGTATTTGTGCATGCATGTGTGTGTGAGTCACAGCTTGTGCGTCTGGAGACCTGCACAGCCACACAGGCAGGGACTGAGGGAAGAAGAGAGTGGGGAGGGGGATGACAGAAAGTTTGGAAAAGGTAGTTACGAAACCTTTATTGTAGTGTATTTGTGCATGCATGTGTGTGTGAGTCACAGCTTGTGCGTCTGGAGACCAGCACAGCCACACAGGTGGGAACTTAGGAAAGAGGAGAATGGGGAGGAGAACGACAGAAAGTTTGGAAAAGGTAGTTGTAAAACCTTTATTGTAGTGTATTTGTGCATGCATGTGTGTGTGAGTCACAGCTTGTGCATCTGAAGACCTGCACAGCCACACAGGCAGGGACTGAGGGAAGAGGAGAATGGGGAGGAGGAGGACAGAAAGTTTGGAAAATGTAGTTACGAAACCTTTTTTGCAGGTTTGTTGTATGTTTTGGAATGGTACTTAGTTTTAGAAAGAAGGAAAACTGTAGGAGCTAAGGATTAAAGAAAGCTCACAATGAACAGGATAAAGCGGAGAGATTTGAAGAAAGACTGAATGCAGCTGCTGGGTGTTCAGACCACTGCAGGAGCAGAACACAGTGGACTACATTGTACTACTACTAAGTTTTAGGACTGAAAGGGGGTGAAGTCTGCCATCTCTGATTTCCTTGTTTTGATGTATTAAGCACACATACAATGAAAACCCATCATATCCAATGTTGTTTGGATGCTTTCTTGCAATAATAATGTAACTGATAGTCGTAATACGCATATTACGGATGAATGCTTATTTGCATAAATTTGCATGAACCATTGATGACTGTCTACTTCACCCAGGCAGTAGGATACGTGTGTAATTACTCTAGGAAGAGGATATGATTTAGAGCTTTGTTCAAATGTTTCCTTACACTAAGTATTATCGTCTTATCTTCCTTACAGATATCTTAAGAAAAGCCTCCCCTCCTTCTGAAGACCAGGAGTTCAGGTACTTTGCCTCGGAAGGCGAGACGTTTGAAAGTCTTGAGGCAGCCGTGCTGAAGGATCCTCAGAACTCAGACCTCTGGATCGGGCTGGCGCACAAGTACCTGAGGACGGGGGCAGGGTGAGTGTTTATTTGTTTGTATTTGCTACCACTAAGTAAACCACCTTATTTGGGGTTGGGTGGAGTAACTGCTGGGTGTTTGGCCCAGAAGCCAGTCGTCCTGTGATTGAATTCTGTAATAGTTCTGTAATTCTATTTAGTACCGATCTTTTGCCCAGGAAGAGGCACCTTTCACTACTTTCCTCATTCTGCCCAGGTGTAAAAATGGGTATAATTTTCAGTGAGGAGAGCTCACAGCTTCACCAGGCCCTGAGTGTGCTATTCCAAGTCATGGCTTTAGTAAAAGAAGTTTGTGTAATGTTTCAGTGATGAGAACTCTCGGCTTGACCAGGCCCTGAATGTGCTGTCTCGAGGTCTGGAGGCAAACGAGTGCAGCGAGGCCCTCTGGCTGCAGTACCTGGAACTGTACTCCCAGCGGTCTGGGAGGGATGAGACACTGGAGATGTGCCAACAGGCTGTGGAGTTCGCTCCCTCCTACAGGATATGGTGGAAGGTGGAACATTTATTATTTCTGTGTGTGTGTGTATGATATATACCAGTCCTACATGTAAAACTTAAAGAAGGGTTGCAACTTGATAAGATACCATTCTGCACCACTCAACACTGGGTTCTTGCCTGCATAGTAGAGCATGATTTGTATATGTTTCAACCAGCATAGGGTGCTTTTCTGTTGTTTTGGAGTAAAGGTAAAGATCGTTGCCTTTATGTCAGAAAATTTGACTGTTAAGAAATGCAGTAATTAGAGTTTGTGAGCAGTGAGGCACTTTGTTCTGTATTATAAAAAGTAGAAGTAGAAGTGAAGGTCATAATTTTAAACAATTTCAAGTGGAAGATGCCCTCAGACCACCACAACACTCACCCACCCACAATGCTCAAGCCTGCACTACTTGGCCTCTACGCTGTAAGATACCCCTTAGCTGTAAAAAAATCTTGGTGAGAATACTGTACTTTGTAATTTTAGTTATTGAAACCAATTCCCCTCCCTTTGTCCTGTTCCACAGTACCTGTCACTACAAGACACAGTGGAGGCAAAAGAGAACGTGTGCTGCCAGATCCTGGAGTTCCTGAGGAGTTCGGAGTTCTCCGGAGAAGCAGAGAGCCGATCTCACTCACTCCTGGAGACGCTTCTATACCAAAGTCAGCTGTGTGTGGTCAGTGGGCTGCGGAGCAGGGCACTGCAGATACTACAGGTAACTGTCTCTCTCACTCACTCAATCATTCACTCACTCTCACACACACACACACACTCACTCACTCACTCACTCTCACTCGCTCTCACTCACTCACTCAGGGCCTTACAGATCCTACACACTCACTCACTCACTCACTCCTGGAGACCCTCCTGTACAGGACTCAGCTGTGTGTGGTCAGTGGGCATCGGAGCAGGGCACTACAGATCCTACAGGTAACTGTACATGTGCATCTGTCTGGAGATTAAGGTAGACTGAAAGTGAAGGGAGATTTTGTTGGACAAATTTTTATCTGTCAGGCCACACAGAAATGATGAAGAACAAAGAACCTGCTAACAGTTAGAATTAGAAAAAAAAGGAAAAAAGCTTATTTTGAAACTTTGTAGTTGCAGGATTAAGGATAATTTATGGGCATGTCTTCTGGTCACACAATCAGATCCAGGTCTGATCCTCTGGACCTGGCCGGTACCTGCACCTGAATTTTCTGTACCAGTTCCCACACCTACATGTACTGTACACAGTCATGTATGTCTTCATCTATCAACAAAATCAAAAAGTTCACTCCGTCTTTTCACCATCTTTCTGACCTCCAGGACTCCCTTAAGCAGACCAAGGACACCCCACGACCCCTGACCTCTGACCTGACCCCTGAGGACCGGGTCCTGTGCTGGTTGTGTTTCATTAACCTGCTGGAGTTTCACGTCCTCCCCTCGCACCTGTGGGACCCGGCTGACTCCAACCCTGGGAGGCTGGTGTGCAAGGAACCGTTCCTGATGTCTTGGGGAGACGACAGAGGGGTGACTACACCAAGGGACAGTCTGTTGTCTCACTTCCAAGGTACAGTACAGATCTCGGTTGTATTCCCATCTGCACACGATTAAATCATGATTAAAAGACATGCAATTCTGTGGAGTGAAGGAAGGGCGGAAGTCTGTTGTCTCACTTCCAAGGTAAGTTTTTTTCTTTTTTTTACAAACCCACCATTCTTTGAGATACGGAGACTCCAACCCCGGGAGACTTGTGTGTAAGGAGCCTTTCCTGATGTCATGGGGAGAAGACAGAGGAGTGACAACACCAAGGGACAGTCTGCTGTCTCACTTCCAAGGTAAGTTTTCTTTTTTTTACAACACTCATCCTTTTTTGGAGATATGCAGACTCCAACCCTGGCAGACTGGTGTGTAAGGAACTGTCCCTGATGTCGTGACAGAGGGGTGACTACACCACGGGACAGTCTCCTATCTCACTACCAAGGTACGTTCTGTTGTTTTTTTCACAAAAATTTGAAATACATAGACTCCAACCCCGGGAGACTGGTTTGTAAGGAGCCGTTCCTAATGTCTTGGAAGGAAGACAGAGCTGTGACAACACCAAGGAATCTCACTTCCAAGGTAAGGTTCTAGAAAATGAACTATTTAACCAAGGCACAGTCCTTGAGAAATCTTTGTCAAAGCAAATATTTTTTTCATCCCTTGACGGATGGACAGGTCCTGGAGACAACCAAGACTGTAAATTTTTTGTCTGTCTTGCTATTTGTCGTGCACTGTGTCACTATAAGGAATGGAAGACCTATTTTAAAAGAGTATATTTCAGTAAGCTAAGAATTGACTATCTATTCTTTTGTTGTTCTCCTTCCTTGTAGATGCGCTGCGTGCATGTTCCAGTAAGACGCTGGCCGCCCAAGACAACACACAGGTGTGCTTACCCCTGTACAGGAACCTGGTCCTTATGGAGAGGGTCTCCAACAAGTAAGTACTGACTTCTCAAGACATGGTCCTTCTTCTGGACTCTGGAAGACTGTCAAACTTGACTTTCTAGATCTGTGCATCAGTACAAATTACTACTACAATTCTCCTTTGAAATATCCCAGAGGTTCTGGGTTCAAAACCCATGACATGCTTATGATCTTGTGCCCTTGGGAAAGGCACTTTTGCAGGACTTTCCTCAATCCACCCATGTGTAAAATTTACCTGATTTCGGTTGGGGAGGTAAAAGGCAGTGGACCATGCCCTAGGCACAGAAGGTCATAAATAACCCACTGCCCCCGCAGCCTCATGAAGGACTACCTAAAAGTTAACTTTTTATACAAAAGTCAAAGTACTTGAAGACTGGCTATTTTTAATTTCTCCTCGCCTCTTTCAGTGCAATACTTATTCAGAATGCCACTTTTTTGGACCTACTCTTTGAATGCCTTGTCAATGGTCAGCACACTTAATTTGTTTTTGTTTTACAAATGTACAGGGTTAGTTCAGCACGAGGAGTGTGTAAGAGACTACTGAAGGCCTGTCCAGACTCTGTGCCCCTGTACCTGCTGCTGGCAGAGGTAGAAGCCAGACATGGGACCTACCAGGACACTCTCAACGTCAGTATAGAATTATGTTCAATCATTTCATACTATAAATGCATTTAAATTTGTGGGGCTAAAATTTGTAGGGAGAAAAATGGAGTGTTTGCTGTGGTTTTAACTATTTGGGTTTGCAATAGCACCATAGTCACATGCTGTACAGTAATGGGAACGCTATGTACAGACAACCACTCACCTACTAGCGACTGGGCAAGGGTGGTGCTACAGTCAACTGTTGCCTCCAACACATCATAAGACTGTACATTGTATACAATAATGTAGTACACACATGTAGACCTTAGACAAGGTAGAATACAGAGCAAAAATTTTTGCATCGGTTAGAGTTTGCAGTGAAGAGGTCAGCACAAAATCTGCAAAGATTAAATCATGGTGACCGCAAACTTAAATGCATTTAGAGTAGTTGGCAGTGTCTACTCATTAGCTTATATGTACCTTAGTTGTTGTTTTTCTTGGGTGATACGGGAATGAATGTCCCTAATATCGTAATGTCTATCTCAGGTTCTTCAAGAAGCTGCTTCAAGACATGAACAGAGTGCAGAAATACATCTTGCCTTGGCCAAGTGTCTACTCTCTCAGGTTTGTACAATGTTTTAACTTGTCATATGATTATCAGATTTTGCTTTAATTTACACTTTTCTTTTCCTGATTGTTATTTATCACACTTACATGTACATAGTCATGTGGCCAGTTTTCAATGCGAGCGATTTAGACTATTCCTAAGGGCGCGGTCATATACACACATGTACGTTGTACACAGTGCATTGTTTGCTGTCATGCTGCACAAAAGGCTGTCTTAGATCCTTGTCAGCCTGCATGAAGAGTCTGCATGAATGGCATCAAATCACGACATATTTGACGCCGCCCTTACCTTTCAAATCTAGCACTAGTTCTGATTGTAAAATTTTTCTTTGTCTAATAGAATCTGATGTTCCTTTTTTTACTCCAGGATGACAAGGAAAGTGCCCTTGGTTCTCTAGTGAACTGTGTGGAGGCTTTCTTCAACATAGAAGATTCTTCAGAAGAACACACACCACAAAGACTGTACAGGTACATCATTGTAATTTAAAAAATTGTAATTTGGTAAGCTTGATTGAAGAAAACAGTTCCTTTATTTATAAAGATATTTGAAATAAAGGTACTCTGAGCCCCCTTCAGTTTGTTGTTTGATTGTAGAAGCCTGGTAAAAAATGACTGACAACTGTCCCATACTTTGCTCTTGTACTTTTCTTGGATCTGTAAGCCTCAAAACATGTGAATGCCTGCCAATATAGTCTCTTCATTTTCGAATTGGTCCAATATCCAATCCACTGATTTTTTTCAGGTCCTTTTTTTCTGGGCCGGTCCAACAAGAAAAAACGGTTTTGTACAGGTACATCGAACCAGTACCCACCCCTATTCTACATGTACATGTACATTTATACACTGTGAATCATTCTGTTAAAGCAACCAAAATATGTTTTCTGTTTTCTTATCCTTGCAGCAAACTCCTTGGCCAGCCCCTTCCCCTGGGTTACACTGCTCCACCGTATGCTGATGGGGTGGACCATTCCACTGTGAGGGGGGAGCAGCTTTATCTGTATCTCAACTACAGGTAGGGTCGGAATCTTTAGAAGTTCCCTCAAAAATTCAGTTTCTATCTTATTGTATATTCTATTCAAAGTAATGATTGGAAATGGTTTTGGGCCACTTCTGTTACTACACAAATTAAATCATTACATTATGCCAGAATTTAGCATAAATCAAAGCTTGTCTGCCAAATTAAATGTAATATATGGCCACTACCTTCCTTATTTAAACTTCGAGTATTGACGGTACCCTCCTCCATGCAAGCTTAAGGTTTGTTTCTTTATGTTTTTCCCAGCTTGTTGCTTGATCTCCAGGGTGACTCTTCTGGTTCATCATAGGTGTATGAGGCTGCCATCTGTAGTCTCACCTTGTTTGTTTGTTTGTTTGTTTATTCCCAGCTTGTTGCTGGATCTCCAGGGTGATACTGCTGGCTCAGCGGAGGTGTATGAGGCTGCCATCTGTAGTCTCACCTTGTTTGTTTGTTTATTTGTTTATTTCCAGCTTGTTGCTGGATCTCCAGGGTGATACTGCTGGCTCAGCGGAGGTGTATGAGGCCGCTATCTGTAGTCTCACCTTGTTTGTTTGTTTGTTTGTTTATTTATTTCCAGCTTGTTGCTGGATCTCCAGGGTGATACTGCTGGCTCAGCGGAGGTGTATGAGGCCGCCATCTGTAGTCTCACCTTGTTTGTTTGTTTGTTTGTTTGTTTATTCCCAGCTTGTTGCTGGATCTCCAGGGTGATACTGCTGGCTCAGCGGAGGTGTATGAGGCCGCTATCTGTAGTCTCACCTTGTTTGTTTGTTTGTTTGTTTGTTTATTTCCAGCCTGTTGCTGGATCTCCAGGGTGATACTGCTGGCTCAGCGGAGGTGTATGAGGCCGCTATCTGTAGTCTCACCTTGTTTGTTTGTTTGTTTGTTTGTTTATTTCCAGCCTGTTGCTGGATCTCCAGGGTGACTCTTCTGGTTCATCATAGGTGTATGAGGCCGCCATCTGTAGTCTCACCTTGTTTGTTTGTTTGTTTGTTTGTTTATTTCCAGCCTGTTGCTGGATCTCCAGGGTGATACTGCCGGTTCAACGGAGGTGTATGAGTCGGCCATCTGTAGTCTCACCATGTTTGTTTGTTTGTTTATTCCCAGCTTGTTGCTGGATCTCCAGGGTGATACTGCCAGCTCAGCGGAGGTGTATGAGTCGGCCATCTGTAGTCTCACCTTGTTTGTTTGTTTGTTTATTCCCAGCTTGTTGCTGGATCTCCAGGGTGATACTGCCAGCTCAGCGGAGGTGTATGAGTCGGCCATCTGTAGTCTCACCATGTTTGTTTGTTTGTTTGTCCCCAGCTTGTTGCTGGATCTCCAAGGTGATACTGCAGGCTCAGCAGAGGTGTACGAGTCTGCCATTTGTAGTCTTACCAGCACCAGGGATGTGCAGACAATCTGGATGGAGTAAGTCTGTTTCAAGCTATGACTAATGCTTGTAACATCTTTTACATGTACATGCCTGGATGGAAGTCACTTTTGGAAGGATTGGGCGTTTTATTTTTGTTTTTTTTAACATTTGTGCAAGAAAATTCATCAAAATGTTGAAAGAAATGAGAATAATTGCACAAACTTGAAAGAGTTGAAGAATTTTTTTCAAAAGTCTTAACCCACACATTTGATTCCTCCTATAGAATGTGTTAGCTGCAAATTAGACTACAGAATGTGACTGTTAATCAAGTAGCATTTTTTAGTTAAACTTAAGGCAAGGACATTGTTTAAAACTTTCATTCTATAAATAATTTCAGATATTTGAAGCATCATCTATCAAGGTTACAGTCCAGCCAGGACAAGATGGCCGCCACCAGGACCCTGAGGGAGCTGACCAATCGCTGCCTTGTCTCCATGCCGACCAGTTTCCCCCGGCAACACAGCCAGGGCCACTGGCAGGACTACAGCTTTCACAACAAGGTAACGGATGGAGGGAGGGAGGGAGGGAGTGAGTGGGTGGTTGGTTGGTTGGTTGGGTGAGTGAGAGATAGGGATTGAGGGAGGGAAGGAAAGGGGTGAATGAGAGAGTGAGTGAGTGAGTGAGTGAGTGAGTGAGTGAGTGAGTGAGTGAGTGAGTGAGTGAGTGAGTGGGTGGGTGGGTGAGAGTGAGTGAGTGAGTGAGTGAGAGTGAGTGAGAGTGAGTGAGTGAGTGAGTAAGTGAGTGTGAGAGAGTGAGTGAGTGGTTGAGTGAGACAGTGAGAGAATGAGTGAGTGGGAGTGTGTGTAAGTAAGTGAGTGAGAGTGAGTGAGCGGGTGGGTGGGTGGGTTTTTAAGTGAGTGGGCAAGTGTGTTGGTAAGTGAGTGATGAGAGAGTGGTGAGTGAGTGAGTGAGTGAGTGGGTGTGAGAGAGTTAGTGACTGAGTAAATGAACAAGTATGATACTGAAAGAGTATGTGCATGAGTGAGTGTAAGAGTGATTGAATGAATGAGTAAATGATTGACTGTATGATTGTGTCAATGAGTGAATGAAAAGTAAATGAGTGTGTGTGTGTGTGTGTGTATGTGTGTGTGAATGAGTGAAGGACTGCAGTTTGTTTTCTAACTTCGAAGCTTCACAAGCCCGTACCATACAGTGAAGACTGTCCAAAAAGAACCAAGATTTGTTTGACAGTAGACACATCATTTGGAGTTGAAGTCCTTGTCTTCTACAGGTCGTTGACCTCTACATCGGGTGCCTGGAGAAGGGTCAGAGGTCAGCTGCATACGAGAACTTCCTACGCATGATGCCCAACAATGTGAACCTGAACCTGAGGTGGGATAGTACTGTGCATTCATTGATGTACCAATAATTTTGCTTAAGTGTAAGATAGAATCGGGAGCAATCCCAACTATATTATAGACCCTGAGCGCCTGTATATGCCACAATACGTTAACGTGCCAAAAGATGAATGTTTGATCAGACCCCAATTTTCCTTGCTAATCTGATAACGTAATAGGGTATGCTTTTCCAGGGATGGGTTACTAGCCATTGCATTATGTAAATTCTCTTTTTTTTTTCACAGCCCTTGTTTTGTTTTCGCCAATGTTTCAGTGACCATCTGTCACCTCCCTGAGAGTAAATCTGGATTGTTCACTGGAAATAAAAGAGCTTTTGTGTATAAAAAAGAGTCTCTTTATGTCTTGCCAACCTAACGAAATTGTTCTGGGATGAAAGGTACAGGCTGTATCAAACTTTGATGCTGTGTTATATAGTAGAGTGGATTCATCCCTCAAGCTACCAACATCTTACATACTGCAGTCGTCCCTTAGTAAGACATCTGGAGCCGCATAGTTCAAGTTTTTAACTTTTTTATTCAGCCTGTCGGCCAAACTAGTTTCGCTATGTACAGCTTGTTCAGTGGCTAGAGGCTAAATGACACAAGTACAGTGAAGTTTGCACTCATATACGGTACCTTTGCAGTGCATTCTGCCCTGGTGCATACCGCACCTGGAATCCTAAAGGGCGAATTGCCCTCACCTTAGGTGACCTATAGCATGGAAACTTTGATGCTGCAGTAACTATTAAATCTGTCTTTATATTGTATGCAAATGTGGCAACTTGTAGAGTTTTGTCAGAGGGGACATTAACTAATGTCACATATCAGATCACATTCTTGCTTAAGTTCATTATGCCCTGAGGAAGTTTGGGTTCCATGCATGAAAAGTTTTTCTTCTCTTATCCTTTGGAATCTTCCCTGTAACACCCTGCACTGTTATGTTTTTTTCCAGGGCCGTGGAACATGCCTTTGCCACAGACGACATCCAGCTGGCGCGCAGTCTCCTAGCAACCGTGTCTGCCGAACAGCCGCCGTGTGTCGGACTCTGGCAACTGTACAGTATTCCTGTTTGATGGGAAAGACTTTCACTTTTAAACTTTCACTTTCAAACTTTCAATTTTTAACTTTCACTTTTAAAGTTTCACTTTTAGAATTTTACTTGCAAGCTTTCACTTTTAAACTTTCATTTTGAAATTTTTCTTTTAAACTTTCACTTTTAAACTTTCACTTTTAAACTTTGACTTTTAGACTTTCACTTTCAAACTATCACTTTCAAACTTTCACTTTTAAACTTTCACTTTCAAACTTACACTTTTAAACATTTACTTTCAAACTTTCACTTTTAAACTTTTACATTCAAACATTCACTTTTAAACTTTCACTTCTGGTTCAGAGCTGTTTCTTACATTGTATCTAGGGCCAATTCAGTTAAATTTGATGTGTGAGAGTCGGTTCTTGGATTAATGAAAATGATTCTGAACTGGAAGATGAATATGAACACAAAGTATGAGGGAAAACTCTGTATATTTGTTTCACACAGTTTCGTGGAGTGGATATAGTCAGTTTTTCTTACAGCCCTGTCTCCTTGCTGACCTCTTGCTGAGTTTTTACTTCAAAATGTCTGAAAACAAAGGAATTGAATTATAATAGACTATTATATTTTGTACAACATTTTACAGAAAAGTAGTGTCACAAATTGTTCACTAATCACAGGGTGCTTTCATCATATGCTGATTTTGCTGGCTCTAAGCCTTTTGCTCTAAGCCTTTGCAAGGTGGAAAAATTCTGTACAATCTTGCTATATGTTGTGTTTTTTCCTGTACATGTGTATGATTGTAATACTACTGACTGCTAAAGCATGGAGCCCATGTTGTTGTGTTCTAGTGTTGTCCACCTGCACCTTCGGGATGGTAACATCAACAAGGTGGGTCCTGACAGGGAGATCTACTTTTGTTTTTACATGTACTTTTCTGTACCCAAAAAAAATATCTTACCAACAAGCTTTTGGTCAGTCGTCTAACACTCCTCACATTGAAATGTCTAGTGCCTGACTGTCTTGCTGGAATTGGTTGGGAACCAGAAAAACTATGTATGCCTTACATCCTTTGAAAGACTAGATATTGTGGTTCCTTTATATATCTCCCATATCATGTTATACATTTAGTTTCTATACCTTTGTTTCTAATATGTTTGATATAACTCAAAAGTCAATGTTACCAGTAGTTTCTTGCATGTCACAAAACAATTCCTTGTCCTTCTGCAAGACAAGATATTGTGGTTCCTTTGTATATCTGCTATAACAAATATTACCGTTTGTTCTATATCTTGGAAAATGAGTTTGTTACTAGTACTTCTTCTATCACTTATAGGTTCCCTGTAGTTTCTTGTATGTCACAAAGAAAGATTTATTTTCTTCTTCGATGATTAGATGGTAATTTTGTGGGAGGTTTTGTATGCCTGTATTCGACTATTGAATTTTTGTGCCGTGTTTCAGTATCTTTCTGTTCCACAGTTTTGTGTCCTGTTTCAGGTGTCCAGACTCTACAAGCAGGCAACCCGGCTGCTGCCCCATCATGCAACTCTCTGGAAAGACGTAAACTCAACTCTCTTCACATCTATTAACTTGGTTAACAATGATAGGTTAAATCAATAACTTAAACCATCAATTGTATTGCTTGTCACAGCTAATAAGTTGATAGATATGTGTATAAAGTTCAGCAAAGTTGCTATTTGAAAATAAAGACAAAATTTTATTATGGTACCAGAAATGTCAATCATTGAAAAGCAGGACATGTTTTTTCGTGGAATTCATTGTGAAAATTGCTTATTACATTTTAACAATCTTCGGGCTTTTTGTTATTTTTTTCTGCTTACTTTTTCCTGTAGTACATCCTCTTCGAAGCTGTCTACGGTGCGAAGGAAGAACGCGTCAACGCTGTCATCAGTCGATGCCGTCAGCAAGGCGTCAATGTGGAGGAATATCTGTCCGCCATCTTCAAGTCATCTTCTGCGTCTTCCAAGTCGTGAGATGGAGATCCCAGTGTCAGAAAGAAAGGTGTGACATCATGGGGTCAGCTCAGATGAAAGGTCGGCTCAGGTCACATCAGGGTCAGCTTGGGTCGACTCAGGTCACGTGAGTATGGGTGCTGTTTCACCATATCGGTGCTGTAGTTGGTCCCAGCATGCATTGCTACTGTCAATCAAATCCGCCATCTTGGATAGGAGATGGGGGAAAAATTTGGCAAGTTTTTGATTTTGGCAAATGTTTTTTTCACTAGCTAGAACATATTCCAGCCAGTAGGAGTATAGGTAGATAATAATAGCTTTTGATACACAACACTTTGCCGAAATTTAAGGCTTGCCAAATAGCATTTGTACAATATTCATCCATCATTTTTGAGGAATGCCTTCAATGCAGTATCCACAGTTCCAACAGTTTTCAGATCTGTATTGCCAATGTTACTTCAGTACATAACATTATGCAGTTATCATAATCCTTTTTGTCGTATTATTCAAGTAATTTGAGGGCTCGTTGCAAGAAATTATTTCCCTGTCTTCCTATATGCAATAAGTTTAAAAGAGCTCTTCTTTTCTTATGAATTAGTATTCTACAACATTGGCTTTGACATCTTAAGTCCAGAAACACTTCTTTTACACACAGTACATGTAGTACAAAAATGTATATTTGAATTGAAGTAGAGTGATAGCCTGGATACCAGCTGTGTTTACTTTATTATGGTTCAACAGATCGCCTAAATGGCTGGGATCCTGGCTTTAATAGTATAGTCATATATAATAAGAATGTGTCAAAGATATGTCTACGATTCACAGTACTGTATATTGTATATATACCTGAATAACACTATGTTGAAGTTAGCTTTTACAGCGATCCCATGTACGGACACAGTTAACGGACGCTTTACGAGAATCACGATCGCGAAACGACAGTCGAGCGACAGACTAGTTCTCGGACTGGTCTCTATCTTAAGAAGGGTCCATCCCTTCTAAGGAACCTGCCTCAAGAAAGGGCCTTTAAGAAACTGCACATAGGGAGTCTTGAGATGCTGTCAAGACACCGATCTGGAAGATGCTGAGATTAAAAACATCTTAGATAGAAAGTGAAGAGTATGATTTCAGTGACAGAGAGATATTATTTTTGATAGCCAAGAAGCATGATTCATATTTTTTGTTCTGTTTTCTGTTAAGTTTTCTGCTATATTCTATATTTCTAAATGTAGAAAGTTGCAAAATTTGCGATTGTGGAAAATTCTGTTGATGGTATGATGACGTCAATTTTCGATGACACAGTATGATAGTTAGCATTGATAGATAGATAGATAGATATTACTATCGCCAATGAGATATTTACATGAAGTTTTGTATGAATGCCACATTCGTAAAGTTCTAAAACTATATGTGCAAGTTAAGAGTTGCAGGTTCTGACTCAGAGTAATGTAGAATAAATTACAGTGATCAAAAATAGACTTTTCGGCCCCATTTTTATTTAGCGAAACATTATACAATGCAGCCAATGCTCTAAGTAAGGCAGGCATTAGTTAAGGCAGAGAGGAGTTCACAGTAGAGGAGTTCACAGTATATTACTTTTGTTATGATCTCTCTTTATACTCAATGAAATTTCTGATACTGAAAATTATTGTGTCTGTCATTTTTGTGTGCAATGTTCAAGAAAACTACTGTTAGTGCAAGGCATATAATTTGTAGCATAATCTCCAAGCAGATCCTACAGTGGCATAAGATAGTATCAAAAGCTGGCAACGGAGTTTAGGAGATTGATACAAGCAATGGTCACATAGATGAATACCTGGAGTTTTGGAAGTCTTCTTTATATCTTACAGTTTCAAGACAAACCAAGTTGCAAGATTAACATGGTAGTAGAACTTACATGTCATAGGTTTACCTCCCTGAAGAAAGTCAGATACTCCGTTAAGTCCGTACCCATTTTTATACCTGAGTGAAGTGAGGAAGGTCGTGTAAAGTGCCTTTCCCAATGGAGGCCCAAAATCTAATCGTTTTCAAGTCTCATCAAGACCTATCCACATACTAAACATCAATACAATCGATGCAGGCGTTCTTGAGTTATGGTGCTTTTCCACAAACACACACACGCTACCCAAAATATAACCTTCTTGGCGAAGGTAGTAATTAATAGCTTCTTGCGACTGTAACGCTTTCAGGTCCTGGCCGCTAGAACGACGACCCCAGGCCATGCATGACGGTTTCATGAGACAGACCTCCCCGAACTTAGATATTTGTGGTCCCACTCTACACGTCCGCAGCCACTGCTGTAACCTGGACTCCAGTCTCCTTGTGGCACGGCCTACCGTAGTTAGTGTAGGCTCTCTACGGGGCTAGTGCAGCTCTCAGCCGCCGGGGTAATCGTCTACACCCGGTAGGATTTTCACGAGGTTAGACTTTACCCAGTGTCCGGCTAATCCCTCTGGGCGTGAAAATCCTACCGGGTGTGGCCGATTACCCCGGCGGCTGAGAGCTACACTGGCCCCGTAGAGAGCCCACACTAACTACGGTAGGCCGTGCCACAAGGAGACTGGAGTCCAGGTTACCACTGCTGATGCCGGTAACGCAAAGCAGATGTTCTGTTGGAATGTGGCGTAAACAACCGGCGGTCGGCTGCGCTGTTCAAGTCCAAGGGTAAAAATAGCGGGCAGAATTCACGGCTGCCCTTTCTTCAAGCTCTTCCGGAGTCTGTGGTGACTTTAAAATCACTTCAGGAAATTTTTAAAGGGTACTTCGAAAATTGGAGTATTTGGGGGAGAAAGAGGTCTAAGGAAATGAAACCCAAGGGAAACGACTTTGACTTGATTTGGATCCACATTTATCTTGACATTTCTGTTAGCTATTCTTCCTGTAGTCTTTATTTATTTATTTATTTATTTATCTTCAGACAGGTGGGTGGCCCCTTCAGCTTATAAGAAGCTGGTTTCCAAGGAGGCCCACTTACATGAATAACAGAGCAATACGGGTAACAATCAGTAGCAGACAACCTGAGGACAACAAACAATATATACAAATAAGCCGAAGCGTCATTTACAAAAACAGTCGTCAGAAGTCAACCAAAAACGTCAATTGTGGAGGTCAGAGGTCAGTGTGCTGCGGTAGGTGTCTTAGGGCAGCTTTAAACTGCCGTAGTGTTGAGTCAGACGCATAACGTCATCAATACAATGTCATTGTGATGACGGACAAACGACGTTAGGTAAACTTGGTAAAGATATAGGGACACTTCATTTTTATTCTGAAAGATCGCACTACCTTTTATACATACATCAGTCATCTGAACATTACAGGTACAATGTACATAATTTCTCTCTTCCGTGATGAGTGTCAGAAGCTGTACAATGATCTGACAGATATATATATATATAGAATACAACACCGTGTATTCCGTATCACCCGAGGTACCAGCCCGAACTCGGGTCGGATCGCCCGAAGGCCGGAGGTCCAAGCAGATGTATGGACGGAATCCGAAGCTTGCTATGTTAACTCACTACATGATACAGGAGATCTCTGAGAGAAAATTCCAGAAAAAAAGGTTGGCCTAGGTATTTTATCTGTTATTCATCTTGTATGTCTGTCCAAGACTCGATAAAGATGATTGTGTGGTGTGGTGAATGGAGTACCCAGTTCAGTTCCGATCCTCTGAGATCTAGAGATGGCAGCAAGATTTACACAAATTCCTGTCATGCATGACAGAGTGAAGCCAGGCAGTCAGAAATGTTACATCAGCTCAGAAATTAGACAGGTTGTACATCGTTCGTTCATTCGAATTCATTCATGCATTTATCATCCTATACTCCTGCCACCTTGATGTGTCCTTATTTACAGAGAAACACCTGTCAGCTGTGGTTAGGCCCGGAATGGCCCCCTGAGGCGCGCGGCCTGAGTGTGATACCTGTATAAACTGTAAATGCAGAAATGTTCGCGGTGGATTAATGTTTTTCTATTATGGTAGTAGACTGCAGTCTATGGTGTTACCGGGAACTTAAATCCACCGCGAAAAGTCCCTTTGCCCGCTACCGCGAAATTAAATCCCCGCGAACTTAAATGCATTTACAGTACCTCGTAAAGCCCCCGTCAGTGACATATCAGCTAGATAGCTGCCTAGTATCCACATTGTATCGCACCTTAAAGTCAAATCAATAACTGAGCTCGGCCGACGTGTCAGTGAGCTCAAAGTGGACATTTTCGTCCAAAGTCCTGAGTGTTTCATCCCAACTATTCCACAATAACCTTGGTTCGTCCTTAGTAACATGGAACCACCTGTCACCTGTAAGTAGTCCCAGAGACAAGGTGCCCCCCCCCCCCCTTAATCTCCAAGTAGATTCCTCCGGTGGCATTAAAACAGTAACATAAGCTGGGTAAGGAATTAGCCGACAGAGGAGGATGATTCGCCACAATTTTCACGTTGGAGGTAAGTGGGCACTAGGAGGAGAAGAAACACGTTTCTGAAAAGATCGCCCCTCCCGCTGCCTTTGACCAGTTCCGTCCTGCAGCGGATTCCGCGGTGGCGAATTATCCTCCTCTGCCGGCTAATTCCTTCCCCAGCTTATGTTACTGTTTTAATGCCACCGGAGGAATCTGCTTGGAGATTAGCCACCCTGACGACCTGATAGTGGCGATTACCACGTAACTACTCTCCAAGCAGAGGTTCTATTCCGGGTGTCTTTCGACGTGTTTTAGGCGTTTTTAACAGGCTTTCTATTTTACACTGTTTTCTTTATGTCTTCCAGTAGACATTTTCATTACTCGGATGTCGGATTAAAAATCTTATACCCCTTGTCAGCGCCAGCGAGTGACCCCAAAGGAGAGGGACAGTAGGGTTTTTTCGAGGGTCGGTTTGGTCCGACATGTTTTCCTAGGCCTAACGCACCTGTCAGCTGTATCGGTCCGGCCATGAGAAGCCCACCGGGAACGCCAGGGCGGGGTACGGCCGTGTGGAGGGTCACAAGGGGGGATCGTCACTTGTCGTAACGGTAAGGTCTAGCGATAAGTAAAGATGACTCTGTATGGGGTATGGTAGTCTCCGACAGGCTTCTGCAGCTAAAACTAAAATGCTTCATCTAAAGGTGTAGAGATTGAGAGATCCAACTGCACAGATACTTTGATGGTCTTTGATGCCAGATGGCGTAACCAGTGCTATCATTTGTGCACTTGGCAAAAGCTGGTTTTGCAACGAACGTCCTGTGACGGTACGCTAGTTCACCTTTGTCCGCGGGGTAGCCTATATCTGTTGTTTTGCAACAGGTCTCAGATTTCACCTTACGTTACGGTAACGCTAGTTCACGCTTTATCCGTGAGATCACGGAGTGACCTACATGTATATCCGTACGCGTTGTTTTGAAACAGGTCTCAGATTTCACCTTACGTGGAAACGCTAGTTCACCTTTATTCGCGGGGTAACCTATATCCGTTGTTTTGAAACAGGTCTCAGATATTACCTTACGTTGTAACGCTGTTTCACCTTTATCCACGGGGTAACCTATAGCTATATCTGTTGTTTTGAAACAGTCTCAGATTTCACCTTACGTGGTAACGCTACTTAACCTTTATCCGCAAGGCAAACTATATCCGTTATTACTCTCCAAGCAGAGGTTAGGCTCCGGCTGTTTTGTAACGTTTTTTTTTTAGTTAAAAACAGCCGGAGCCTAACCTCTGTTTGGAGAGTAATCCGTTATATGTTAAAATATATCATTCCCAGTGGTTGTTTTTCTAGTTCTTCTCTTCCTTATCTTTCATTTCTTTGATTAGCAGAAGTCAGCTGTCAACAGACGTGCCCCCACTGAGGGTTGAGCGGTCAGATAAGGTCCAACATGTGACGTGCCACACGCGATAACAAATCACACACTAAAGCTGGATAACAACTATCCTGCTGTAGCTAGTACTTAACTTTATTTTTTCGTGCACCACGGCCTCTTGGTACGCGATGTGCACTTTGTCATCTAGAAATAGAAATTAAAGTAGAACTTTAATAGAAGTAGAACTTCTGAAGTACCATATAGGGCGTGGCCTTTAAATTGTTTTGCTGACCCCTGCTGAACATATCATGGCCATAAAGATGTAATAGCGTTGGTAATATGCAGGTTGTATAAGAATATTTATTGTAGTTGGTTCCTATCTTTTCCATGTCAAATTCCATTTGTATTGTCATTGCCAATGTTAGCACGGCTAGCCACATGCTAGTTGGGCAGTCTGCGCGCTTGCACACACACACGCACGCACGCACACACACACACGCGCACACACACACACACACACGCGCACACACACACACACATACATACATACACTGGCACAAGTAAACACACACACAAACACACACACACACCTGAAACATAGCCATTTTTGTATAAAAGTAGCATATTTAAACAATCTACCACTCCAGTAATGCTTAAGATGGATTATACTTAATGCTTGAGCACTACACACAGAGTCCAATTTTCTAACTCTAATAACAATGTGGTCTGCCGTACAAGGTCTATAGCTAACGGCTTTTCGTGGAAGATTCTAGATTCTAAGAAGTTTATGGAATCTTATCAATTCAGGCTGGACACCCAAGAAAGGTGGCGGAAGGTCTTGTCAGCTTTTAAAAATGCACGAAAGGCTCTAGTGGTTCTTAGAAGTTTACGGAGTCTTATCTTTTCGCCAATCCTTTAAGACTGGACCTCAAGAAATGTGGCGGAAGGCCTGTCAGCTGTCGTACGAAGTCCAGCAGTGCTGACACTAAGGGGGGGTGGTTACTTGACATTGGCCTTGATACTGACATTTTTAGATCTGTAGTTTACGTTTGTTTGCTTGCTCTTTTCTGAATACATGCATCTTCATGTTTGGTACACGATTTCAAGACTGGACCCCCAAGAAATGTGGCGGAAGGCCTGTCAGCTGTTATACGAAGTCCAGCAGTGCTGACACTAAGGGGGATGGCTACTTGACTTTGGCCTTGATAGTGACATTTTTAGATCTACAGTTTTTGTTTGTTCTTTTCTAAATACATGCATCTTCATGTTTGGTACATTTCAAGACTGGACCCCCAAGAAATGTGGCGGAAGGCCTGTCAGCTGTCGTACGGGGTCCAGCAGTGCTGACACTAATGGGGGATGGCTACTTGACTTTGGCCTTGATAGGGGAATTTTTAGATCTGTAGTTTACGTATGTTTGCTTGTTCTTTTCTAAATACATGCATCTTCATGTTTGGTACATTTCAAGACTGGACCCCCAAGAAATGTGGCGGAAGGTCTGTCAGATATCATACGCGGAGTCCAGCAGTGCTGACACTAAGGGGGGGTGGCTACTTGACTTTGGCCTTGATAGTGATGTTTTTAGATCTGTAGTTTATGCTTGTATGCTTGTTCTTTTCTAAATACATGCATCTTCATGTTTGGTACATTTCAAGACTGGACCCCCAAGAAATGTGGCGGAAGGTCTGTCAGCTGTTGTACGAAGTCCAGCAGTGCTGACACTAAGGAGGGGGGATGGCTAGTTGACATTGGCCTTGATAGTGACATTTTTAGATCTGTAGTTTACGTTTGTTTGCTTGTTTTTTTCTGAATACATGCATCTTCATGTTTGGTACATTTCAATACTGGACCCCCAAGAAATGTGGCGGAAGGTCTGTCAGCTGTCAGAGTCCAGCAGTGTTGACACTAAGGAGGATGGCTACTTGACATTGGCATTGATAGTGACATTTTTAGATCTACAGTTTATGTTTGTTCTTTTCTAAATACATGCATCTTCATGTTTGGTACATTTGAAGACTGCACCCCAAGAAATGTGGCGGAAGGCCTGTAAGCCGTCTTACGAAGTCCAGCGGTGTTGACAATAAGGGGGGATGGCTACTTGACTTTGGCCTTGTTAGTGACATTTTTAGATCTACAGTCATGTTTGTGTGCTTGTCCTTTTCTAAATACATGCATCTTCATGTTTGATACATTTCAAGACTGGACCCCCAAGAAATGTGGCGGAAGGCCTGACAGATATCATACGGGGTTCAGCAGTGCTGACACTAAGGGGGGGATGGCTACTTGACATTGGCATTGATAGTGACATTTTTAGATCTGTAGTTTACGTTTGTTTGCTTGCTTTTTTCTGAATACATGCATCTTCATGTTTGGTACATTTCAAGACTGGACCCCCAAGAAATGTGGCGGAAGGCCTGTCAGCTGTCGTACGAAGTCCAGCAGTGCTGACAGTAAGGGGGGTGGCTACTTGACTTTGGCCTTGATAGGGACATTTTTAGATCTACAGTTCATGGATTGTTTGCTTGCTCTTTTCTAAATACATGCATCTCCATCCTCCTTTTTTTATTACATGTCAAGACTGGACCCCCAAGAAATGTGGCGGAAGGTCTGTCAGCTGTCATACGGGGTTCAGCAGTGCTGACACTAAGGGGGGATGGCTACTTGACTTTGGCCTTGATACTGACATTTTTAGATCTACAGTTTATGTTTTGTTTGCTTGTTCTATTTCTAAACGCGTGCATCTCTATTTTTAATGCTTTTTAGTAACTTAGCCTCGCTACCTGGCGAGGAAGTTATTTTTTGTATGGAGTCAATATTGACCATGGTAAAATCCTAACTGATATCAGCCCTACAGCGTCGACTGTGGCTAAACAGTCCTATACGGGAATGATAGTCTCTGGCACATAGGGTACATCTGTAAGCTGACTCAGGTCTGTTGCAGAGTTAACGTTCTTTTCGCAGGATTTGCTTTTCACAGGAAGCTTAAACTTCAATTGAAGTCTAGAAAACCCAAATAAACAAATTATGATGACACCCATGATATCTGTAGCCTTTGTTTTCCAACTACTTTGTATCTACCAGTGACGAAGAAACTACATAGAGCAGAAAAGGGAAATACGATCCAAATTCTTCCATCGCGGTAGCAGCCATGAAATATTTTATAGGGACAATTCATCGATCTCTACAACTGGGTAAGATTCTGAGACCGTACTTCCAGACGTTTGGACTGTCATCCATCACTTCATATTCAGCGTCACCAGTTTCAGTTTCAGTTTATTTATTTTACCAGGAATACATCTCAGGTCAGAATGAACTGGCAGAACAAATCATTGCTAAATTTCATTCTGGTGACGCTGAAGAAGAGTGACATATGTCACTCCGGCAAAAGTCTGGAAGTAAACATTCAAATCTTATCCAGTTGCAAAGATCGAATGGTCACAAAGAGGGAGAGGGCTATAATATACAGAACGGAACAGAGTATGATAAAGTAGAATAGAATAGAATAGAATAGAATAGAAATAGAAATAGAATATAGAATGGAATAGAATGGAATGGAATAGAATAGAATAGAGTAGAATAGAATAGAATAGAATAGAATAGAATAGAATAGAATAGAATAGAATAGAATAGAATAGAATAGAATAGAATATTGTTTACCTGCAGGATGTCTAACCTTCATAAAGAATCAGAAATTAATTTTAATCGCAAACACAAGAAAACAACAATAAAAGGCCCGCGGAGGAGCCCTGTACCGAGGCTACCGTGTCGGTGACCTCCTCGGAGCCCATCCCAAGTCGCCGTACTTTGCTCGGGAAGTTGTTTACAAGAAAACCCTAAAGACCTGTTTCCTTCAATCACTCACAACCACATCCCGCCCGCCCATTGGTCGCCGATCGGTATCGCCACGCCTGACGTCAGCGTGACGTCAGCACCAGACAGGTATAAGGTAGACCGGTCCTGGTGGGAGCGTCCTCTCTCTCTCACCGCGCGCGCTCTGTCGTTTCGGCGGCGTTTGAGGAGAGCTAAGCCCGAGACACCCCCGCCAGAGGTCCGCTCCCCCGGGTGCTAATCTACCAGACTGTACGGCAGACATCAGAAGGTAAGCCTAGCTTGTTTTTCCCACTGCGCGCCCCGTGTGTTGCCCTCTTTATTATTGGCTCCATATGTATGGGGAAAGGGTCTTTGTCGTCTTGTTTTTCTTTAAGACATTTTTTTCTTACAGAAAGAAGATTCAGATATTGTTTTTTTCCTTCTTTCTCATTTTTCAAAACAATCTACGATTCATGCTCAAAACGCGTTGCCCCAATTATTGGCTCCATATGTATGTACGGGGAGAGGATTTTTGTCTTCTTGTTTTTCTATAAGACATTTTTCTCACTGAAGGAAGCTTCACGTATTGTTATTCTTTTAAAATTTCTCAGTTTTCCGTAGCTTTTAAAACATTTCATTATCCATACGCATTATTGACTCCATATAGTCTATAGGAAATGATTTTTGTCTTCTTGTATTTCTTTATGACGTTCTTTTTTCTCACTGAAGGAAGCTTCACGTATTTTTTTTTTCATTCATTATTTGCCAGTTGTCCGTCAGTTTCAAAACAATTATCCGTACGCAAAATGCGTTGCTCCAATTATTAGCTCCATATGTATGTATGGGGAAAGAATTTTGGGCATCCTGTTTTTTCTTTAAATCTGATGAATATTCTCACAGTGAAGTCAGGCAGCCAGTTTCTTTCTCTGTTATTTTGTAGCTTTGAGAATCGTTGATTGCGTAAAAGTTTTCTATGATATTTCTTTATGATGTTAGAGTACCTTGCGCTGTATTAAGGCCCAAACGCTAAGGGCAAATTAAAGAGGCAATAATTTCATAGAACGGAAAGTAGAATTGTTGTATAATATTAAGCAAATAGATGTCACAGATTAATCAGATAGTTTGGTTTAAGGCATTAATTTGGATGTAACGCTAGTTTACCTTTAACCGTAGAGTAACCTATATCCGTTGTTTTTCAAAACAGGGTATTTTTAGGGATATCAAATAGACGGACGGTGGTTTAAACTGCATTATTTTGAAAACACTGCAATTTGAAACCAAGGTTGGTCGACTGATATTCCTGAATACCCTTTGTTTGAAAAAAACAACGGATATGGGATAAAGGTGAACGTCATGACTGTACTAACTGCGCTAGTGTAGTGCGTAAACAAAGTCCCTATCATATCACAACCTCGCACATATCTGTACATGATGCAAGCTGTGGTACGGGTCAGGGTCGGTCCGAGGACTGGGGCGGGGGCATTGTCGAGATGGGACCGAACTGCACCTGTTGTTTTCGACTAAAGTAGAATAGCATAGAATATAGATTTATGTCATGGTAATATAGTATGGTGTAGTGTAGTATAGTATAGAACATTACAGAATGAAACTTATATTAGCTTAGCTACAAGATTGAACAGAATGGGAGAGGACTAAAATATATAGAGTAGAACAGAATAGAGTATGAGAAAGAATAGAACAGAACAGAAAAGGATAGAAGAAAACAAAATAGAACAAATAGTGATAGAATAGAATAGCATAGAACAGAATAGCATATAGAACAGAATAGAATAGAATAGAACAGAATAGACTAGAGCAGGATAGGATAGAATAGAACAGAACAGGATAGAATAGTATAGAACAGGATAGGATAGAATAGAATAGAATAGAATAGAATAGAACAGGACAGAGCAGAATAGAATAGAACGGAACGGAACGGGACGAAAACAGAACAGACTAGACTAGACTAGAAAAGAACAGAAGGGAACAAAACACAGAATTTGAAAACGCTCAGACGACAGAAGGAAAACATCGGCGCGAACTCCTGACCCGAAGACGCTCGTCTGTCTGGGTTCTTCCATCTGGAGGAATTTTGTTTCCAACTTCTTGAAATGTTTCCCGCGGTCTTGAGACGTCTCAAACCTTCTTCGCGACTTCCAAAACATTCCTACAAGTGGCCGCCCAGACGACTCGTGATGATGCCATTTGGCGTGATCCCCTTGGGCGGGAATTCGGACCGTCTTATTTTGGCAACAACAGCATTGCTTCCAATGTTTGTGTGTTCCTTCCTCGGTCTCTCTCTGGATCTAGCTTAGCTACCAACTTCCTACGTATTCATTATTACATACTTCTTGTCGTAAAAGTTAAAGATTGACAAATACGGCCTGCGGTTACTAGCTTCTTTGTCGTTTTTTAGCGTCTTCACCACTAGTGCAGGTGCTACAATAATATATAAGAAATTCATGCCCGTAGGCTAATTGCAAATACATGGAAGAAACAAGAGAGGGAATAAAAGTTGTATGCATGTAACAATGAACTGTGATGAATATTATTACAAAGCGACTACTCGAATACCAGTGCTGACTATACAGCCAAGATGAGTATATAGCGTATGATATATAAGAGAATGATAATCTGAGCTAATTTCCTTATTTTCAATCTGAGAGATTGAATTTCATAGTACGCATATTGGTCCCGCTCTTGTCAGGACGTTAACGTTTCCGGTCCAGCTTAAGACTGAACCCAAGGAGTTCTGGAAAGCCTCCAACTAGTCAAAGACATGAAACATCTTAGAAGTAGTATATATTGTCACAACACGCTTGTCTTGCGGCACTGTAAACAACCAGAAGAAAAAATAGAACACTTCTGAGTCTTGTGTATCTAAACCCCCGGGCCCTGTCTGAAGTGAAGCTATTTTTAGATTTATAAGGATGACTCTTACGCTTGAAGCAGATAACATAACGGCTCTGATAACACATGTACATGCTCTCGTCTTCGCAGTCTCAAGTAGGGGTGGGTTCCGGTACAGAGCACCGGTACAAAACGGTTTTTCTTGTTGGACTGATCCGGAAAAAACCGGATCTGAAAAAAAATCGTTGCACCGGATTTTGGACCGATTAGAAAATGAACAGATTACACCGAACAGATTCGCATGTTTTTGACATTTGAACCATTGTTTTGAGTATCACCAATTCACATGTTTTCACAGACAATTAGGTCCAGGTTCAGGTCCGGACCTGGACCTGATCCTCTGGACCTGAACCGGACCTGGACCTGAATTTTCTGTACCGGTACCCACCAATAGTCTCAACTATTCGGCCGGCGATCAGCTTATGCGTTACTCTGTAACTTTTACCAGTGGGAATCGTTTTGTAAATAAGACTCAAACTTTCCTCTTGATTTAGTCTGATCTAAGTGGCTTTCGTCTGAACTTCTGTGTCTTTAAACAGTCCAGTTGAAACCAGTTCAAACCGGTTAAACTCTAAGTCTCCCATTGCAAGTCAAGATGAAAACTTCATCGTCTTCAAGATTCAGCTTCATAAAACGGAAGTTTTGCGTACACAAGACCCACACAAGGCTTGCGCCTTCAGAGATATCTACCCAAGTTCACTTCCTTGGCGCTTGAGTCCTTTTCATCTTTGCCGTCATACATTGTGGTTCTGCCCGCAGTTAAGGTTAAGACGTTGAGCTTGTCCTTAAGCCATATCTACCGGATACGTTCCGTACACAAGGTCTAAGATCTAGATTTGCTTCTTGAGCCTGAAGACTTATCTACCCAGCTGGGTTCTCAAGAAGGAACCTGGCCACTTAAGACGCCGGCTCTTTCTCATCTCGGCCGTCTCAAAGTTTTGGCGTCGACGTGGCCTAGTGGTACGGTGTTTGGCCCATAACGTTCTATCCGGGAGACCAACCGAAGCTTGGTACTTATTTTTGCCTGAGTGAAGCGAGAACATTTATGTTAAGTGCCTTTCCAAAAGTTGGAGTATCTCAGAGGAGTCGAACCCAGGACATTTGGGATTTGAGGCATCAGACATTACGTAAGCGAAGCAACTTGAACCTTTCGCATCTCATTGAAGTTGCGCACGCTCTACACCTGCCACAAGTCAAGGCGTCATGTGTGGCGTAACTGGTAGAGCGTTCGGCACGGAATCTAGAGGTCCCAAGTTCGGTCCCGGCCGGGTCCCTGACGTTGTGCCCTTGAGAAAGGTACTTCATACGACCTTCCTCACTTCACCCTAGGTGTAAAAATTGGTACCTGACTTCGGTCGGGGACGTAAAGGAAAGGACTACCTTTACCTTCTGTTTGCATTGTTTATGTGACATTGTAAGCATAGGTTTTTAACTTGAGTGCAGTGCCACAATGTCCTCGTCTGTCCAAAATCAAAAAAAAAAAAAGTCAAGGTTAAATATTTCACTTTTAAATTTATCAACCGGAAAGGTTACGTATTTAAGGGTCCTTCTCACCCCTTGAGACATACAGTATCTCCCTCGGGCCCTGTTTCTTACTAATCTTAGTGACCAGGGACCACTTGAAGGAGTTTAAGATAAGATGTTCCCTCCAAGACGTTGTCCTTAAGACAAGAATGTGGCTAGTCCTGTGTTTTGCCGCCGCGGGAAATAGCCTGGGTTAACAGACTCCTTGAGGGTCGTCTTAATGCTCATTAGTTGTTTTGTGTTTTTTTTTATGTTTTCGTATTTGTCTTACGGCGGAACTGCATACAGGGCATTTGGCCCAAAATCCGGGTTCTAACAAGGTGCAATAAAAGTTTCAAATTAAAATGTATCTTTTCAAAACAATGGAAGCAAAAAAGTTCAGACTTTTTCACAAATGCTGTACAACAGCTAGAAGGATGAAACCTTACTTCCAGAATTTTCATGTTCTATACAAGTGCAAGTGCAACGAAGTAAAATGAAGTAAATCATTTTTTGAAATTCATTCTTGGTTGTTGTTTTTTTGCATCTCAGCATCAGAAAGTCGGCTATGTCCTTAAAACATTTTCCAACAGCGGGACAAGAGCAAGTGAAAGTGGAGTGAAAGTGAAATAAAAGCGAACCAAATCTTGGTTGTTTATTGCAACTCAGGAGCGGAAAGTCCTTGAAACATTTGCCAACAGCAGGACAAGATAAATCTCCGGACAGCCCCTTGGCTGCTCCAGTCTTTAACTCCAGACAACCGTGCGACAAGCCGCTAAATTAAAATCTAGACTAAGCTATTTTTTCCCTAAAATTGGCTTCCCCTTTAAGACGTTCGCCAAGTACAGAACAATCTGTCAAGACTTTGGCTGATCACGTCTTAAGAACCAGACAACCGTTCGACACAGCCGCATAAATCTTAAGTTTGCACGTGCTCTTATTTCTGTCGTAGCGCCTGGCCTTCAAGAAAGTCGGCCCTCACCTTCTAAGACATTCGCCAAGACAAATATTTACCTCAATGAAAAATGGAGATATTGCTTTGAATTTGGCTGTGTATCTGTGTGTCTGTCTGTCTGTGTGTCTCTCTGTGTGTCCGTGTCTCTTTGTCTGTGTGTCTGAGTGTGTGTGTGTCTGTCGTGTCTCTGTGTGTCTGTCTGTGTGTCTGTCTGCGTGTCTCTGAGTGTGTCTATCTGTGTGTCTGTGTGTCTATGAGTGTGTCTGTCTGTCTGTATGCCTCTGTGTCTATCTGTGTGTGTGTATCTGTGTGTCTATGTGTTTATATGTGTGTCTGTGTGTATGTGTGCAGCAAAATGGGTGTGTTGAGCAGAAAAAATAGCGTTATTGCCCATTAAATTTGTTGCTGTCAGCCACGGTGACTCTGGATACCAGGCTACAAAGACGGCCCTACCCTTCCAAGACGCTCGTCAAGTTTGTTGATAAGAAGACAGATATTCCTACAGGACCTTGGCTGGTAGCGTCTTGAGCCCCAGACAGGGGCGCGGCCGGGTCGTCAATCAGTCCCCGGCGGCAGCAGACCGTGTCGGGCCCCGCGGCCCCTCCGTCATCACCCCGGGCAGGTCCGGACTCCCGGCGCCTTTTATCTGGTCTCTGTTCCTGCCAAGGACAAACCAGAAGCATCTGACACAAGGGATTGATGCTCCCGCTGCGCTGATAGTGCTTATCTAGTCATAGCCTCTGCCAGGCCTTCCGTAGGGCCTCATCAACCCTTTAGTTTTAGTGTCTTTCTCCAGGGTTGTGGATAGTCCTAGTCGGTTTGACCAAGCCTCTATTCATCCTGCCAAGAATAAACCAGAAGCATCTGACACAGGGGATTGATGCCCCCGCTGAGGAACGTGTGCGGATAATGCTTATCTAGATCTATCTAGTCTTAGCCTCCAACAGGCCTTCTTCCTAAAGGGGTACAAAAAGTCTTAGCCTCCAACAGGCCTTCCGAAGGGCTAAGCTTATCTAGTCTTAGCCTCCACCAGGCCTTCCGAAGGGCTAAGCTTATCTAGTCTTAGCCTCCAACAGGCCTCATCAACCCACCCGTTTGTCCTAGCCTCCACCAGGCCTTCCTAAGGAGTCTTGGATAGTCCAGGCATTTTACCTGGACTCCATTCCTGCCAAGGATAAACCAGAAGCATCTGACACAAGGGTTTGATGCTCCCGCTGTGGGACGTGCGCGGATAGTGCTTATCTAGTCATAGCCTTTGACAGGCTTTCCGTAGGGGGTACGTGTAGTCTTAGCCTCCACCAGGCCTACCTAAGGACTATGCCTATCTAGTCTTAGCCTCCACCAGGCCTCATCAACCCACCCCGTTAACGTTTGTCCTAGCCTCGACCAGGCCTTCCTACGGGTGTACGGGTAGTCTTAGCCTTCACCGGGCTTCCTAAGGAGTCTTGGATAGTCCAGGCCTTATACCAAGCCTCTATTCCTGCCAAGGACAAACCAGAAGCATCTGACACAAGGGTTTGATGCTCCCGCTGAGGAACGTGTGTGGATAGTGCTTATCTAGTCATAGCCTCTGCCAGGCCTTCCTACGGGCCCCATCAACCCTTTAGTTTTAGTGTCTTTCTCCAGGGTTGTGGATAGTCCTAGTCGGTTTGACCAAGCCTCTATTCATCCTGCCAAGAATAAACCAGAAGCATCTGACACAGGGGATTGATGCCCCCGCTGAGGAACGTGTGCGGATAGTGCTTATCTTCAATCTAGTCTTAGCCTCCAACAGGCATTCTTCCTAAAGGGGTACGAATAGTCTTAGCCTCCACCAGGCCTTCCTAAGGAGTCTTGGATAGTCCAGGCCTTTTACCAAGCCTCTATTCCTGCCAAGGGTAAACCAGAAGCATCTGACACAAGAGTTTTGATGCTCCCGCTGTGCTGATAGTGCTTATCTAGTCCTAGCCTACAACAGACTTTCCTATGGGGGTACGAATAGCCTTAGCCTCCTTCTAGCCTCCACCAGGCCTTCCGAAGGGCTATGCTTATCTAGTCTTAGCCTCCAACAGGCCTCATCAACACCTTCGTCTTATAGCCTTCCTCCAGGGTTTTGGATAGTCTTAGCATCTTCCATACGCTCCTAAGGGCTTATAGATAGTCTTAGCCTCCACCAGGCCTTCCTAAGGAATATGGAAAGTCCTAGCCTCCACCAGGCATTCCTAAGGGATTACGGATAGTCCTGATAGATAAGTGATTGATTGATTGATTGATTGGTTGATTGATTGATTGATTGATTGATTGATTCCTACACCTTTGTGTTGCAGACGACCATGAGTCCGTCAGGAGTGTTGCTGATGACGTGTCTGTCGCTGATTGGCTGCGCGGCTCCCGCCAGTTCTGCGTACCTGTGCGGCTCGACGCTGTTCGACGTGCTGAGCTGGGTGTGCGAGGGGCGCGGGGAGCCGGGGATTAGCAAGAACCAAGGTCAGATATGCTTCTTTCTTTCCTAGTTCACCTTTATCTGCGGGGTAACATATATTCGTTGTTTTAAGAACGGGGTATTTATGGATATCAAGGAGACGAACGGTGGTTTCAATTCGTATGAAACTACCGTCCGTCGATTTGATTCCCCTAAATCTGATTTTTAAAAACAACGGACATAGGGTACTCCGCGAATAAAGGTGACCAGTAAAGCGAAAAACCAGTAGCTTACCGGTAAACACACCAGTTATGTACAGGAGATACAAGCTGCGTTTGGTCCACTCGCACCTAGATGGGCCTATACTCTTTTCGATGCGTGCGACGAGGGTTCTTAAAACGAATGAAACCCCTAGATTTGAGAAGACAAAAACGTAAAAAGAAACAACAACTTCAGAACTCTGGCTTCGTGTGCCCCGAACTCGTGACCGCGACTGCCACGCGAGGATTGGCCTACAACGCCACAAAAGATGCTGTCAACAGTCTTAATTCAGAGTCTGCTTCCATCATCTTTCGAGATGGATGCTTTTAAGGCAATGCTCCGGCTTTGCGTCTCATTCAAGAGGACGCGTCTCTAACCGCAGGTCGGTATCCATCGTTACCTGAGTGGAGTCAGGCAATAGTAGGCAACGAGTTAAAACAGACGGACCTACACCGCACATCTGCTTGCAGACGAGTCTCCCGGCACGTTCTCTGTAACAGGTGGTACGCATGACCGTTGAGGGGAGCCGCGCAAACATGGGCGGCACGCGCCAGCACCCGGCCCCGCCGAGAGGCCCGCCCCGTCTCGGTACAAAATTAGCCCCAGCTGCGGCCGCCGCCGGACGATACGTGACTCTACTATAGTCTCTGATGCAGGCTTTGTATTAAACCCGGAAAGCCAGAGAACAGCGCAACAGCTTTTCCCTAATCTCCAAGCAGATCCTGCTGTAGCACAATCTGGCAGAGGAGTGAAGCTTGCCTCTGGGTAGCTAAACACACTCCTAGGCCGGCTTCACTCCACCGCCAGCTTTTGATACTATCTATCTTATGCTACCGTAGGATCTGCTTGGAGATTAGCTGTTCCCTAGCAACTTGCCCCGCAAATCGAATTAGCCGGCCTAGGGGCTAGGGTGCTACGTACGCCGCACGGTCGGACGCCTGACGAGTCTGCGAGCTCTAAATTACGAGGAGGCATGATCCTGCTGCCGACGAAGAAATGGCCGAGTTCTCCCCTTCCCGCCAGGGTCATGCCTCCTCGTAATTTAGAGTTCGCAGACGATCGATTTTCTCCTAATGTGAGGGGGGTAAGGAACACAGCGGTATAAAAAAAGGTGACTAACGTGAGAAAGTCATAAATCGCCCTCTGTGCAGCCTGGTTATCCAGGCTATGGCTTCCCTCTTGGCGGCGTCAGAATAACAGGAAACACTTGAGATGCTGCCCGAGACGTCAACATGTTTTGGTCGACATGATTCGTTGACGAAAACAGAAGTGGAAACGGTGATAAACATTGCAGTAGTTACTGGTTACTGCATACAGGGAATCTTATCAACTTGTAATTGAAATACACCCAATCTCCAAGCAGATCCTACGGTGCCATAAGGTAGTATCAAAGCTGGCCAAGAAGTATAGCCGGCCAAAGGGAGTCAGACGGCCACCTAGGCCGGCTTCACTCCTCTGACAGCTTTTGATACTGTCTTATGGCACCGTAGGATCTGCTTGGAGATTAGGTATATTTGAACCCAGGACCTCTGGCTTCTGGGCCAGTTATGTCACACGACCTCACCACCTTCGGTGTCTGTCAGCCGTGTCTTTGCACATTCCACTAACGCCATAAAAGATCATAAAAACGTTTATTAGTTGGCATATCAGCGACTTTTACCTTGCCAAGAATTCCAGCGATGCAAGTCATCAGGCGATCATAACATGCCCACGTACGGGCCGGCACGTAAACTGAGCTGGAATGATCTCTCCGTTTATGTAAAGCAATTAAAACGTCGGAAGTCAAACGTTTGCCAACAAGTCTTGCGTCAACAGGACGCAATCAGAACTGTCTTGTGCATGCAACGTAGCATGCTGTAAGCTGCATTCGTGTACATTCGTGAGAAAGTCAACAACAATTTCGTCAATACGCTTCAAGTTAGGCTCTTGAAATCGTCGGAACATGTGCACGCACTCTCGCGCACGTAGTTTGCTGCAAGCGGTATTTGAGACCAAGTAGAAGGATTGGAAAGTTGAGAGACTATAGCCTTTGTCAACAACTATTACGTCAATACGCTGTATCACACTCTGGTCAGAACCTGCCTACGCACTGTCACTCAGGTCGTTTGCTGTAGAAGCCTGAAAAAGTCTAAACGTCAAGTGAACGCAACCAGAGCGAACGTGCGACTAAGCACTATCGCACACATCATCACACATCGTTTGTTTTAAGCGGTAGTGAAGATCATGTAAAGTCTGCGAAAGTTGAAAGTCTAAAGCGTCTGTCAACAAGAATTACGTCAAGTCGCCAGAACTTGTGTCAACACTCTCACACACGTAGTCTGCAGTAAGCGGCATTTAAGATCAAGTAAAGTCTGCAAAAGTTGAAAGTCTGAATCGTATGTCAACAAGGATTGCGTCAAACAGTCTGAACTTGCGCCCGCACGTAGTCTGCAGTAAACAGGCATTAAAGGCTGGGAAAGCCAAAAGTTTGAAGTATTTGTCAACACGCTCCTAACCGGCTATAGCTAGCTTGCCTACGCACTCAAGCACACGTCGATTGCCAGATGTAAGCTGCATTTGAGATCACATGTATGACCATTAAGTCAAAAGTCTCAAGCGTTTGTCAACAACAATTACGTCAAAACACCCTAAGTGGTGATCGCAGCAAGAGTACGCAATCCTGGACACGTAGGCTTCACAAACAGCTGAAAACCTACACGTACACAAATTAGCAAATACTCTCTTAAAAGCTGACTTTGCATTTGGAAACGCTTGAACTCATACGACGATAATAACACGTAACACTATACACGTACGAAATTCAACAGTCACAAACTTGCACGCGGAGAGAAACTCCGTGACACGTACACAATCAGCAAATACTCTATCAAACGATGACTTTGGAAACACTTGAAATCATAATCACGTAACACTATACGTATGAAACAGCCACACACTTGCACACACGTAGAGGAAACGCATGAAAAACACGCACACAAACGAATAAATACTCTCTTACACGATGACTTTGGAAACGCTTGAAGCCATACGCGTACCAGTATAAACTTCTATACACGGAGAGGAGTCGCTTGAAAACCTACACGTAAACATAACTGTTACAGTAGTACCACATGGCCGTAGGGAACAGACAGGAATATGAATTTCCCTGGCTCAGGTCAGGCTCAGGGCAGGGCGACACGGTCAACTGTCACAGCCCTCTGATGTTTCTAGCAAGGCGAGGTCGTTGACTCCGGCTAGTTTGTGTCTCCAAACCGGCTCGGTGAAAAGCTAATTCACCTTTATCCTACTAGTATATCTGTTGTCTTTGAAACAGTGTTGTCTAGCGATGTCGCATCTGTATCTGTATCTATATAGCCGGTATAACCGCCGTTCGGCGTAACACACCAGCTTTGCAGGCACGCGGCGCGGCAGCAGCTGGTTATATTACACCGAACGACTCGTTACCCCTAACTTTTGCACATTTATCTGCAAGCGTTCTTTAAAACTACCGAGAGAAGATGTCCCTACTGTACTTGGTGATAACAAGTTCCACTCTACGATAGAGCATTACTCAGTTTTCCAAGTTCTTATATTCAATGTTTGGTGCCTCTGTGATATATCTAAGTGTCAATACAAGTCAAACTTCTGCACGCGTTCTCTCTGATTCCATAGAACAAACGGGACTAGGGGTGGGTACCGGTGTGACAGCGATCTCGCCCCCCCGGCGATCTCGCCCCCCCGGGGGGCGAGATCACTAGCGTTTTCGCCCCCCTTTAGCGTTTTCGCCCCCCCCCCAAGAGCAGCTGGTTACTACATATTACAGGTGCGCTACCTGGTACTATACTGCACCTGGGGAGTAACGTGTATGGTGTGTTACCTGGTACCTTATGGCACCTTATTACCGTACCGTAAGATGCCTGTCATACCTCGAAAGTCGATACTATATTGTTCGGTGCAAACATGACATTGAAATGAAAAAGACAATTTTTGCAGCTGAGGTGGCATAAAAACAGTGCTACTGCGAACGTATAAATCAACACCGTCTATGGTACGGAATACGTCAGCTATATGTTTTCAATTTGTCACAGTGTTTTCTTTCTTGTGCTGGAAACATTTCCAAAGCACTAACAAAAACACACGTGAATAATAGTTTCTCATTATAAACACTATCTACGCGCAAGTTGATATAGCTGTTGCTAAATGCTACACAAACACTGGTAAAGTACAAGTCTTAGGAAACACGGGTAAATGCATCAGTTCCTAAATACTAGAAAAAACAGTCATGTTGGAGGTGAAGATATCCCTTGGCCAGGTGCATATACCAAAATGTGCGTTATTCTAATTAATACCTAATATTTGCATAATTAATAAAGACATTACATAGTTCTTTTGTGGTCACTTCATGGTAGAGACTTCATATTGGAGATATATAGGTTGTTTGAGGACAGGTAAATACAATGGAATAGATCTTATGTCAAGACTCAGGTATATGCAATAATGGGAATACAAGGGACCCAACCCTCCTTGTCTGAAACTGTATCAACTATCTTATTACCATGTAATTACGTTAATATTGATATTATGAATGGAGTTATGTATCAAACTCGTGTACTTATATCATTCTGAAACTGCATTTTGTGATTTATACCAATCAACTTCTAAAATGTCATGTAAACCCGTTTTTTTTTGGGGGGGGGGGGCGAAATCGCTAAAGGGGGGCGAGGTAGGGGGGCGAGATCACTAGCCGGGGAGGGCGAGATCGCTAGCGATTTCGCCCCGGGGGGGCGAGATCGCTAGTGATTTCGCCCCCGGGGGGGCGAGATCGCTGTCACACCGGTACAGAAAATTCAGGTCCAGGTCTGGTTCAGGTCCAAAGGATCAGGTCCACGTCCGGACCTGAACCTGGACCTGATTCAGTATGACTCATACCAATGGCCCATTTCACTACAAAGAAATCTGTTTGGTGGAGTATTAGACTCACACTGGCGTTTTAAAATCCTACAACGCTATTTGCAACTGTGCAATTGGCTGTAAAATTTAGTAGTTAAAAGTTTAGTAGTTAAAAGTTACTATAAACTCTACTCTACTTCACTCTTGTTATTTTCTTCCACCTACACGCGCCAAAACGTGTGAATGCCTGATAAAATAATCTGTTAATTTCTTAATCGGTCCAACATCCGGTCCACTTAATTTTTTCAGGTCCGGTTTTTCTGGACCGGTCCGATAAGAAAAACCGGTTTTGTACCGGTACGCTGTACTGATAGCCCAGCCCTAGACGGGACTATTGCTGATTGACTCAAAAGTAAGGCCCAGCTAATTTTACTCGACGGTGAGTGAGCTTCTGAGCCAGCCGCGTTTGCGCTAGAGGTTATCATTGTGCAACCGGTTTTCTGGTGACTACTGTTAAGGTCTCATTGATATATTACTCCGCGAGTGGGTACCCTAAAAGAGATCCGAGCCAAAAATGAACGGCTGCACGGACGCATGTTTTAGCGGTGAGAAATTCCCTTTTAGCCAGCGGAACTGATCGCAAAAGTTAGATTGGTGAAAACTTATTTGTAACTGAAGACATTAGCAGGTAAAGTTTTGCGGCCGCGCGCTAGGTCGGAGGTACACAGTCGTGGGTTCTGAGTGGTGCGGTTGTACACTAGCAGCGAAAAAGTGCCTTTTGTGGGGATTGGCTAATCGTAGTTTGTAATTGCTATAAAAAAAGTTCCTACGTATAGTTTACGTTGGCAATTTTTTCCCACGATATAGGGTAAATGTGCTCGACATAGACTGAAAAATCTGCTGAAATTTCACGTAGCTTCATTATAAACGCGCCCATTTAAACCACGAATTATAACATAGAAGTCTATGGGAAGAAGAAACTCATCAATGAGACCTTAATTTGACAGCCTCCTTCCCAGACTTCGAGCGGCCATGGCCTTTATTTCATGGGGGCACTGTTTCGCTCGTTTCAAAGTTGGCTAATCGCCAGCGCCTCAAATATAAAACCACCAGCCCCTCCCGAAATCTGCGAAGAAAGCTACTGTTTGACCTGTCAGATGAAACACCCGACATTAATGGTGGCCATAAACTGATTCGTCTCACTTCAGCGCAGACTCGTGTCTACTATGGACGGGTTTATGGTTCATAGTGGATAAACAACGTCACCATATATTCATCAACATATACTTGTGTATACATCCGTATATATTCATATAGACGTCATTATATATCTTTAAATCAACATGATTTATATAAATGTCATCATGTACCCATATATACATCAATATATACCCACTTACACATGCTCGTATATAAATTAACATATACATATACGTCATCATATACTCATATATACATCAACATGTATACATGTATACATCGATTTCATGGCTTTCTACGGGCGTTTATTGTGTGTAGGCGGGGCCTGTTCTTATGCCTATCGTGTTACTGTACTTTTGTACTGTACTTTACTGTATTACTGGTAACGATTTCTGTATAACAGATAACGATTTGTGTGTCAGTTAAAGTAATCTCTTCATTATTTTGTCATTCTCATCCTTCAGATGTTCCCAACGTGGACAACGAAGCCAGGCTGCACCCCCGATCACCGCAGTTCTCCCGCCGAGTTCGCGAACTCATCGACGACTGTTGCTTCAACGTCTGCTCCTTCGACACTCTGGAGAGCTACTGCACTCCCTGGGCGGAAACACCCGAACCCAACCCGAACGACGCCGAGGACGCCGCGGAAATTCCCGAGGGGGAGACGACGATCTCGGCAAAGTTCGAGAGTGACCACGTGACCAGAGAACGAGACTCTCGCAATGGAGTCTTGTCATGACCTTGGCTAGCGGTGACCTTGGTTGTTCGAAAGTCCACAAATGGAGACAACCTTCTGCGTAGTGTTACAGAGTTTATAAACATTAGGACTTCATGTCCGGGCTGCTTTACAAATGTTTAAAAGATATAACGTTACAAGCCAATCAGTGTTGGATAATTACTATAAAATTACTACTTATATCACCCAAACTTTCAAAGTGAGGCCGCCATCTTTGCAGACGATATGTAGCACACCATTCACAATTTCTTTCTGTAATAAGAGCCGTACGATTTATTGCCGAAAATTTGCTACTGCTACATATATGTCCGACATATTTACCTACAAGCTTTTTCTAGACTTGAAAGTTTTCCACAAATAGTGTTAGTCAAAAATGGCAGGTACATATGTATGTGCGCTTACAAAGTGCCACTATTCACAAGCATGCTTGAAGCTATAAGTATATATATGCACCGCCGCTATTTGTTTGTTTGAATTGTGGAACAAGCCTTCGTTTACATATCAAATATCACGGTCGATGCAACGATCAAAACATATCTTCTTGACAAACTTCTTTGTGGAAACTTGGAAAGAACAGTAACGTTAACATGTACCAGCTTTGTGTAATTCATGCACTTTTATATCCATATACGTTGTGACATATAAAAAGCATAGTAAAATAGAAACATACATATCATACAGAAATCCACTTCCGAAAATAGTTTCATCAGGTTGGTAGAATATAGGATGAAGGAGAATTCTTTGTACACAACCAGTGAGTACTTACATAGCTTACGTTTCGATGTCTCTCAGACACCTTCGTCAGAGCTTCTAACTGGAGTTCTGCTTCTCACCGCTATATGTAGCTATATAAGCCACGTTTGGGATTGTTTTCTCACCGCAAAAGCGCCACCTACATCGGCTACATATAGCGGTGAGAAGCAGAACTCCAGTTAGAAGCTCTGACGAAGGTATCAGAGAGACATCGAAACGTAAGCTATGTAAGTACCCACTGGTTGTGTACAAAGAATTCTCCTTCATCCTAGAAATCCACTTTTTGAATTTTTGTAAGTTAAACCGAAAGGGGTATTATTAATTTCTAATTGATTGTTCAGTGCCATATACAGCATATACGTCGTCAGCTTATATAGTATGTTGCTTTTGATATTATTGTCACCCAGTAAGATTTAAAGTGCGTATAATCTCAGCAATCTTTTATCTTAGGTCATGTTGATTTTATTATATGGATGGCATCTTCTGAGAACCTCAGAAGAACTCGTGCGAAAATAATCTTTTTTTAAAGTGGGCAAAATGTTGCCATCATCTATAAAATACAGCGGCTGAATTGGTCAGAAAGGCTGGAAAATTACTACAAATACAAAGTATGGTATACCTAAAAATGAATTCTTTAAAATTGACTTTGGCATGCGACGAAATTTGTATCGCGTTTTACAATCTTGTTTGGCTATATAGTAAATCTTTGACTATTTTGAAGTTGTTTGCAGTTGAACTATTTATAGTATTTGTCGAAACCTTCTTTTGGTTTGGTAATGGACAAATTTATGCACGCTGAATGTTATCCAATAATCGAATCAGCACGGTCTTAATGCTAGTTCTCCTTTATCCGTGGGGTAACTTATATCCGTTGTATTTAAAAGCAAGTTGTTTACGGATATCAAGTCAACGGACAATGGTTTCTAGTTGAAATATTTCGATGAAGGTTAGACATCCAGGTAATAAGATACGCCAAAAAGTAGTTACTCAAGCAACTGGATATGGTTTTGAAACGGTCAGACGTTTCGGATAGAATCCACTATCCTTCGTCAATCGTCAGTGACACTGGAGTGATCAGGAAGAAACAGGTCTTTTATACTCTAACTATGAATGAAGACAATTTCAGATGTCCAATAGGAAACGTTGTAAGATAAGTTGAAATATTGTCAAAATGTAGCAGTTTGAAAACACTGTCCGCTTATTTGATATCCAAAATACTCTGCGTTTACAAACAACGGATATAGGTTACCCTGTGGATAATGGTTAGCTAACGTTATATGGTCATTGTCACCCAGTAAGATTTAAAGTGCACAAGTTAAACGCTAGATTTTTGTTGGTCACAGAAGATGCTGCAATTATTACTACTCCAGAAATGCTGGCTAAATAAAGTAGGAAAGTACAAGTTTGTCTCGCGTGTGAGTCCATCATAAGCTTGTTTTCGTTATCCTTACTGCACTGGAAAGGCCGTTATGCGTTTATGCCTAAGTCGTCTTCATATATATCCAGAAATACGAAGAAGCGATTTAAGTTTAGATAGCAGTTGGTAGGTATTTGACTTAAGACTTTTAAAATCTGCGTTATCTTAATTGCTACTACCAATAGTACCGGGACATGTGTAAATTGCGGAAGCGGAGAGTTAACTAAATTGATGCGAACGTTAAAAGTAGCAGTAAAATCATACTAAAATTGTGTTGGAAGAAACCGCACTAGCTACGCATAACATTCATCCATCGTCAGTGCTCATGCAGTCATTCAATTTGACACTAAACCCACTCATTCATTAAGAGTATCGCAGTTTACACAATACTACCACAGTTAAGACAACAGGTTTTAACGCGTTGTGGCATAATTTATTCACGTTCAGATCTTAATATAAGATTCAATTCTTCTCATTCAATTGTAGAAGGCATTTTAGGTAGGGCATTGTACTATACAATATTTACAAGGCGTTCGACTATTCGTTTACGTCATTTATTCGTGCGGTTACGTCATCAAATCGTGTTGCGCGGAAATCTCGAAGGAAGGTTGGATGTGATCACGTGACTCCATCGAACAGTCGAACTTCTGCCATGACCTGAAAAAAAATAAGAAACAATGTCACAAAAGTCCTTGAACAAGCAGAAATTCATCGTTTTTGTCAAAATGAGTTCAGCAAACTTACTGGAAAAATACATATATTGCGGTAAAGCAAAAAAGCCGATTCGTTGCTTAAAAATGGACATTGGAAATATTGTTTAAACTTAATTCCAAATGTAACGTTTTCGCAAAGAAATGAGGAAATTTTGAAAAAATTTACCTTCTACGATTTGGGAACGAGAGTCTCGTCCACGTCGTCGAAGAGGATCATGGGGGCTGGAGCAGTCACGTGATACAGGGCTACGCCTGGTGTCGTAGCGAGGTCGCGACGCCGCCTACCGGCCGTAGCACAACCTGCAGATGAGAATAAAAAGATTAGGCATGGTTGCAACGATATAGTGAAACTTTTGTATCCTTTTTACAGCTGTCGTAACAACGTTGTTGCTTTGCTACGTTGAAGGGTGGTTATATGCAAGGACTTCTACAAAATTAATGCTATAAGAGGCAAAGCAAAAGACAATGAATGTATTTTGCATACATCTTAAAGTAATGAACGTTGTGGAACGAGGTACTGTGTTTAAAAAGAGCAGTTAGGGATAGACACCGTAGATATTATCTACAGACCTGTGCTTTGGATTAAGAAATGAAAATTAGCTCTTCGAGAAGCTGCATGTTCGCTCAAATCTTGCAAGAATCTAAGAAAGTCACTAATGTCTTTAAGACGTGGTCTGACCTTGTGAGCAGCGGTTGCCGACAGCGGAAGACTTGCAGATGAGAACGTCAGCGTGCAGGTACACCTTGGGGTAGTCCGTGGCGAACTTGAAGGCCTGGAAACCGAACCTGATGACGGCGTGGTTCGGAGCAGGGTACACCACGTAGGTCGGGTCAACTCCGCAGCTGAAGGGAGGAAAGACAACATGAACCGGTTAAGACTTTTTCCAAACTATAGTTTTTGATTTGTATATAGGCCAGGAAGGCCGTTTTAAACACGGACGAGCGAAACGGTTGTACTTGAAGACAAGTTACTTTACGTTTACCTGTGATGCACCAAAGTTGTGGAACTCCACAGACATGGAGTAAAAAAAGAAGTAAAAAGGCATTTTATTTCTACGATTACAACGCTCAAGTGCAAATGATTTTCATAGCCGATGCCAAGGGTTTGCATATAGATGTCAAAGCAGATACAAGGACGCTACACGTCATTTTCTGGCAGCCGTTTTGTTGGGTCTTCAATAATATCGGAAATTTGCAAAGATAAGTAACTTAACTTGAGAAGCCGAGAAAGCAATCTAACAGAAAGTGACGAAGATATGAAATGACAGCACTGACCCATTGTTGATGATGTCATAAAGGGGCCCGCCGGTTCGCGCCGTGGAGGGCGTGGCCTCGCCAGTCAGGACCAGGATGCTCAGGTCGGGGTCAGAGGCCAACAGCTGGACTTCAACGTACACCTGTCAAGGACAAGAGGTCAAGGTTAACAAAAGTTAATAGAATAAAACCAATTTTTAAACTGAAAACTACTTGCAGTGACAATAGGCTGGACTCTTTATAGTAGTTGGAAATAAAGTAAAAAGTTGTTACAGAAATGGTTTTTGAAAGTCAGAAAGATACAAAGAACTATGCAACTGGAATGTTCACATTTTCTTTGCATGTTATCAATTTTATGAGTGGCCCATTCACATTCAGAGAACAGCTTTGAAACCTTAAAATTTCGTCGAAGCGCAAGGGCTTTAGGCGTGGTCCAATCCACAATGCAGATACCATCTCTGAAGCTCTAGGGGAGATTTTGGCAACGCACAAGGAGCGGAGCGATCCGTACCTGTTCGCAGACCCGGTAGGTGACGGGGTACGGCTTGAAGCTGGTGCAGACGCTGTCCGTGCAGAAGTGCATGATCACGTTAATGTCACCCGTACCGACGGCGGAGTACCTAAGGGGAAAGCGAAAATAAAGATTGTATCAAACCGTTCGGTTATAACGAATAGAACGAATAGCGTGTTCTTAAGCTGCCAGGGCAGGGTTGATGTAAGGCATTGATACCAGAGCCAACCCTGTGTGGGAGAGTGACAACTAAATGGAAGTTTGAACTCGATGCCAAATAGCTAAGATTTAGTTCGTAGAATCATTGTTAGCGTTTGAAGAATAATTAGCTGACAAAAGGCTGTTATAGCGATGAAGGCGAAATTCCATTCTCTCAATTTGAAACAATACGGTACACATAGTGATGTTGCATCGAAGCAAAATGGCTCATTGAAAAAGTAGATTATGATTTAGAATGTAAAAAACATTTGGATTGCAAAATTAACCGGTAAAAATACATGTTACAAACGACCAAGAACCAGAGTTTTGTTATCATGGCAACGCATTTGTCAGAAAACCCAATGACGGGAAGTCTTACATTTCGGGAACCTGTATGGGGTCGAAGTCTCCGGACACCTGGAGTCTGCGCGGGATCTGGCACTGGATTCTCATCTCGAACCCGCAGTCTCGGATAATCTCGCCGGCTCTCGCGAGAGACTCGTCCGTCACCATGTTGTCGTAGATGATGTAGTCAGGTGTTTCCTGAAATGTTACACAAAAAAGTTAAAAAGGAGATCGTTAAGAGATGACATCACAATGAAAGAAAATTGTGAGTTCTTTTAGCCTTTGGTACGACGAGGTAAGCAGCATATATTTTGCACCACCTAGCGCGCCTGACTGGATACTGCAGTACTTCAGGCAATTCTACCATAATAGATACGTGCTCCGACCAAATCCAGTACAATGTTAGTCAGACTAAATACAACTCCAAATATTGAAAAAAGAAATGCCATCCATAAATAACGATGTTTGAAGACAGCAAAAAGGTGTTGACGTGAAAAACGTCAAGAAAAAGTTGAAGCTAACGTGAAAAAAAAAACCTAAGAAAAGTGAAAAGAAAATTATCCGAAAAAACCCCACTCACGTAAGACGTGGTCCCGCAGCTGTTGAGAGGCGACTTCATGATCATGTGCGTGCCGTTACTGGTGGCGCGGCAGGCCGGGTCCACGAGCCGCAGGTTGGAGGTGCGCACTTTCGGGAAGGACGAGGCGGCCAGGTCGATCTCCAGAGTACTGTCGGAGCAGGAGACTTCCACACTTGGTGGAGGGGGAGGCGGTGGTGGTGGGGGAGGAGGCAGGATTGGTCCAGGAGGGGGAGGAGGAGGTGGAGGAGGAGGGGGTGGAGGAGGCGCCGGAGCGGGTGGAGGAGGGAGTGGCTGAGGAGGAGGGGGAGGTGGAGGAGCCGGAGCCGGTGGGGGAGGAGGGGGTGGAGGAGGCGCCGGAGCGGGCGGGGGTGGAGGAGGAGGGAGTGGCTGAGGAGGAGGGGGAGGTGGAGGAGCAGGAGCAGGAGCGGGTGGTGGAGGGGGAGGGGGAGCCGGGGCCGGAACTGGATACGGTGCAGGGGCTGGTACGGGATATGGAGCGGGGGCCGGAATCGGTGCAGGAGCTGGAACTGGGGCCGGGGCAGGGGGAGGTGGGAGTGGTTGTGGCGGGGGAGGGGGAGCCGGGGCCGGAATTGGTGCCGGAGCAGGAACGGGATATGGGGCGGGGGCTGGAATTGGTGCAGGGGCAGGAGCTGGTACGGGATACGGAGCCGGGGCTGGAGAGGGTACTGGGTACGGTGCCGGGGCCGGTACGGGATATGGTGCCGGGGCCGGAACAGGATACGGCGCCGGGGCTGGTACGGGATACGGTGCTGGGGCCGGAACTGGATACGGAGCCGGTGCTGGAGAGGGTACGGGATAGGGAGCCGGGGCCGGTACGGGATATGGTGCCGGGGCCGGAACAGGATACGGTGCTGGGGCCGGAACAGGATACGGTGCTGGGGCCGGAACAGGATACGGCGCTGGGGCCGGAACTGGATACGGCGCTGGTGCCGGAACTGGATACGGCGCTGGTGCTGGTACGGGGTACGGTGCTGGGGCCGGAACTGGATACGGCGCTGGTGCGGGGTACGGTGCTGGGGCCGGAACTGGATATGGCGCTGGAGCTGGGGCCGCTGAAACGAAAAGATAACAAGTTCGTTTGTTAAATCATCTGTGGGTGAATACGGAACGGAGCATTTTCATCTGAATTATCAAATTCAGACTTACATGATTTGATATGAAACCATTTTGAAGGGAAGCAGTTTTGTAAAGGCCAAACTTCGCTACATGGCTTACTGACGGAATAGCAAGTGAATTTGGAAAAATGCACAGAACAGGTTTAAGGTGATAAAGGTGACCACTACTCACGAAGTACGGGTGCAGGCAGAGCGAAGATGTCCGCCAGCAGCGCGCTGATGATGCCTGAGAGCGCGCTGAAGTCGCCCACGTGGAAAACCTTCCCAGTGGACCCCGCGATGGCCTGCAGCTGCGCGTTGTACGACGCGTCGTTCATCAGACCGATCCCGATGGAGTACAGCACGATGCCCTGGGGACGAGGGAGAACAACTCGGTTGATGAAAGTCGAATGAGAATGTAGGATAAAGATACAAATATGGATGGATTAACAAATATGGATGGATTAAGAAACTTGAGAACACAAGTATTAAAAGACAGGGACCTAAGTTACAGCACGATGTTCAAGTAGTGACAGCAAAGAACTTGGTTTTGTTTTAAGGATAACAACAAATATCAAGATTTTAAATTGGAAGTTATTAAAAATTTCCAGACACTGAAATATTGAAACAAGGACCGAAATATTAAAAACACAGGGACCGGAAGCTGCAATTTTTTTATTTTTTTTTATTTTTTATTCAAACATTTAAGCAGAAATACAGAGTGACAAAAGGGGGCGCACTCAAGTGCAAGACTTATTTTGACGCTACCCCTTACATAAAAAAGCATACATATTTTACAAGCAATTTGAAATGTTAAATGACAGTTTTTAAAGATGTCAAGTTTTAACTCTTATCCAATAGGAGCAAAAAGCGGAAGGAAAGAATATTTCATCTACCAGTACTTGGTACTTACCGCTTGTTGCGCAGAGCGGGAGGCGTGTCCGATATCCATGGCGCCGATGGAAGTCTTGCCGTCCGTGATCACTATGCCAACGTGACGTATATCCGGTCGGATAGGGGCTGCAGAGAAACCAATAACAAAGTTACAACCTTTACTTGCTTGACAAGGTCAAATCAGCTGCAAAGGCTATCTAACGTAAGGGTTAAAAAGAATCAACACTGCAAACTTGAAAACGTACAGTTGGGCAATGTATGGATATTTAACTAGTCGCCATTTTTAACCTGATCGCAAAACGTTTAAAAATCGAATAACTGGTTTAATTTGTTACTGATTTTTTCAGGATTCTGTAGTTAAGGAACGAACAGTTGAGAATATTAATCCTGTGCCAAAAAAAAGCAAGGTCAAAGTTGAGCAGAGGTCGTGACCTTGCCGAGCATGAAACAAGGTCAAAGTTAGTAAAAGGTCGTGACCTTACCGAACATGTAGTCCTTAGCGAACATGATGGCCTCCCCGGTGTAGGTTCCAGGTCCGTCCATATAAGGAATGGCGCAAATGGCGGCGTCCACACCGGCGTTGTTATAGTTATCCTCCAGGCCGAACTCTTCTCGGTTCTCGTAGGCAAACTGCATAGCGCCGACCCTGGGAAATAGAACAAAGGTTTAAAACATCTGACTGATCAAAGATAGTTTGCAACTGGTAGCATTTCAGAAGGAAGCGCTGCGCGAAAATCACTATGTAGCATCTAAACAAAATTTAAGTTAAAGCCAATTTGATAGAACAGCATATACAGGTTTTAGGCACAGGAAAAGTTGCAGTCTAGTTGAATTGACTGGAACTTAAAACCATTACACTAATCTTTGAGGACGACGAAAAGTGAAAATACTTGGGTACAGCAGCAAAGTTAAGTCTTGTTGAATCGAAAGCAAATTTATCGATTTAAGTCAATCCTTGAGCAGGTTCAATGTACAAAATCAGTTTGAATTGTATGAAAAAAAATGGTTTAGTACACTGACCTAAATGAGGTAAGAGACACGGTAAGACCATCGACCAACTGCCGCATGAACTTCTTGATCTCCTCGAAGTTGAAGGTGCCGATGCTGGCCGAGCCGTCGGTGATGAACACCATGTCTGCCCGCATGGCTCCGCCCGTCACCCGCCCGGTCGGCATGTAGGACCTGGTCGCAGCGTTGCCCCTGTCGAACGGGGGCACGGTCAGGATCGTCAGTTCTGGAGAGAAAAGTTGAATTTCGTTAAAGACAAAGAAGCTGTCTCTTCGACTTAAGTTGAAGACTTCAGTACTTGACATACAATGATAGTAGTTAACATTACATGAGCGTTAGAAAGGATCGCGGATAATATTCAGTGATTCTGGGAGCAAATGTGTAGATTTTGATTACCTCAGACAAATGGCTGTCTCTTCAACTTTTACGTGTAAGTAGAAGACGATCCAGTGTATATACAATAGACATTACATGAAGAACCGCGGACAACGTTCATTGGGACAATAAAATTTAAATCACTTGTTGTTTCTGGTTTTCGTTTATATGTCAAAGAATCAAGGCAGCTCAAATCTCATAGCTTTTGTAAGGTCAGAATCAAAAATTCCATTCTTACGTATTCCATTGTTTCCATATTCTGGATGGGGCTTTGAGCAATTTGTTGCAAACATGTTTCCAGATAGGAAATCGGCTGTCGATATGTACAAACGATTTAAAGCAACGTAGCCTGGTTACCAAACCCCAGCCCGATCTCAAGTATCTATCGTGCATGGGTCTGGCAGGATGATATAGGAACTCTTCTCAATTTTGCCCCTTATAGTGGGCAAAAAACTCCACCAATAGAACAGTAGCAGGATCAGCAGGAGGTAATGACACCCTACCATGATTGGTTAAAGACCCCCAACTGTATTTTTTGAATCCATAACAGTGACCACTAAGTACCTGATTCGCTACTGTGATAGCCTGCTGACCAACTGTGGTGTGTTGTAGCTGGCTACCTGTGGTGTGAGTGGTCATCAATCCTAGGTTCTCCTCCCTCTGATAACCTTTCTACAGCTATCTTGCCAGACCCCAACACGAAAGATATTTGAGGTTGGAGTATGGTATCCAGGCTAAAAGCAACGAACAGCAATGCCTAAACTTTCAGTTCTAGGCAAACAAGTTTTACTTACGGTCGCATTTCTTCTCTAGGTTATCTCGACATTGGCTGGGCGGGCATGCGCAGTTCTGCGACGGCCGGTCAGCTTTGCAGCTGGCGCAGCGACAACCTCGGTCTCCAGGGTAACCCAGACCAGCACACAGATCTGGGAACGAGATGTAAACAGTGCGTTATCGTCTGCAGGTAAGATCTGAGGGAATTTGTACGTTTAACTGGGCCCGTAAAAAAACAATCTTACTTGGAATTAAACAAAATAAACTAGAAGGGTAATGCATAAAAGCAAATGCTGATTCAACTCCCAATATTCAGTTTTGGCTTTTCGTGAAAGTTATATGAAGTTTTAATGTGAGGTTTCTAAAGCTACATTGTGTTTCATTCAAAACGTAGACAACGAAATAGTAGCACGTTCATGAATACGGAGGATGCCATTGAAATGCTCCGGAAGTAGTTGTTACACTGAACATATTAACATTAAATAGAAACTACTGCCGTGTGACACGTTAACGTTGTGGGATACGAAACGACAATAGAACCAGTGAACTAGTGTAAAGTTACCTTCGCATCCCCGTTCGTCCGAGCCATCATTACAGTCCCTCCTGCCGTCACACCGCCAGGCGGCGGAGATGAAGTCTCCATCCGGGCACCTGGACAACGTTACCATGGAAACCGTTACCATAGAAACAACCTTTGACTTAACCACATATGTTTGTTATGGATGTACAACTATGATGAGGCAAGGAAATGTATGACGCTGTTACACAAGATCAGTACAGAATTAAGTCATGTGACGGAGACTGAAAAGTTAAATATATGGCAAGCAAGTAATGATACGAACGTGTAGAGAAGATTCAATTAACTTACTGTTGAACTGGTTCGTCTGGTTGGTCTTCACCGCTTCCTTCTTCTCCCTCTTTCACTGAAACGGAGACAGAACTTAAGTTCGTATTGGTGAATACAGATTAAAAGGTGGAAATTAAGCAAAGTTTGTAACAGTGGATTATTAGTGATGGAATGAGCCAGAATGACTACATGAATGAGATGCATTACAAGTATATATCTACGGGTTTTTAATACTGAAAATCCAGTAGTGCAGATTTTCATTCAGTGAGACTAATGACAGAACAGGTTTAGATGGTAGTCCGAATGATAAATTGTACAATAGATTTCCTGACCGCTCCCATGTTCTAACCAGTAGAGGGTACTCAATAAAGGAAGTCATAAAATGCTAAAATGTTACTGCCTAACATCTGCTTGGAGGTTAACTTCAAAGAGCAGGGCCATCTCCAAGCAGATGTTAGAAGAGATCTGAAAATTTCCTGACCGCTCCCATGTTCTGACCAGTGGAGGGTACCCAGTACATGACTCTACAAAATGCTATAATGTTACTGCCGAACATCTGCTTGGTCAAAGTGTACGGCCATCTCCAAGCAGATGTGAGGAGGAGACATCTAAAGATTTCCTGACCGCTCCCAATTTCTGACCAGTGGAGGGTGCCCAGTAAATGAAGCCATAAAATGCTATCATGTTACAATACAGAAAGTCGCTTTAAATTGTATAAATACAAAAAGTTAAAAAGAAAAAGTAGACAAACCGTCCCCGGGTAATCCGCTGCCCTCGCCAGATGCCTCAACTTGGTCATAGCCATAATAGCCATAGCCGCCATAAAACTTCACTGTAAACGAAAACGAACAATTGTTTTGTCACAAAGGTGCAGTTTAGAGAAAGCTGTAACATTTGGTACCAACCCTGCAGTAAGGGGGTGACCAATAACTGGACAATGCAGCGAGACATCGAGACAGCTGGCGGCACCATGGCTAGCTGCCGAGTTGGGTGATGCAGACTAATGGCGGCTACTTTACGGTACTTGGTATTGTATACGACAGCAATGATAACGTTAAGATTTTGCACGAAATTCGGTTCTGATCGTGTTGAAACGTTCGTATTTATTTAGTAAATGTGGAAAGGTATGGAGGTAGAAGCCTACTCACGAGAATTTTCACAAATGGAAAAAAAAATCCATGGAAACTTACCGTCGCCAGGGAATCCGCCAAACCCGCCGGTCTCGCCGCTTCCTTCATCACCGGATCCTTCTTTGACTGATGAAGAAAAAATACAGGCACAAGTTGAGTTTGGAGACATGCAAATGCTACTAGACTCCGTTAAAGTACAAATATTTCTAATTGGAGATCATTGATATGTGTGAACAACGCGAGATGTATTCGTGAGTAGCGTAGAGTTTAGTTTACACAGACTAACAAAAACAGCAGAGGGGATTTCAGAATTAGACCGTTACCTTCTCGGTTAAGAACAAAATAGGCGCAGGTTTGAGTGAGACATGTAAATGCTACTCGACTCCGTTTAGGCACCTATATTGCTTGTTGGAGATCATTGATATACGCGAACATCATGAGATGTATTCTTGAGTGTAGTGAGTAGGTTTTTACTCTACGCAGACGATACAAATACAGAAGAGGGGTTATAAAATTAAGACTTTACCTTCTCCGGGGAATTCACCACTGCCCTCTCCTGATGACTCAGTAACTGGTTCTCCCAAAAACTTGACTGAAAGGGGAAAAAGAACCAATGATGACTGGTTTGTGGCGGATGGCAGTTCAAAAGATGTACTAGAGTTTACAGAAAGTAGTAACTTCCCTCAACCAAGCAAGAAACCTGTAGAAAAGACGTGGCTAACTGGACAATGGGGCGAGACCTTTCAGGAAATAGTTGGTGGCAGTACGAGTGGCAGCTGAGTATGGTTGATGCAGAATAATTTAGTGAAAGTACTCAGTACATACAGCATACACGACAATGGTAATGGGCAATGCATTTGCTCTTCAATATTCTAAAGTTTAGATTTCGCATGAAATAACTCTTTAGTTCATGCTAAATTGTTGTTATTTAGTGAGTACGAACAGCAACTTGGATCATTTGTGAAAATCACGTAGTATCAAAGCAGTTGACGAATGGCTAAATATTCATCGAAACTTACAGTCGCCAGGGAATCCTTCGAAATCGCCAGTCTCGCCGCTTCCTTCGCCGGAGCTTTCTTTAACAGAGAAAATGCAGAAGGCATGAAATGTTAGAATCCGTTCAAGTACAAATAGTTTTGAGAACAATGATATACATGGAATAGTTTTAACAACGCATGGACAAAATGGGTTGAAATAATTCAGTCAAAAGCAAGATTTCAATTCCCGAGGCCATCGACAAATTTAATTCTACGGTGGCTAGGTCTATTTGATTCAATCAATTAACTCTAAAAGATAAGATGCTAAATTGCACATGTTAGACATACTACATGTGCCAAATCTAGCTTAAAGCAAACCTACAAATACAAGGAATGATAAATGTCATTTACAATAAATCATACTAGTACTTTTATAGAATTGCAAAATAATTAAACTAAATAATTGGAGACTGTTCGTACCTTGTCCAGGGAATTCTATAACGACGGTTTGTCCTGATCCTTCTCCCGAGCTCTCGTCTCTCCGGTCGTTGCTGTTTAAGACGTGGTCGTCGCTGTTTAAGGCCTGTGCGTGTAGCAGTCTGTCCACGTCACGTGTCTTCACCAGTCGGGTCAGCATGGCGCGGAGCTCGTCCTCGTCGATAAAGTCCCGAGCTTTGCTGCCTGCAAGGGGACAAAATCATACAATGATGTTGCAAGGTTAATGAAATGAGACAACTAGATGCAACGTTTGGAGTTCAGATGTTTGTTTGGGCGACATTGGACGATGTTTCTCCAAAGACATTTCCCCAAACTATCCCCAAACAACTAAAGACTTAAGACAGCTATACTTCTAGAAGGTAGACAAACTCTTCCTACAAGATACTGGACGACACACGACAGTTTTAAACGTATTGGAACAATCAAATCTATTTGTATATCTTCAGTTTCTGACAAGTTTTCCGAGTCAGGCACAGTTTCAGGAGCTTAAGACGACGTTTAAAAAAATCTTTTTGGAAGTTAAAACTGCGCCACGACACCACAGTGCAAGAATGACACTACAAGAGCTGAGAAATATTATCAATCAAATGCTGACGGTACATCTAAAGTTTCTGATGTTTACAAGTTCAGACACGACAAATGTTTCAGGTTTCTCACCTCGTGCAGGACGACGATTGAATACAATTTTCTGCCTTCGAAAGTTAAGAAAAATACTACGCTGCTATGTTACAAGACCACAAATCAGTTAAGACACTAGAGAATTAGAGAACACAATTAGAGAAGACAATTAGAGAAACCTTACCTCGTGAGGGGTAGCCTATCGCCATTCCGAGACAGAGAAGCACACACGCGGCGCGTACAGCCCACATCGTGCCCGCCATGCTGGAGCACAAACACCTTCCTGGTCACCGCGCAGTAGGGAATGAACGAACCGGGAACTCGTGCCGCTTTTATAGGAGACACGAGGGGCGTGGTCCAGGTAGGTCTTTACCTCCTCACCTGGGGCTCTCACCTGTCTGATGCCTCACCTGGGCAGACTTACGTCATGAATATTCATCACTTTCATTTATCTGGTAACGAAATCAAATTCGAGATTGGATATTCATGATTGGTTGAATGAAGACCTTTATTGTACAATTTGACACTTTTCAAAAACAAAAAGGCTTTGACAAATACAGCATATACTACACATAAAAGCAATAGTAAAAATGCATGAGTAAATACTAATTTCGTAGAATGCTAAAGTCAATTGCAAACAATTTATTGTTCAGTATACCATACTTTGTGTGTGTAGTCATTTGTTCAGCCTTCCTGATCACCTAGATTTTATAAATAAAGGCAACAAGAGTGTTTCCCCTTCATGCAAGCAGACCCATCGGGTGTGATGCATGATGGAAATAATGTCTTAACTATTGGTTCCTATGGGATAACTGCTTAAGTTCCAGGTCAATTTTGGGGTCAAATAAGTGGAAGAATTTGGTTGCTAAGGATGAAAAATGATGAACAACTATTCACACACATGCTGCAAACATTGTTTCGGACCTCGGTTTCGTAAGAGCTACCCATTTTATGAAGGCCTTTTTTCAAGTCTTAAGTATGGGTTTCAATGGGATGATTAACGAAAATCAAAGGCCATTTTGATCGAAAGCAAATGGAAAAAAAAGTTGATAAGGCTATAAGTTGCCAAAAAAAGTATCCAGAAACGCATTGCAAAGGTAATTCATAAGCACATGTAAATATTTCTTAAGAGCTACCAAGTGGAAGTTTGTCCAATGGCTGTTCGCATTATAATGTGTTACACCTGGCTGTAACCTAATTTGAGGGTACACGCGGGTTAATGCTTTATAATGCAACTGCTCCCTTGTCCAAGTTCAGAACCAGAATACTCCCATCTGCAGTGCAGTATGGCTTTAAAGCATTGGCGGTAGGCCATCGAGTTTTTGTTCAAATCAATATTACTTTGCCGCATTAAAAATCAGATTCTATGACCTCAAACAGTGTGTACTCGTTCCACAGATGTTCCCGAGAATCATACACTAACACACACTGTGTTTTCGGTCCACTGAAAGATTCCTGAGAATAGTACACTTACACACACTGTGTACTCTGTCCATTGAAAGATTCCCGAGAATCATACACTAACACACACTGTGTTCTCGGTCCATTGGACGATTCCCGAGAATCATACACTAACACACACTGTGTTCTTGGTCCACTGAAAGATTTCCGAGAATGGTACACTTACACACACGGTGTTTTCGGTCCACTGAAAGATTCCCGAGAATAGTACACTTACACACACGGTGTACTCTGTCCATTGAACAATTCCCAAGAATTGAACACTAAAACTCACGCACTGTAAGTTAGTGTAACGGTAACTTGTTCCACTAAAAGATTCCCGAGAACAATACACTGGGTACTCCTGGGTCCACCGAATCATTCCCGAGAATCCTAAACTTACACACAATAGTACTATGTACTCGGTCCACTGCAAGATTCCCAAGAATCGTAGTTACATACACTGTGTACTCGGTTCACTGAAAGATTCGCGAGAATCGTACACTAATGGTAACACACACAGCCCGATCCACTGTTGATTCCAAAGAATATACGAACGGATGCCGAAATCACCTGAGCCGAACACCGATTTCCGAACGCTGTGTTGGCGTTAAATACAAAAGTGTGCTATCACCCATGATCAAAGTAAGGTAAACGAGTGCTTGAGTAATGCACACTTCAAACCTTAATGTGTGACAATAAAGATATCAAAAGCAACATACTGCATATGATGATGACGTATAATATTGCAGTTTGAAACCACCGCCCGTCGACATCATATCCGAAATGGATATCCTGTTTTTAAAAACAACGAATAAAAGTCACCCCCCAGACAAAGGTGAGTTAACGTTACTGTTCCTTATAAATTTGAGGTCGCTGGTCTGTGAAACCCTAATGAGGAAGTTAGTCAAGAAGATATGTATTAATAGTGTGATATTTGATATGCATGCAGTTCAGTCTTGAAAGTGACATTCGCGGTGATATGTTGATGAAGGTTTGTTAAAAAAATTTAAACAAATAGCGGCGCTGCATATACTTATAGCTTCAAGCATACTATAACCAGTCAATGATGCCACTTTGAAAACGCACATACATATGTATCTATGAGAACATATCGCATTTAATTAAATTTGGGGAGGAGGTGGTCCGATTAACGATGATAGCAGAAGAGTTTTAAGTCCGAAGAAAGCGTTTTTGTTCATTTTTTCAGTTAATGTGCTCCGCGACAAATATAGGTAGCATTAGCAAAGATTGAGCACAAATCGTACGGCCCTGATTACAGGAAAAAAAACGGTGAATGACGTGCAACTTATCGTCAGTTAAGATGGCGGCCCAAGTTTGGATGACGTCGATAGTAATGAGAGTTACTATCAAACACTGATTGGATTGGATATATTTTTTTAAACATTTATAAAGCAGCCTGGACATGTTGTTCTAATTTTTATAAACAATACTATGCAAAAGCTTAAGGTTGTTTCTGATGAGTCTGCCTTTGTGGACTTTCGAACAACCAAGGTCGCCGCTTGGCCAAGGTCATGACAAGACTTCATTGCGAGAATCTCTTTCTCTGGTCATGTGGTCTCTCCCGAACTTGGAGATCGTCGATTCCCCCTCGGGAATTTCCGCGGCGTTCTCGGCGTCGTTCGCGTCGGGTTCGGGTGTTTCCGACTACGGAGTGCAGTACCTCATTCATAGTTAGAGTATAAAAGACCTGTTTCTTCCAGATCTCTTCAGTGTCACTGACGAAGGATAGTGGATTCTATCCGAAACGTCTGACCGTTTCCAAAACAATATCCAGTTGCTTGAGTAACTAATTTTTGTTGTATCTTATTACCTGGATGTCTAACCTACATCGACGTGTCCAGGTGATTGCATCAGACAGGTGAGAAGCCCAGGTGACGTGCCGACCACCTGGACCACGCCCCCTGTGTCTCCTATAAAAGCGGCACGAGTCCCCGGTTCGTTCATTCCCTACTGCGCGGTGACCAGGAAGGTGTTTGTGCTCCAGCATGGCGGGCACGATGTGGGCTGTACGCGCCGCGTGTGTGCTTCTCTGTCTCGGGATGGCGATCGGCTACCCCTCACGAGGTAAGGTTTTTTCAAACAGTTGTAGTTTCTTAGCTGATATTTGTGGTCTCATAACATTAGAGCGTAGGTTGTTAGCTTTCTAAGCTACAAAACTATGTTAAACCACAGTCTGGGCTGCTGAAATTGTGCTCATTCGAAAAGCATCCGACTAAAACATATCAGAAACTTTGTTATTCATGTAGGTAAGGTTTATCAAACAGTTATAGTTCCTTTCTTGCACTGTGGCATTGAAGCGTAGTTTAACTCTTTGAAGAGATTTCCCGTCTATGTAACGATGTAGCTTTGATTATTCCCGAGATACGTTTAAAACTGTTGTGTAGTATCTTGCACGAAGAGTTTGTCTACCTTCTATAAGTAAACTGTTTTCTGTCTTGAGTTGTTTTGGTATTGTTTGGACGATGTTTCTCTAGAAAACATCGCCCCAATGTTGCCCAAACTGTTACAAAGTTACCAATGTTGAATTTATTTGTCTCTCATATCGTTAAATTTACAACATCCTTGATTTAACCTTGCAGGCAGCAAAGCTCGGGACTTTATCGACGAGGACGAACTCCGAGCCATGCTGACCCGACTGGTGAAGACACGTGACGTGGACAGACTTCTACACGCACAGGCCTTAAACAGCGACGACCACGTCTTAAACAGCAACGACCGGAGAGACGAGAGCTCGGGAGAAGGATCGGGACAAACCGTCGTTATAGAATTCCCTGGACAAGGTAGGATGGACTCCAATTATTTGGTTTAATTATTTTGCAATTCTATAAAAGTACTAGTATGATTTTATCGTTAAATGACATTTATCATTCCTTGTATTTGTAGGTTTGCTTTAAGCTAGATTTGGCACATGTAGTATGTCTAAAGTGTGCAATTTAGCATGTTATCTTTTAGAGTTAATTGATTGAATCAAATAGACTTCTGGCCAACGTAGAATTAAATTTGTCGATGGCCTCGGGAATTGAAATCTTGCTTTTGACGAATTATTTCAACCCATTTTATCCATGCGTTGTTTAAACTATTCCATGTATATCATTCCTCTCAAAACTATTTGTACTTGAACGGATTCTAACATTTTCATGCCTCGTGCATATTTTCTCTTCATCAGTTAAAGAAAGCTCCGGTGAAGGTAGCGGTGAGACTGGCGGGTTCGAAGGATTCCCTGGCGACTGTAAGTTTCGATGAATAGTTTGCTATTTGTTAACTAATAACTACGTGAGTTTCTACCTCCGTACTGCTGTCGGCACTCGCGAAATGAATACCAACACTTGAACACGAACTAAGGAGGAATTTCATGCAAAATCTTCACACTTTAGAATATTGAAGAGCAAATGCATTGCCCATTACTATTGTCGTATATGCTGTACTCAATACTATTAGTACGTTATTCTGCATCAATCCTACTCAGCTGCTAGCTATTTCCTGAAAGGTACGGCTCCGTTGCCTAGTTATTGGGCAGCCACGTCTTGTCGGCAAGTTTCTTGCTTGGTTGTGAATGTTGGCAGCAAGCGCTACTGCTTTCTCTACACTCGACTGCATCTTTAAACTGCCATCGGTGACAAAGCATTCAACATTGGTTCTTTTTCCCCTTTCAGTCAAGTTTTTGGGAGAACCAGTTACTGAGTCATCAGGAGGGGGCAGTGGTGAATTCCCCGGAGAAGGTAAAGAGTCTTAATTTTATAACCCCTCTTCTGTATTTGTATCGTCTGCGTAGAGTAAAACCTACTCACTACACTCAAGAATGCATCTCGTGCTGTTCGCGTATATCAATGATCTCCAACAAGCAATATAGGTGCCTAAACGGAGTCGAGTAGCATTTACATGTCTCACTCAAACCTGTGCCTATTTTGTTCTTAACCGAGAAGGTAACGGTCTAATTCTGAAATCCCCTCTTCTGTTTTTGTTAGTCTGCGTAAACTAAACTCTACGCTACTCACGAATACATCTCGTGTTGTTCACACATATCAATGATCTCCAATTAGAAATATTTGTACTTTAACGGAGTCTAGTAGCATTTGCATGTCTCCAAACTCAACTTGTGCCTGTATTTTTTCTTCATCAGTCAAAGAAGGATCCGGTGATGAAGGAAGCGGTGAGACCGGCGGGTTTGGAGGATTCCCTGGCGACGGTAAGTTTCCATGGATTTTTTTTCCATTTGTGGACTTCTAAGTACAAAATTTTCGTGAGTAGGCTTCTACCTCCATACCTTTCCACGTATACTAAATAAATACGAACGTTTCAACACGATCAGAACCGAATTTCGTGCAAAATCTTAACTTTATCATTGCTGTCGTATACAATACCAAGTACCGTAAAGTAGCCGCCATTAGTCTGCATCACCCAACTCGGCATCTAGCCATGGTGCCGCCTACTGTCTCTGAATGTCTCGCTGCATTGTCCAGTTATTGGTCACCCCCTTACTGCAGGGTTGGTAGCAAATGTTACAGCTTTCTCTAAACTGCACCTTTGTCACAAAACAATTGTTCGTTTTCGTTTACAGTGAAGGCTTATCTCGGCTATGGCTATTATGGCTATGACCCAGTTGAGGCATCTGGCGAGGGCAGCGGATTACCCGGAGACGGTTTGTCTCATTTGTCAACTTTTTTGTATTTTATTTCTACACTTTAAAGCGACTTTCTGTATTGTAACATGATAGCATTTTATGACTTCATTTACTGGGCACCCTCCACTGGTCAGAACATGGGAGCAGTCAGGAAATCTTTAGATGTCTCCTCCTCACATCTGCTTGGAGAGGGCCCTACACTTTGACCAAGCAGATGTTCGGCAGCAACATTATAGCATTTTATGACTTCATGTACTGGGTACCCTCCACTGGTCAGAACATGGGAGCGGTCAGGAAATTTTCAGATCTCTCCTCCTAACATCTGCTTGGAGATGGCCCTGCTCTTTGAAGTTAACCTCCAAGCAGATGTTAGGCAGTAACATTTTAGCATTTTATGACTTCCTTTATTTGGTACCCTCTACTGGTTAGAACATGGGAGCGGTCAGGAAATCTTCATTGTAAATTGTACAATTTATCATTCGGACTACCATCTAAACCTGTTCTGTCATTCGTCTCACTGAATAAAAATCTGCACTACTGGATTTTCAGTGTTAAAAACCCGTAGCTATGTACTTGTAATGGATCTCATTCATGTAGTCATTCTGGCTCATTCCAACACTAATGATCCACTGTTACAAACTTTGCGCAATTTCCACCTTTTAATCTGTATTCACCAATGCGAGTTAAAGTTCTGTCTCCGTTTCAGTGAAAGAGGGAGAAGGAAGCGGTGAAGACCAACCAGACGAACCAGTTCAACAGTAAGTTTCTTGAATCTTCTCTACACGTTCGTATCATTACTTGCTTGCCATATATTTAACTTTTCAGTCTGTCACATGACTTAATTCTGTACTGATCTTGTGTAACAGCGCCATACATTTCCGTGCCTCATCATAGTTGTACATCCATAACAAACCCATACAGTTAGAAGTGAATGGTTGTGTCTATGGTAACGGTTTCCATGGTAACGTTGCCCAGGTGCCCGGATGGAGACTTCATCTCTGCCAGCTGGCGGTGTGACGGCAGGAGGGACTGTAATGACGGCTCGGACGAACAGGGATGCGAAGGTAGCGCTTGCTGCCAACATTCACAACTTTACACTAGTTCACTAGTTCACTGGTTCTATTGTCGTTTCGTATCCCACAACGTTAACGTGTCACACGGCAGTAGTTTCTATTTAAAGTTGTAATGTTCAGTGTAACAACTACTGCCGGAGCATTTCAATGGCATCCTCCGTATTCATGAACGTGCTACTATTTCGTTGTCGACGTTTTGAATAAAACATAATGTAGCTTTAGAAACCTCACATCAAAACTTCATATAACTTTGACGAAAAGCCAAAACTGAATATTGGGAGTTGAATCAGCATTTGCTTTTATGCATTACCCTTATAGTTTAGTTTGTTTAATTCCAAGTCAGTTTTTTTTTTTACGGGCCCAGTTAAACGTACAAATTCCCTCAGATCTTACCTGCAGACGATAACGCACTGTTTACCTCTCGTTCCCAGATCTGTGTGCTGGTCTGGGTTACCCCGGAGACCGAGGTTGTCGCTGCGCCAGCTGCAAAGCTGACCGGCCGTCCCAGAACTGCGCATGCCCGCCCAGCCAATGTCAAGATATCCTAGAGAAGAAATGCGACCGTAAGTAAAACTTATTTGCCTAGAAGTAAAAGTTTAGGCGTTGCTGTTCGTTGCTTTAAATCGTTTGTACAGCCGATTTCCTCTCTGGAAACATGTTTGCAACAAATTGCTGAAATTTCTATCCAGAATATGGAAACAATGGTACATGTCAGAATGGAATTTGATTCTGACCTTACAAAAGCTATAAAATTTGAGCTGCCTTGATTCTTTGACTTATAAACGAAAACCAGAAACGAACGACATTGGTTAAAATTTTATTGTCCCAATGACCATTGTCCGCGGTCCTTCGTAACAGTAACACTTTATGCAATATGACCTACTCTATATACTTCGACTTAAACATTCATTGGTCGAGGAGACAACATTTCTAAAAATCAAATTAGGCTTTTTTGCTTCCAGAACCACTTCTAACATTCAATGTATCACTTATTGTATATGTACGTCATCGCCATATCAGCCTGTCTCCAAATTGTATTCTTTATGTCGCAATTTGAATGAAGTCAAATTACTTAGTAGTACAAGTTCTAGTCTCAGACTCCAAAAGTACATTTGAGAGACAAATTTGTTCTTTGATAATAAAAATCTACTCTTCCCCCCCCCCCCCCCCCCCCCCCCCCCAGAACTGACGATCCTGACCGTGCCCCCGTTCGACAGGGGCAGCGCTGCGACCAGGTCCTACATGCCGACCGGGCGGGTCACCGGCGGAGCCATGCGGGCAGACATGGTGTTCATCACCGACGGGTCCGCCAGCATCGGCACCTTCAACTTCGAGGAGATCAAGAAGTTCATGCAGCAGATGGTCGCGGGTCTTACCGTGTCACCTACCTCATTTAGGTCAGTATACTAAATTTAGTAAAATTTGTATTCCAATTCGTTAACATTCTCCTTTGACTGTGCTGTGATTTACTAAAATATATACATTAGCTTTCAATTCAACGGGATAAACTTTGCCACTGTACCTGTTTTGACTTACATTATGTGAAATTTGTTAACTTCCTTAACTTCCATTCAACTAGACTGCAACTTTTTCTGAGCCTCAAACCTTTATATGCTGTCTTGTCAAATTGGCTAGAACTTGAATTTTGGTCAAATACTACAGTGATTGTGACGTAGCGCTTTTCTGAAACACTACCACGAAATAACGCTTTCACGGGACTAAGTAACTAAAGCAAACTGATGCATTTACTTGTACTCGAAGCTACCTTGTTCTTACGTAGGCCTACTGCCCATACTTCACTTATTAAGTCTGCATATATTTGTACGTAAATCTGCAAACGATCTTTGAAAAAAATCAGTTTTAAACCTTCGTCCTACTCATCAGGGTCGGCGCCATGCAGTTTGCGTACTCGAACCGAGAGGAGTTCGGCCTGGAGGATCACCATGACAACGCCAGAGTAGACGCCGCCATCTGCGCCATTCCTTATATGGACGGACCTGGAACCTACACCGGGGAGGCCATCATGTTCGCTAAGGACTACATGTTCGGTAAGGTCACGACCTCTGCTAAACTTTGACCTTGCTTTTTTGGTACAGAAATAAACTTCTCTAAACGAAAATCTGTTCGTTCCGTAACTACAAAATCCTGAAAAATCAGTAACAAATTAAATGAGTTATTCGATTTTTAAACGTTTTGCGATCAGATTCAAAATAGCGACTCGTTAAATATCCATACATTGCCCAACTGTACGTTTTCAAGTTTGTAGTGTTATTTTTTTCAACCCTTCGTTAGATGGCCTTTGCAGTTGATTTGACCTCGTCAAGCAAGTAAAGGTTGTAACTTCGTTATTGGTTTCTCTGCAGCCCCTATCCGACCGGATATACGTCACGTTGGCATAGTGATCACGGACGGGAAGACTTCCATCGGCGCCATGGACATCGGACAGGCCTCCCGCTCTGCACAACAAGCGGTAAGTTCTAGTCAATAAAATATTTTTATGCTCACTGTCTGCTGCTTTAACGACTCATTCAATGACACGTTCACCAAGTCTCTTGTTGCCACATATTTCATTTCATTCTTCGTTGAAATTAGTCAGCTTCCTCATAATTCTAGCTTCCATTCCCTCTTTAATTTCTCTTGATCTCATATTTTTTCTTGATCCTGCATTCCTATTTGAACTTTCATCAACTTTCAATCAAGTTGTTACCGCTCCTAAGGCATCGTGCTGTACGCTTTTGCTTACGAGCGCCTTCAGGTTCCTGTTTTGAAATCTTTTCTTTTCAGTTCTTTTAACCCCGATTTTCCCTTGATCTCGCATTCCGATCTAGACTTTCTATCAACAGAATTGTTTGCTCTCGTTCCCAGGGCATCGTGCTGTACTCCATCGGGATCGGACTGATGAACGACGCGTCGTACAACGCGCAGCTGCAGGCCATCGCGGGGTCCACTGGGAAGGTTTTCCACGTGGGCGACTTCAGCGCGCTCTCAGGGATCATCAGCGCGCTGCTGGCGGACATCTTCGCTCTGCCTGCACCCGTACTTCGTGAGTAATGTTACCGCTACTTAACCTTTATCCGTTGGGTGACCTATATCCCTGTTTCTTTAAATGAGATTATTCAGGACATCTTCGCTCTGCCGCCGCCCATAGTTCGTGAGTAGTTCTCACTTTTATCCGCGGACGGGCGATAATTTCAAACTGCAATATTTTGAAGGAAAATGCAGCTTCAAACCAGACTTGACATCAATACTGTCTTGCCTAACATATCTAACGTCCAAACTTCGTTTCGTTTCAGCGGCCCCAGCGCCATACCCCGTACCAGCGCCGGCCCCTTACCCCGTACCAGCGCCGGCTCCGTATCCCGTTCCGGCCCCAGCGCCGTATCCAGTACCGGCCCCGGCTCCTTATCCCGTACCAGCGCCGGCTCCTTATCCCGTACCAGCCCCGGCACCGTATCCAGTTCCAGCCCCGGCACCGTATCCGGTACCCTCTCCAGCGCCGGCTCCTTATCCCGTACCAGCCCCGGCACCGTATCCGGTACCAGCTCCTGCCCCTGCACCAATTCCAGCCCCCGCTCCAGTTCCGGCCCCGGCTCCGGCACCCTATCCGGTACCAGCTCCGGCACCGTATCCCGTACCAGCTCCGGCACCAATTCCGGCCCCGGCTCCCCCTCCCCCTCCCCCACCACAACCACTCCCACCTCCCCCTGCTCCGGCTCCCGTACCAGCCCCGGCACCAGTTCCGGCCCCCGCTCCATATCCCGTACCAGCCCCTGCACCGTATCCAGTTCCGGCCCCGGCTCCATATCCCGTACCAGCCCCCGCTCCGTATCCGGTTCCGGCCCCGGCTCCCCCACCCCCTCCTCCCCCTCCCCCTCCTCCTGCTCCAGCTCCTCCACCTCCCCCTCCTCCTCAGCCACTTCCTCCACCACCTCCTCCACCCGCTCCGGCGCCTCCTCCACCCCCTCCTCCCCCACCTGCTCCAGCACCCCCTCCGCCTCCTCCACCACAGCCGCTTCCACCCGCTCCAGCGCCTCCCCCTCCCCCGCCACCGCCGCCACCTCCTCCGCCACCTCCCCCTCCTCCACCGCCACCCCCTCCACCAAGTGTGGAAGTCTCCTGCTCCGACAGTACTCTGGAGATCGACCTGGCCGCCGCGTCCTTCCCGAAAGTGCGCACCTCCAACCTGCGGCTCGTGGACCCGGCCTGCCGCGCCACCAGTAACGGCACGCACATGATCATGAAGTCGCCTCTCAACAGCTGCGGGACCACGTCTTACGTGAGTGACGCTTTTGATATCAACTTCTTACGTTTCTTACGACTTCTAATCTTACGGGATTTTTTTTTACGTTGAAAACATCATTGCTAGATTTGAGCATAATTTATGGCTGACAGTTCTGTTACTTCCGTTTTCTAGTCGTATTAAGTCGTTGAAACATTGTACTGGTTTTGTACGGACTATGTAACATTATGCATCTATTATGGTAGCAATTATCGACATGAAATTGCCTGAACTACTGCAGTATCCACTCGGGGTCGCTAGGTGGTGCAAATGTACTGCTTATCTCGTTGGGCATTGTGGACTAGCAGGAGCTTCCATTACATTACCTTTACATTGTACGGACAGAACTGACCATTTTTTGCACTGTGCTGTCATCTTTTGAGGATCTCCTTTTAAATTGTGTCTCAAATTTCAGGAAACACCTGACTACATCATCTACGACAACATGGTGACGGACGAGTCTCTCGCGAGAGCCGGCGAGATTATCCGAGACTGCGGGTTCGAGATGAGAATCCAGTGCCAGATCCCGCGCAGACTCCAGGTGTCCGGAGACTTCGACCCCATACAGGTTCCCGAAATGTAAGATTTCCCGTCATTGGGTTTTCTGGCAAATGCGTTGCCATGATAACAAAAACTCTGAATCTTGGTCGTTTGTTACAGTATTTTTACCGTTAAATGTCTAATCCAAATGTTTTTACATTCCAAATCATTCTCTACTTATTTTTCAATGAGCCATTTTGCTTCGGTGCAACATCACTCTGTGTACCGTTTTGTTTCGAATTGAGAAAATGGGAATTTCGCCATTCATTGCTATAACAGCCTTCTCAGCTAATTATTCTTCAAACGCTTACAAAGATTTTACGAACTAAATCTTAGCTATTTGGCATTGAGTTTAAACTTTCCATTTAGTTTTCACACCCTCCCACACAGCGTTGGCTCTCGTCAACAACCTGCCCTGGCAGCCTAAGAACACGCTATTCGTTATTACCGAACGGTTTGATACAATAATTTATTTCCGCTTTCCCCTTAGGTACTCCGCCGTCGGTACGGGTGACATTAACGTCATCATGCACTTCTGCACGGACAGCGTCTGCACTAGCTTCAAGCCGTACCCAGTCACATACAGGGTCTGCGAACAGGTACGGGACGCTCCGCTTCTTGCGCGTTGCCAAAATCTCCCCTAGAGCTTCAGACATGTTCTCTGCATTGTGGATTGGACCACGCCCCAAACCCTTGCGCTTCGACGAAATTTTAAGGTTTCAAAGCTGTTCTCTGCAATGCGAATGGGCCACTCATAAAATTGATAACATGCAAAGAAAATGTAAAAATTCCAGGCCGACTTTATAAAGTTGCATAGTTCTTTGTATCTTTCTGACTTTCAACAACCGTTTCTGTAACAACTTTTACTTTATTTCCGACTACAAGAGTCTAGCCTATTATCATTGCACGTAGTTTTCAGTATAAAAGATTTTATTCCCTGTAACTTCTCATTTTGACCTTGACCCCTTGTCCTTGACAGGTGTACGTCGAAGTCCAGCTGTTGGCCTCTGACCCCGACCTGAGCATCCTGGTCCTGACTGGCGAGGCCACGCCCTCCACGGCGCGAACCGGCGGTCCGCTTTATGACATCATCAACAACGGGTCAGTAATGTAGTCTGATATCTTCAAGCAGAAGCAAGTCGAGCTTCGTTCCATTCCTTTAGATACCATTTTGTTGGTTTTCAGGATAAACTGGCTATCTTTCGTATGTTAGCAAACATCTGATACTATTGACCTGCCATAAAAACAGGATTTAACGTCCCTAGACCTGCTTTGGGTACAAGCTTTGTAGGTCCTTCGCTACGGAACATTTCTCCGGCTACTTAAAGTCATTTGCACTTCCAACTTTGTTATCTTGTACTAATTTACCTTCTACTGTGACGGTCTGAACCCTTATCTGTAGAATTCTTATCTACGGCTTCTTACTATAATGATAATATACAAGTCAAAGGCTTTATTTTAGAATGCATCTTAACCTCTTCATGTTGTCTTTCCTCCCTCCAGCTGCGGAGTTGACCCGACCTATGTGGTGTACCCTGCTCCGAACCACGCCGTCATCAGGTTCGGTTTCCAGGCCTTCAAGTTCGCCACGGACTACCCCAAGGTGTACCTGCACGCTGACGTTCTCATCTGCAAGTCTTCCGCTGTCGGCAACCGCTGCTCACAAGGTGGGGACTCGTCTTAAAGACATCAGCGAGTTTCTTAAATCTTGCAACGTTTTGAGGGCGCATACAAAGCTTTTCGTAAACGCCCTTTTTACCTTAATCCTAATCACCTTTAAATAATATCTGCAAGTTGTCTATCCACAAATGGTCATAAACGCCGTACCTCGTTCAAAGACGTTAATGACTTAACATGTTCTCTTGCTTCCCTATTAATGACATTTTGCGAAAGTCTTTACATACAATCACCCTTCAACGTAGAAAACTATTAAAAATATACAAGTTTCACTATATCTTGTACATTTTCCTTCTACAGGTTGTGCTACGGCCGGTAGGCGGCGTCGCGACCTCGCAACGACACCCGGCGTGGCCCTGTATCACGTGACTGCTCCAGCTCCCATGATCCTCTTCGACGACGTGGACGAGACTCTCGTTCCCAAATCGTAGGAGGTAAGATTTCCAAAATTTTCAAAATTTCTTTGCGAAAACGATAAAATTTAGAATAATTTTTAGAATGTTTTCAAGATCCATTTTTCGAGCATTGAATCTGCTTTTTTCTTTGCCACAGTGTGTCTTCCCTTGATATAATTTGTATTTTCCAGTGACCTTGTTTCTCTTGTTTTTCAGGTCATGCAGAAGTTCGGCGGAGTCACGTGATCATTCATCCTTCCTTCGAGAGTTCCGCGCAACACTATTTGATGACGTAACCGCACGAATAGATGGCGTAAACGAACAGTCGAACGCCTTGTAAATATTGTATAGTACAATGCCCTACCTAAAATGCCATTTTACAATTGAATGAGAAGAAATTGAATATTGTGCGAAGATCTGAAAGTGAATAAATTATGCCACAACGCGTTAAAACTTGTCTGTTGTCTCAAATCTGATAGCAATGATGTGAAGTGACAGTATGAATGAATGAATGAATAAGTGGGTCTAGTCTGAAATTGAATGACACTTCATGCGTGGATGGATGACACTTTATGCGCAGTCTTTCAACACAATTGCCAAAATGATGCTAGTGCTAACATTCCCATGAAGTTAATCATCAAGTATCAACTGATGCTCCTTTCCCAATGACCACACTATCACTCCTACATACACATATATATAACGTTAGTTCACCTTTAACCGCAGGGTAACCTATATATATATATATATATATATATATAACACTAGTTAACCTTTATTCATTTCTATATGTATGTATGTATGTATGTATGTATGTACACACACGGCTAAGTACAGGTAAAAGCAGGGCATGTTGAAGAAACAGTCATCAGATACAAGATAAAACTATCGTTAGCTATAGATAAATTCAACTTCTCGCTTTTCAGTTATGGTGGAGATAAAAGAACAGATGTTTTATGATCGATGGTTTGTCTATATGCATTAGGAATAGGAATTTTTAAACAGATGAAAGCTGTTTGCTATTATAATTTCATAACGTTGATACCATATAGACAAATTATATATTAGTACTTTCATTAAATGGACTTTTATTTAAGACACTCTCCAAAGTAATTGTATACGAAATGGCTTTGACTTAAAATGGTTAGTTTTGACCAATCGTTACCATGCGTGGTCATCACGTGGCCTCTCACCTGTCGGATGCACACCTGGACAGACTTACGTCATGAATATTTATCACTTTCATTAGCTAGTGACGAAATATAATTCAAGATAAGATGTTCTTTTATGATAAGCTATGATAACTGATTTGCCATTATTTCATAACATTGATATCATATGATTCTGTATAAAGATTAGGTAACACGCCTTTCATTGATTCCGCTTTTATTCAAGGCAAAGTTTACCAAGTAGACTGTACACGAAACGGTTATGATTTAAAGTGGTTTTAACCAATCGTTACTGTACGTTGTCATCACGTGAGCGTAACCTAAATTTTGAACAAATCTTTTTGAAAGTAAACAAATAACACAGACCCTCCACTTGTTACGCACAGGTGACGATCTTTAAGTTCAGGCATTAATATTCATGGTTCACGGTTACAGCTGGTAAAAGATTCGAGACCCGGGGTTAAAGTAACGCTAAACCTGTATCACTACTTTAAGCACTTATTATACAATTGTACAATGTAGTTAGGTTGAATTCGGTGTAGTACTTTCGTAGGGAAATGAGATAACATCCCTTTCGTTAATTTCCCTTCGATTTAAGACAAACTTTTCCGTGTAATTGTGTACGGAATGGCTGTGACTTAAAATAGTTTAAAGTCTTGACCAATCGTCAACATACGTTGTCATCACGTGGTCGTAATCTACTTTTTCTATTACATTTTTCAAAGGAAAGAGACTTACACATGATAGCACACACATGAAACCCTTAACTCAAAACGTTAATATTCATGCGTTCATTTACAAGTACCTGGTAAAAGAAATTCACTTCGATTTCAGATAGATGTGCTAACTAATGCTAAAACAGTGCAACTACCACAAACCTAAAAAAAAAGCTTATGTGTTGTTTCTCGCAGGCCAGGGGCTTGGGGAAGTGAAAGTGTGCAATTAATTTGATATTTTCAAACTCACGGATTTCTGCGATTGCGAATTTATACCATGAATTTGTATCAACTATGGTCTAAAAATACCCCACATGAAATTTATGAAATCAAAGAATAGGATATGGTTGTCTTAATAGTCAATTCCACATTACCAAGAGGGCGTTTCTTGCCTTTTGTTCCAACATTTTGGAAATCTTTATAACATAATAATTGTGATAAGTAACTGTTTAGAAGTGTTTATAACATCATTGTGATGTTCTAAATATTTTCTACAGTATTCAAACATGTTAGAAACATTTCTAACTTTAAGGTAATTATTTCTAATAGATTCTCAATTGTTCCAACATAGATTCATCATTTGTGATCACATGTGATCACATGTTCGAACATGGAAACAATCTGATGAAACTGCGTCAGTGGGCTGAGAAGAGGGCAATTCACACATCCCTGCCAAGCACAGGAAATTGTGTCTGTCTGACACCTTCTGACAAAGGAGTCACCAGTGTCTACTAAAGAAAATAAAAGAATACAAGACCCAAACAAAAGGCCCAGCTTAGCAGCTTGGTTTATGGTGGTAATAAAATTTTTTATGGAGGGAAAAATGACACAAATTGTTGGAAAATATGATCGCATGTTCCAACAATAACAAAAACACATAGATGTTTCTAAATTGTTCTAAATAAAGAGCTATTTGTACCATTATTTTCCCAATGTTTCCAACACATGTAGGTAGGTTCAAACATGTTCAAACTTTCATTTTTAATTGTTTGAACAATTTAGAACTTTAGTGACTGAAATATACTTTTGCTTAGAATAGTTCAAACTTATGACAAATATCATTTTAAAATTCTCTCAGTGACTCGGAATTGGCTCTATCGTATAGGATATGGTATCGAGATATTACTTTCATTCATTCGTTAATACACAAGCAGTAAATTTGGATAGCTTTATTTACTGGTAGGTTTTTCTTTGACGGTCATAGAAATTATACTATTTATATGTGTAGTGTTAGAATGTACCTTTTATTGTATATACATTGCCATACATTGTCACTGATACAATTGTTGCGCAATAAACCATCTATCTATCTATCTATCTTTATAGTTCAAGTCCCCAGTTTCAATGCTAACGGGAGATTGGATTACTAATAAACTGTGTTGGTATCTTCAAGTGCTTTACAGTAGTTCACTGTAATACAAAATGGCGCAAATGTCGTCAAATGAAAAACCTGCTTTACAAAATCTGCATACGTAAACAATAAGGAGTAATCAATGCCAGCGGGTAGTGGAAGCTCGTCAAGCGGACAATCTTTGCATACTAGGGTAATCAGGTTACTTTGTGACCTTTGACCTTACAAAACACTTCCGCCTTCGCGGATAGTTTGTTTAAAAGGTGCGCAGCTTGTTTTTAGGTCTAAAACGGAAGATTTGCAGCCCTAGTGTCGTCATGAGGACAAGGAAACAAGCAAAAAAGGTATGGAGTGTCTAAAGAAACCATAGGAACAACTTTTAACGACCTGTATTTGTACACTGCACCGCTACAGAGAAGTGGAGCCCTGGACACGCCCCCCTCCCCACCCACATATTTTGCTAAACTGCTTGTTTTGGTCGTAGCTTATTGAGTGACGGGAGAGAAGATTTGAGCCTTTCCTTGATTTTGGCGTCTTCATATAAACCATAAGACTTGAGCTGGTAAGTACTGAAGACTCCATGTGAGGGACAGTGGAATTATTATAGCTCAGAGTAGTTCTCACAACCATATGTAGTGTAAACATATGGTAACATGTGGTTGAGAGAACGACGCCTGTTTTTTTCTTGTTGTTGCGTTCAAGAATCCATCACACAAAATGTAGTTGCATGAAAGTTTTAAGATATGTGCCGGCAACAGGAACTCTGAGACATTGTTGCGCAAATTAAAACAATGGTCGAGATGAGACTTTTTACGCCTTCACCTTTGAAATATTTCCCAGGATTTTTGTCACCCATGCATGTGTAATAAACTCTGTGACAGAGCTTTTGAAAGTGACCACTGTTTTTGTTTACATCCGGGATATTCTACGAATATCTGTCAGATTGGATTACAAGCAGATTTTTAGATTAGCAAATCCAGTAACACAATAAATTGTAATCTTCCATCTACTTTCTGCATGCCAGTGTGTCACAATTCATGGCAATCACTCATACAATGTATGCTTGAAAACCAGTTTTTTATCTCTTATGGCACTGGCAGGAACCCTTTAAGTACAGAACAGGTGTGTTACATGTATGAAATAGCTTGATAAACAAGCAAACAAACAGGCAACAACATTGCGTTTTCCAAGTTGAGAAGACCCTTTATCATTGATGAAGAGGAATTAGAAAGATGAAGATACACACGTAAGTGTTGTTTCAATGTCTGATTTGAAAGTTCTATTCCACAAATGTTAGCTCTATCTTATATGGCAAAAACTAATCTCATGGGTTTTTTTTTACATAGAAGAATCAGAAACAACCCATCTCTGCGACGAAAAAATCTACCAACAAGGATGATGAGAAGACCAGCATCCGGCTCCGTCGCTGTCCTTCCTGCAGTTTTGCGACAAACAGCAAGATGGAGCTGCTAAACCATGTCCAGGAGCACCCCAACATCAGAGTGCAGCGCTGTTCTCTGTGTGAGTACAGCACATGGCACAAGGGGAACATGAAACAACACATACAGGTTCGCTTCCATATGCTTTTTTAAAAAATTTAACAGGATTATTCAGAGCAAGGTCATCAGTTTTCATCAGACCACTTCAAGGCAATGAAAATACATCTGGTGTATTATTGCGGCCAGTAGGTACCCAATCTGAGTAATGAGGCTGTTTTACGTGATCATGGCACCTCCTCAGACACGGGTCCCCAGGTTTACATCCCTTCTAAAAGATGAATTCGTGAATTCTTGGTAGGGCTGCAACATCCGGTCTTCCTTAGTGGGCTCCAATCCAAGTACTGACTGGACTGCACATTGCTTAACTAACGAGATCGAGGGAGTCAGATGTAGAAAAACCTGTTCTCCAACTAGATCTCTTCAGTGTCACTGACGAAAGATAATGGATGTTATCTGAAACGTTTCCAAAATCATATTCTGTTGCTTGAGTAATTGCTATTTGCCTGGTATATCTTATTGTTTAACACCTCCAGATGCACTCCCAAGAAGACGTCTTGAGCTGTGAGAAGTGCAGCTTGACACCACCACAAGACAGTTTGCTTACAAGATGCACCTGAAGTATCACCATTCCTCATAAATGTCAGACATAGGAAAACCAGCTCTATAACTAGATCTCTTCAGTGTCACTGATGAAAGATAGCTATCATAGCGTCTGCCAGTGACCATTTCCCAAATCATATCCAGTTGCTTGAATAATTTCACTCTAGTTAGAAACTCTGAGGAAGATGTCTGATAGGCATCGGATAGGCATGATGCAATATTAACTGGTTGTCTTTAAGAAAATTACTATCCTTGAATTACACTATTTTTTATTTCACACTTCCAGATGCACTCCCAAGAAGACGTCTTGACCTGCGAGAAGTGTAACTACACCACGACAAGACAGTTTGCTTACAAGATGCACCTGAAGTACCACCACTCCTCAGAGAGGCCTTACAAGTGTCCGACATGCGGGAAGTCATTTGCGGCTAAATCTGTCTTAAGAAACCACATGAAGGTAACATTTTTAAAAATGTTATTAAAGTTAACTACTATTAAAGACTAACTTTAGTCAGTTCACAGTCGTTCAGTGTTTAACAAGTTTTCTAAAATTCAATTGACTCCTATTGGACATGTACCTGAAAAATTTACTAGCCTGAACCAACTTTTCACTTGCCCAAAATTTGAATAACATTTTCCTATGTGTTTTAACTTCCAGCAATAGAATTCTTTTATCATTTGGCTCTATTTTTCTGTGTTGACCAATGCTTGATGCCATGATTGTGAAAAGTAACAACTAACAAAGTTGATAAAAATCTCATTCATGGAAAAATCTTACTTTCCCGATCGGGTAAGGGACCTGACGATATTTACCGGGGGGGAGGGCTGGTGCATAGGTGGGGGGGGCCATTGAAAAATTTTTTGAGCCGAGGGGGGGCCATTGAAAAATTTTTTGAGCCGAGGGGGGGGCCATTGAAAAAAAATTGCCTTAGGGGCACTCGTCGCCATCAAAAATCTCTTCCTCTGACAGAAAATTGTCATTACATTTAGCATAGTCTACCAGCGAAGTTTATCCCTCAAAATGCAGAAAATCGTGTCTCAGAGGGTCCAAACTTCATCATTTGAATGACATTTCTCCAGACCTACCTTGCGACGGCTCGTGCCATGCCTGGCGCTCGAAATCGTGGAAATACGTTGGGGGCGTCGTCGCCCTCAAAACCTAATAGTTCTAATGGAAAGGCTATTAAACTTAGCTTAGTCTGCCAGCAAATTTTGCCCATCAAAATTTAGGAAAGATCGTTTCAGATAGTCAAGATTTCCAAATTTTGCCGGGGAAGCATGCCCCCGGACCCCCAAGGATTACGTTGATATAGTTCGCCCTCCCCATGCTGAGAAATTTTCTGCAGCCGCCTCTGTCGTGTGATTCCATGTTCGCACGAAGTCTAAGAAAACTATAGAAACTAAAATTGGTATAGATATCAATCCTGCGTGCATCTGTTCTTTGTATACGGAATGGTTCACGCGGACGGACGGCAACGGGATAAAACATTACGATGTTTACTTTCGTGACAGCGGGCTCTCTGCTGCATATGACGTATTCATGGTGGCGTGAAATTTTTTTGGCAATTTTGTAGGTTGCAATTGGCCGAAATAACTCCCGTTTTGGAAAGATTGAAGCAGTCTTGAAGCGGTTTTCGAAACGATATCGCTAAAATGTACCCAAGTCTCTTCCATCTACAACATCAATTTGTTTTCTTTTGTGCAAATTTCGTACATGTGTAGTGGAAAAGATCGCCTTGGATTATCGCCCCTCCCCGCCCGCTTTTCTCTTCGTTGATGTGGACGCATAAAATCCAAATTTTTTTGCCTCACAGAATGCGGGAAATTTCGTTTTAGAGGGTCAAAAATATCAAAATTTCCCGGGTAGCATGCCCCTAACCCCCGAGACCGGTCGGGACCTTCGGCCCTCCGATCCCTGGACGGCCTTTAACAGCTAGCCGTCGGTCTGGCGGAAACGCTCAGTTTCGTGATCTTGCGTATTAAACGTTACCAGAGACTTTTTTTCACGTAGATCGGAGAAGTGATATCAGACAAGGTAAGTCTTATAACCGTTGCAGCGTGAGTGTAACAATATCAAGTGCTACATGTTTGTATATATGTCATCAAAATGAAAACTCGGCTGTTGTAAAACTTTGGGAGATAACATATGCCCCAGCAGGACTCCAACGTGCGTAATTTGTTGATGCGCGGGTCTTGACACCCCGGTCGTCGTCACGTTCAAACAACGCTACCGCTATTGTTATTGCTATATTATTTAATGACAGACTGTGTGTAATGGAAAAGGCAAGGAAAAGTTTGGGGGAGGGGGGGGCCATTGAAAAATTTTTTGAGTCGAGGGGGGGGCCATTGAAAAATTTTTTGAGCCGAGGGGGGGGCCATTGAAAAATTTTTTACCAGACCTATTTTGCACCAGCCCTCCCCCCCCAGTAAATAACGTCAGGTCCCTAAGTGGGGTAGGACATGCACTTGCCCGATCAGCAGTTTCACTTGCCCTGGACAATAGGGCTAGTGGGCTTGCCCAACCCTGATGTTGATCTAACTGTTTCCTGAATAGTACCTTACCAAACTGTGTACAGATCCTGCAATGTAGCCTTAGTTCTACAATGATGTTACGCACCGGCTTTGAGATGGGAGAAGCAGGTCTTTCAACCATTCGTTTGGTTTGCATGGATGGATGCATGGATCGGTCAATCTAACCAAACCCTTCTAATAGCCCTTCCATACGCGTGATTAAATTGACTTACATGTAGCGTGGCCAAATGGTCTACAGCTCTGGGTGCAAATAGAGAGTTTCTTTTGCAGCCGTGGATCGTGGGTTCGAACCCCACTTGTAACAATTTTTTTTCTTTGTTAGACAAATCTCATGTAATGTTTTTTAATAGAAGACAGATCAATTCTGTAACTCGATGCTTAAAAACTATTTTTTCATGTGATTTTGTTTAACATCCAGACTTTTCCCCAAATACGCACCGGCCAGCTTTTTTCAGAAGCTTTCTTGTTTATTGTATCATGCCATGGCATAAACTCTTTTAAAATTCTTTCTTTTCAAATTAAGTCTAAAAGTCTTTACCTATAATCTGTCTATCTAAGGTGCACTCAGACGACTGCCCCTTCAAGTGCCCGACGTGCGAATACACAGCGAAGACGAAAGACAGTCTGGACGCACACATATCGCGTCACAGGAAGGAGAAATCATTCCTGTGTGCTGAGTGTTTTTTTTATTGTGTTATGGCATGAACTTTTTACCTATTTACTATCTAAGGTTCACTCAGACGACCGGCCCTTCAAATGCCCGATGTGTCAATACTCCGCGAGGACAAAAGGCAGTCTGGACGCACACATATCCCAACACAGAAAGGAGAAATCGTTCCTGTGCGCTGAGTGTTTTTTTTTCATCGTGTTATGGAATAAACTTTTTACCTATTTATCTATCTAAGGTTCACTCAGACGACCGTCCCTTCAAGTGCCCGACGTGCGAATACTCCGCGAGAACGAAAGGCAGTTTGGACGCGCACATATCTCGTCATAAGAAGGAGAAATCGTTCCTGTGTGCTGAGTGCGGGTACCGCTCATTCCTCAAGACTGAGATGGAGAAACACATGAGGATCCACACGGGGCTGCATCCTTACAAGTGTGATCTGTGCAACTACAGGTACTGCAAAGTCATTGATTAGGCATCTTTTATTAAGTATTCAACTTTCTGTGAAGTCTTTTTACCCTCACCACAAAGGTTATGTTTTTGGTAGCATTTGCTTATGAATGTGTGTGTGTGTTTGTCTGTGTTTGTGTGTGTTTGTGTGTGTGTGTGTGTGTGTGCGTGTGTGAGTGAAATCATTCCTGTGTGCTGAACGCGGGTACCGCTCCTTCCTTAAGACTGAGATGGAGAAACACATGAGGATCCACACGGGGCTGCATCCTTACAAGTGTGATCTATGTGACTACAGGTACTATAAACTTCTTGAATTCTTTTTTCCACTTTCTGTACTTTAAGAACACATGATCTTTTATTCCACTAATTTTCTAAGGACCCTTGATATCTTTAGTAAGAAGGTTATGTTTTTGGTAACGTTTGTGTGTACATGTATGTGTGTGTGTGTGTGTGTGTGTGTGCAAGTGTGCATGCATATGTGTGTGTGTGTGAGAGTGTGTGTGCAAGTGTGCATGCATATGTGTGTGTGTGTGAGAGTGTGTGCGTGTGTGTGTGTGCGTGCGTGTGTGTGTGTGTGCGTGTATGTGTGTGTGTGTGTGTATGTGTGTGTGTGTGTGTATGTGTGTGTGTGTGTGTGTGTGCACGCGTGTGTCTGTGGGTGTGTGTATGATATGTGTGTGTGAGTTAGTCTGTGTGTAGAAGAACAGCATAGCTCTAGAACGCCAGGCTGGATTGTATATTCTGATCCTGAGTGCAGACATTAACAGTAATTCAACTCAGCCAATATTCAATTTTTTTTATCCACCTGCTAAAACGATAATCTGAATCTGTACAGCGCTGTCCAGAAGATCTGCCTTGACGTGCACATGACCAAACACACGGGCCATCTCCCCTTCATCTGTGGTGAGTGTGGGCATCGGTCAGCACTGAAATCCAACCTCGTGGTTCACATGCGCACACACACCGGACTCAAACCCTTCAGGTGGGTGGACTAGTCTAGATGTTAGCGGTCCTGCCTCTGAAACTATTAGAACACAAGGATGCGGGATTCGAACCCGCGCCAAATCCGAGTTGCCAGTTCACAACCCAACACCACTAACCACTTCACTTAAGAGGTCGGACCCGGCATTGTCAGTTTTAACCCCACTGTTTGTTTGTTTGTTTATTTTCAAACGCCTGGGTAGCCTATTCAGTTTAGAGAAACTGGTTTTGAAACTGTTACACTACAATCTAATTAGATCCAGCTAGGTCCAACACACATATACCACTGTAACAGGAAAGGGTTGCAATCATTATAGGGAGTGCACCTTCCTAGTACAATGAACCTGTAAAATACTGTTCTCTTTGAATCATGTCTACAGAGAAGAAAGATGCTATGTCTACTTTAATAGTGGAAGAGTATAGCTGTTCAGTGAGCTAAACTGAGTCTTCTGTCTTGACCAGTGGAAGATTTGCTTCTCAGTGAGCTAACTGGATCGATATCGCTTTCACTTACAGGTGCCCCCACTGTAACTACTCCGGAGGTAGTAACCAGAGCCTACACCGCCATGTTGCCTACGTTCACCTGACTGTAGCTCCCGTCGTCTGCCTGGGCTGCAGTTATCAGCCCAACAGCAAGGGGGCGCTGAGGAAGCACCAAGGGGAAGGGGAGGATCATAGGAGCTACCAGTGTACAGTTTGTGAGAAGGAGCCGATTACTTATAAGAATGTGTTGAACCATTTAGCCCAGCATGTTGACATAAAAACAGCAACTGTGGTCACATAGAAATGATCACTTCCATGAAAACAGAGAAAGATGTAGTTTTACGCATGGGTCTGAGCATGTGGTTCCTTAGGCATTACTTTAAGTTTGTGAGAAGAAGCTGATAACTTACAAAAATGTGTTGAACCATTTAGCTCATCATACATGGACATAGAGACAGCTACTGTGGTGACATAGAAATTATCACGTCCATGAAAATGTAGTTTTACAAAATGTACATGGGTCTGAGCATGTGGTTACTTGTGGTTTGATGAACCCGATAGCTTTCAAAAATGTGATGAACCATTTAACCCATCTGAGTCCGAGTGTATGGTTCTGGTGCAAGTTTTCATATGATTGCAATGATATTTGATATGTGAGGAGGCATTTTGGACCTGATGGTCAAAGTCATTTCTAACACTTGATACCTCTTCTATGCTGCAAAACTGTTGTCAATTTGTTGATGACATTTAAATTTGATTGTGAATTATGCTGCTTAAAACTGAATGAAATACTTGCCTTAACTTGTGCTTGTACTGCTTCAGATTTTGCTACATTACTTAAGGGCACTCCATGAAGATTGTACATGATTGTGTGCTTAATGATATAATAATAATGTGTATATATTGCTAATTTCTTACATGAATTGAAATGTACCAATATGTCGTCAAAAATGAAAGTTGTTCTAGATATGTTGCTTTGAAATATGCCTTTCTAAAGGCATAGATTTTAGATATCAAAAATTTCTCAAATGAATTTTGGATATAGATACAGCTATATCCTGAACATGGTCTATAAATGAATTGAAACTCAACTTCAAACATTCATTGAAGGAAGAAAGATGCTCTAAATAAAATTGTCTTACAATGTGCCTTTCTTATGACAAAATGCTTGGCTAGAAAAAGATACTTTTTTCAGTATACGTATGTATATATTGACAATGACAATTAAGATTTTTGCCAGGAATGTCTGAAATGTATGAATTCTATCTCAAAAGAGGAACATTGCTTTTGTATTCTACAGTATTTATAGTGAAACTGAATGAATGACATTGATACAAGATGAATTTGTCATTGAGTGAAAATGAAATGCTGCATGAAAGAATTTAATGATGGTTAATTTCAAATCTTACTCCACTTTGAGTAGAAATGTACATGATGAATGAATTCGATTCAAAATGTTTGTGTAATTTCACTATAAGATCATAACTTGATGAATCTGCTTTTGAGGTAGATATTTTACTTAGTCTAGTTTAGATGTGTGTTTTCTGTTTATCATACATTTGCATCAGGATTTAAAATGTACAAAATGTATTTGAAACTTAAGCTTTTAAACTTCTTCCCTTGCCTTATTACGTATACAAGCAATACGGATTTGACATTAAAAAAACAACCTTCAGTTGATGAAGAGAGGGTTGTGAAAAGATGGCAGAATAAAAATATGTACAAGGCAATATTTCATGTTAGTAAAACTTAGTAATGTAGTGGAAAAATTTACAGATAGTTAGTTTTGAAAAAAAACAACGATTTTTACACTACCCAGATTGCTGTGTGTGTAATGCTTCCCACTTTGTACGTGTTGGTATGAAAAAGATGATTTACATAAGAGGAAAATACAGAGTAAATAATTTTGAACCATTGAATTCACAGTGTCATATACTTTTACTGTAGCTATTTACATTAACTATAAACCCATGCTAGAAAAAATATTTCTCAAGGTACACAAAATGTACACCATGGTCCAATTGCAAGATTACTACATTATACAGTATCACAATGTGATATTAAGAAAGTTGGGAGTTCTAATTTTAGTTCTAGTCTAGTTTTAGTCCTATTGTTTATACATCTTTCAGTTGATGTGGGAATGTCGTACTCAAGTTTAATTTTGGTACTGAGGTTTACAGAAAAGACCTGAAAACACTGAAAATAAATTAAAGTTTGGGACACTTAAAGGCATTTCTGCAGTTCATCTTATGTTCTCATGCTGTTTATGTATTCTACATCAGCTGTAAATGACAAATTTATCCTATTTGTTTCAAGTACTGAAAAAATACAAAAATATATACATTTGAATGGAAAGTTGGAGTCTAAGACTCAGAACTTGGAGAGACATTTAAGGAGAATGTTTCTAAGTTTGATCCTGAGTTCCTCGTTGCCCTCACAGAAGATATAAGTGGAGCCGTCTTCGATCTGGATCAGGGTGTCTTCAGACTGCAGGTGGATGATGTGTCAAGACATCAACTTTTGGTACGACCAGTCTTCAACTTTTGGTACAATTTACAGAAAGGGCTGAGAGTGAAAGCTTGGGACACTTTAAGGGTGTTTCTCAGCTTCATCAAGAGTTCCTCGTTTTCGTTTACTTCTAAACTAAAAGTGACCTGTTCGGTTATATGACCAATTTCTTCCTTTTTTTTCCCAAACTGTAAATAAAGAAATATACATTGTATCGTGTATTTTTAACGGCAAGTTCAAAAAATATATACATTTTGAATGATAACTTGGAGTCTCTGACTCAGAACTTGGACAGACATTTTAGCAGGATGTTTCTCAGTTTGATCCTGAGTTCCTCGTTACCCTCACAGAAGATGTGGGTGGAGCCATCCTCGATCTGAATCAGTGTGTCTTCAGACTGTAGGTGGATGATGTGTCCTGACGGTGTGTCTTCAACTTTGACGTCTGTAACTCCACCTTTCTCAAGATCTTGCACAAACTGTTCCACCTGAAAAAAACATCAAGACATTCAGGTTTAACAGTTTTTCAAAACGATTCAATCTCTACGACTGGATAAAAAATCAAGAGATTTACTTATGTATGTTTCGAGTGACATCCATCACTCTTCTTCAGCGTGACTAGAATGAACTGGCAGGACAATTCAGAACTAGTACGTCTAAATGGAAATATGTTACTCATACAGATGGTAAGTATGCAAATGTCAGTCATATGCAAATAATGTTTGGATACTAGAGTCCATTCCAAGTCACCATGAGGGTTTTTAGGAGATATTTGCAATAAGTCTGAATTATTTTGAATAAAAGAATATCCAAGCCACACTAATTTAATTCTTTAAAAAATATTGACTAAGAAAATACTCATCTATCTTGATTCCTTTGAATATTTTAGAAACATTTTGAAAGTAACTGTACAATAATATCTTTATTTAGAATAATTGTGAAACCTCTGTGATTCTTTCACATTTACAAATATTTACAAATATTTAGTTCTCATTAGGAGTACCGGTACAGGAAATTCAGGTAAAGGTATGGTCCAGGTTCAGAAGACCAGGTTGACCTTATACATGTAGTCTGTGAAAACTTGTTAATGGGCAAAACTCAAAACGATGGTCCATTTCATACCTAGATGAAGGTTAGACATCCAGGCAATAAGTCGAAAAGCAGTAACTGTTACTCAAGCAACTGGATATGCTTTTGGAAACGTTTCAGACACCATCCGACACTACAGGAACTGTTTTACCTGGACTGCCCCCCAGACGTGCGGCTTCGGAGGTGCGAAGTCTGCGTTGTCCTCCCTCTTCCGCTTTTGTCCTGGCCCTGCCGTTACCTGCTTTGGGACCGACTGTAGAACGTAGTTGTTATCCTTCGCTTCAAGAACGCCCGTCACAGAAGCCACTGCAACGCCCTGCCGGATTTCAGACGGCACTAGAGCGGACGCCAGCTCGGGCGTGATTTCGATTTTCTCATACATTCTCTTGATTGGGAGGGATAGGACCTCTCCGCGCTGGTACGTTGTTGGCGGTGGATCAGCCTCGAGTACTAAGTCCGAACGTTGCGGCAAGGGCGGCGGTGGAGTGATGTAAGTTTCGGGAAGAACGACGTGAAGTGGTTTCAGATCGGAGATAATCTTGTTCGCCTGTTGGAAGCTCAACCTAAAATTACCAAAACGAACAGACACAGATTATGAACGCTGACAGGGCTCAAAATACCACTTGCATATGTAGGTTAGTGCAGGTAAAATTGGAGCTGTGCAGGTATTTCTGGTGTCTACCTGCACCTAACCTGCACTGGTCCATGTACTGGGTTTTATACATGTCCTTTGATATAGGTGTATGGATTGTTATAAGCTGCATTGACTGTTACCACCTATGAAGTATAAACGAAAAAATAGCAATGGTTTCTGAACAAATTTGGTATGATCCATACTTCCTAAATTCAAAGTGGTGCAGGTAAAATTTGTCTGATGTAGGTATTATTCAGTGTTACCTGCACCAGTGCAGGTATGCAGCAAAAGTATTTCAAGCCCTGCTGAGCTTTCCCTCTACTAATGTTTTGTATCATGTAGATGCAGTGATATATGTTGAAACATTTATTAGGACTCGATGTACCTTGTTATATTCCCATGTGACCCTTACCTCCCTCATGACCTCAATGAAAAGCAGCCTGCAGGACAATTTGAACTTCTTATGAATAAATAAAGGTTCAAACCAACCAACCTTGTTATTGAAATAGTTAAACTGTAATATCCAACAACAAAATTGGACACACGGTGGGCGCCATAGACTTCCTGCAACCTATGATCCACTGCTTATTGAGTCAGGTGTTCTATCTGCATAACGTGACGTCACAACAGCAGTGGATTGTTCATTCCTTGACAAAGACTGGTGCTGTTCAGTCTAAAATTTGTGTGAGTCCAATTTTTGTGTTGGATATTACTGTAACTGTTTAACTATTTCAATAATGACTTCTACCAAGAACACAGATGAACTTTCAAGTTAAAACAAACCTTGTGTCAATAGGGCAGTGGACCGCTTTCATCGCTAAGGGTTGGAACGGCGCTAACGCGTCTAAGTACGGGATATCGGGTTCCACAAAGATGACGGTGTTTGCCTTCGACTGGCCCCACATCTCCATAAAGTGAACGCCGTCCCCGAATCGTAGTGTCGGGTGTCCGGCAAAGACGACGCAAGGCGTCTTAAACTCGCTGCTGAAATCTCCATGGACACTGGGGAACACCTGGAATGAATGAATGAATGAATGAATGAATGAATGAATGAATGAATGAATGAATGAATGAATGAATGAATGAATGAATGAATGAATGAATGAATGAATGAATGAATGAATGAATGAATAAATGAATGGTCATTATGGAAATTATCAATGGAAAGAATTTGTAACGTTTATACTGTACAATGTCATGTAAAGCAGTTGAAGAGGAAAACACATTTTATTCCAAGTGTTCACTCAACCAAACCAAAAGAATTACTTTGTTTAGAGAAGCCACAAAGACATATCCCAACTTCCCCACATTCACAGATGGACAGAAAGCCACTTTCCTCTTAAAATTGCAGAATTCACAAATTGAAAATGTGGAAAAAACACTGGCTACCAACCTTAAGTCGGCTGATGGTCTTCAGCTCTTCATGTACAAACGGGGCCTCGGGGAGGTAGACTTTACTCTGCTTGCTCTGACAGAGCCACTCCGCAAAGATGTTGGAATACGCCAGCGAACTGTCCGCCATCGGCGAGACGAAATACACCGGCAGCTGCATCAATCCAGAGTTGTCCAAAAACACGGCGAGACATTCGAACAGATCGTAGACGACCCCTGAAGGGTAGCAGGGAACCAGAACGTTTCCACCGTTTTTTACGGTGACAGCAAGATGGCTGCAGAACTCGGAGAGCATGCTGTCTGGGTTGGCAGTCGGGGACTGGGTCAGGCCGGCAAGGATGAGGACATCTGTGTTCTGTAAGGGACCCTGGTCCTGGGGTGGAGGATAGACAGAGAGAGACGAAAATTGTCAAAAATGTTCTTGATCAAGGAAATAAACATACATAAAGGTTGTAACATCAATTGAATATAGTGTTCATTCGTTACACAACCGTCTTTTTATTTTTACAAAGTTTTCATCGACCATCTGTTGTCTTCCTCATTGTGTAATGAAACAGATATTATTACTATCGGTGCTATCTGGACTTGACATGTGAGTGCAAAACGAACTTGACATATTGTGATGTAATAAATTGACAAGAACATGTTTTGCACTCACATGTCAAGTTCAGTTAGCACGATATAGTAACTGTTTCATTATGCACTGTGTAACGAAGGAAGACTACGTTCAAATAAATATACGATGATCTTACAAATGTACCAGTGGGTGCAGACAACAGAGAGTCTACAGAACAAAGAACTCTTGGAGATAAAGAGAGGACTAACTTTGGGCAAGCTAACACAAATTATGACAGGAAATAAACTGCTTAAAGATGAAGTATCCAGACGAACTTCAACTACTCACCATAGGCTGAGGGTGCGTTGTCAGGACTGAAGAGCTGGAGATATAGGAGATTTTCTCATAGTGGGACTGGATGAGCCAGTTACAGCTACCAATGCAGTAACCAGAACTCAGGGGCATGATCTGTAAGGCTCCGAATACATCAAGCTTCTGGGCATAACCTACCAGCTGCACCTGGGGGAAGAGAGATAGAGTGAGTGAATGAATGAGTGAATGAACCAGTTACAGCTGCCAATGCAGTATCCAGAACTCAGAGGTATGATCTGTAGAGCTCCGAATACATCAAGCTTCTGGGCATAACCAACCAGCTGTACCTGGGGGAAGGGAGAATGAGTGAATGAGTGAATGAATGAATGAATGAGCCAGTTACAGCTCCCGATGCAGTACTCAGAACTCAGGGGCATGATCTGGAGTGCTCCGAACACGTCAAGCTTCTGGGCATAACCAACCAGCTGTACCTAGGGGAAGGGAGAAAGAGTTTGGAATGAGTGAATGGATGAAGGACTGAATGAGTACTAGTGAATGATTGAATGAGTGAGTGAGTGAATGAATGAGCCAGTTACAGCATCCGATACAGTACCCAGAGCTCAGGGGCATGATCTGTAAGGCTCCAAACACATCAAGCTTCTGGACATAACCAACCAACTGCACCTGGGGGAGGGGAGATAGAGGGAATGGTTGAATGAGTGGCTGGATGAGCCAGTTACAGCTCCCGATGCAGTACTGTAAATGCAGAAATATTCGCGGTGGATTAATATTCGCGGTTTTCGCGGCGGCCGCTTCACCGCGAAATTAAATCCACCGCGAATATTTCGTCTGCTGGCGCCGCCTAAGGTGCCCCTTTTCCGCTCCATGTACATACTACTACTGTCTTTGTCACTGTATAATGAAATGTTTGACATACTTACTACGGTGAAGACACACATGTAATTTTTTCATACGACCAACTGTATTACAGTACTGTACAGTATGTTCACCATGATACAAAGGTCGTACTACTGTATACTATTACGTATTGAGAGGGTAGATACGATTAGATCAGTAACAGTGGCTCACGCAAGAACAAGTCAAAAGCATGGAAACTGTTCTATCCGTCTGTATAGGACCCTTACCGGGTAACCAGCAAGTGTTTTCCGACTGGCGGTTTGTAGAGGCGCCGGGTTTTACACGGCAGTTCGTGACTACAGTGCAGTGCTGAAAATGCATTGAATTTCGCGGGATAGCTCTACCGCGAAATTAAATCCACCGCGAAATGTCCATTTTGCCGCTACCGCGAAATTAAATCCCCGCGAAATTAAATGCATTTACAGTACCCTGAACTCAGGGGCATGATCTGTAAGGCTCCAAACACATCAAGCTTCTGGACATAACCAACCAACTGGACCTGGAGTAAAGGGGGATAGAGTGAGTGAGTGAGTGAGTGAATGATTGGACGAGCCAGTTACAGCTGCCGATGCAGTACCCAGAACTCAGGGGCATGATCTGTAAGGCTCCAAACACATCAAGCTTCTGGGCATAACCAACCAGTTGGACCTGGAGTAAAGGGGGGAAAGAGGGAATGAATGAGTGAGTGAATGAATGAGTGAATGAACCAGTTACAGCTACCGATACAGTACCCTGAACTCAGGGGCATGATTTGTAAGGCTCCAAACACGTCAAGCTTCTGGGCATAACCAACCAACTGGACCTGGAGTAAAAGGGGGATAGAGGGAATAAATGAGTGAGTGAGTGAATGAATGAGTGAATGAACCAGTTACAGCTACCGATACAGTACCCTGAACTCAGGGGCATGATCTGTAAGGCTCCAAATACATCAAGCTTCTGGGCATAACCTACCAGCTGGACCTGAGGGAAGGGAGATAGAGTTTTGAATGAGTGAGTGAATGAATGAGTGAGTGAGTGTCCAGAAGTGATCTGTGTGGCCTTGCACTGAGCAAACTTGTTAAGAAAAAAAAATCTGTTTTACTTGTGTAGTGTCATTGCTACTACAGAACTCTCCAGTACCTGGACAGTGCAGAGTTGACATCATGTAATCCCTGACAGTCCCTGAGTGCTGCTGGGTTCATCTCAACATATCAGTAGGAACCAACTCCATTTTCTGTGCAATGTGTCAGCACTGGATACACAGAAGATGTACCAACATCAAGGGCATTCTGAAGGAAGACACCAACTTTGCATGCAAGAGGTGCAAAGGCGAACTTCCTGCAGCCCCTGAACCAACTACTCAACTAGTGTCAGTAGGCGAAGAAAACCTTAAAGTCGTTCCCACTTTCTGCTACCTGGGTGACATGATAAGTGAGGCTGGGGGATGCTCAGATGCTGTGACTGCCAGGGTCAAGTCTGCATGGAAATGCTTCCATGAACTACTCCCAATTCTCACTAACAACTACATCCCTCTTAAAAACCGGGGGCATGTCTTCAACTCTTGCATCAGGAGCGTTCTACTATATGCTTCTGAGACTTGGGCAGTTACAACAGAGGACATGAGGAGGCTAACTAGGAGTGACGACGCCATGGTCCGCTGGATATGTTCTAGAAAGCTCTCGACCATCCTGTCAACTAAGCAGCTAAGAACCAGGCTTGGGGTTCATAGCATACAGGACACAGTAAGATTCAATAGACTGCGCTGGTACGGCCACATCCAAAGAATGGAGGAGGAGAAGTGGCCCGGGAAGATCGTGGAATTCAGCATAGAGGGAAAGAACACTCGTGGTCGACCACGAAAGAGATGGCTGGACAACATAAAGGAAGACATCAACTTTCTCAACCTACACAGTATCAACCCAAGTGACAGAGGTCGCTGGCGAGCTGCCATCAGACCCCCTCATCATCAGCGTGCAAGCACGTCTAACCCCCACAGGGTGGGGAACAACAGACGTTAAACCGGAGAGTGAGTGAGTGAGTGAGTGAGTGAGTGAGTGAGTGAGTGAGTGAGTGAGTGAGTGAGTGAGTGAGTGATATCAACACATTCAAGTAAAAACTACAAATGATTGATTTAAACTTTAAAGTGTCATGTTAGTGCAGAACTAACCAGTTACCTTGGACAGTGCAGAGTTGACATCATGCAGCCCGTAACAGTCCCTGAGCGATGCTGGGTCCATCTCAATATAGCAACACTAACACATTTCAATTCTTATGTTTCATGCTAGTTAAGTACAGAAGTTTAGTTACCTTAGACAGCGCAGAGTTGACGTCATGTAACCCGTAACAGTCCCTGAGCGATGCTGGGTCCATCTCAACATAGAAACACTTTTTAGAAACACTAACTTCCTTCACTTTCAAAGTGTACAGAACAGAACTAGTCAATCACATATAGAAATTTCCAGTTACCTTGGACAGTGCAGAGTTAACATCATGTAAGCCGTAACAGTCCCTGAGCGATGCCGGGTTCATCTCAACATATCAACACAAGTACAAACTACAATGATTGATTTTAACTTTAAACTGTCATGTAAGTACAGAAGGTTCCAGTTACCTTAGACAGTGCAGAGTTGACGTCATGTAGCCCATAACAGTCCCTGAGCGCTGCCGGGTTCAGCCCGTCTCTCAGATGAGCAGGCAGTGTCTTAAAGATGCCCGGCTCCTTCCACTTGCTGGCGGTGCACGTCTTGGGAACCCTCTCCGTGTGCTGGACCAGTTCCTCCATCAGCTGACGACCCATCTGGGCTGTCGGCTCCGTCGCGTAAATCATGCCTGGGCAAAATATACAAAATTTCTTTAAAAATTTTTGAATATCAATATATAAAAAAATGTTCAAAATGGCATCACTGCCCTTCAATATAACATACCAGCCCTACAATAAATAATAAAGCTACAATGTACATACTAAAACTTTAAGTGGGGCTTTTTGTCTTCCTCTGCTTCCACAAAAAGAAGTAAAACTCAATTTCAACTTGTCTCCTACATGTAGTATATAACTGACTCTAGTATTTGATCATGAGTAGTCTCTTTTTACAATCACTGCCTACACTTTATAATTTTGCCTCAGATGTTTCACTTATATAAGCTTTAGTTTTGTGTTTTGTTTTCAACCCTCTCCTTTCTCTATAACTCCATAACCAAATATTATACAGACTGGGGTGAAACAGGTACTTCAGTTCTCCAAGAGTCAAAAAAATAGATTGGTGTGCCTTGTGTTCCTAGGTGTTCCCCCATTTTTTACAAAAAGCAGTACCATTGAATCCGGTGTACTCAGTGATGTAGGGCAGGGCCAGGATACACTGGAAACTGGAGACCAGGATCACGTCTACTGTCGACAGGTCCAACAAACCATCCTCGGGTATCCCCACTTCAGGGGGACTGTCGACAAACACTCTCCCTGCACACTCCTGGAATGGGAATGATTAAAGGGAGGTAGTTCCAAATAGATTGGGACAGGTAGTTGAGTTACACAACACTATAAAAGTTTCTTGTTGAGGAGCCTTAAGCTTTTAAACAGTATTAACCAGTTTTTCATAATTTCACTCACTATCAATGGTTTGATTAAGTTTGCAGGGATTTAATTTCACAGGAGAAAATGGGGATTTAATTTCATGGTTAGGACAAAATGTACAAATGTAGTTTTCACGGTGGTTTTGAGGTTGCAAAAGCTATAGTCACACACTGTACACTTACAGTACTTAATGGAAACACTACAGTAATGGAAACACTGGTGAATTTGCAGATAGCCAGTCCAAAACTGCCTCCTAGTTATAGTTGAACTTGGCAAGGGTGCTACAGACAGACAAACAATCATGGTACAGTGGTAATGTTTAGTACGTACATGTAACATCACATGTAGCACTTAGACAAGAGTGAAGGAGGGCAGAAGACAATAGAAATTTTCGTGGTTTTTAGTTTACAGTGACAGGATCACCGGAAAAACTACAAACATAAAAAACATTTACAGTACCTTAAGTTCCTTCTTTAATGTCTTGAGCGTGTCTTGGTCTCCTGCGTCTGCATCTTTAGGTACCCAGGAGGGGAGTTTAGCGAGCCTGGCACTGTGAACCAGCGGGAGGGGTAGGAACCTGAAGGTCGTGGTGAGGTCAAGACTACAGTCCAGCATCACAGTCACGGACTTGAACTTCAGCACCAGACAGGGCAGGTTGGGGTGGCCGGAGAGGCAGTACAGCTTCATGGTGGGGACTGGAGTAACGATAAAACCTATCAGAGGTGGCAGACTTCACCACCTCACTCAACCCTCCAGTCTTACGTCAGCACCAAACACTAGTACTGGAGGTTGGGGTGGCCAGACAGGCAGTTACTAGTACAGCTTCATGGTGGGGACTGGAGGAACAATGAAATAAAGATATTTAAGTAGAAACAGTCTCTTGGCCCAGGATTCGAACCCCAGCCGCCAGCTCACAATTGTCACAAACCGAACACCGCTTAGTGTTATAGCCTGGCTATGCCAAAAAGTGGACCGTTTGTACAACACTAGTATTACACTACTGCCCCTTTTCTCTTTTAAAGATGAATCCTCGAGTTTGTTATCCCTGTGTGGCACATCTTTACTAGTTACTCACTAGTTACTACTGTTACTCACGGTGTGCCCGGAACCACTGAAACACAACAGGTGAGTAGAAACAGTCTCCTGGCTCCTGGGAATCGAACCCCGGCCTGACAGTTCACAACCCAGCAATGCTAACCACTATGCATAAAGGTCTGGACTGTTTGGCATAGTCAGTTGGTGGCGGTTGAACCCCACTTGTACTGTTATTATCATTATAGTCCTAACGCTAGTTCACCTTTATTCGGGTTGGCGGAAACGGCTGCCCGGTCGGTCGGCGGAAACGGCTGCCCGGTCCGGTCTGGAGGTTGGTTTGGGAGGTTTCGAGTATACCAAATTTAAACAAGATGGCTTGCTATCGCAGCAGTGATCTAAGTGCATTTCTCGTGTAGGCTGACCCTACAACTTACAGTAGCACTAATATCGTAAACATTACCGTAATTTCGGAAATTCGAAAATGCAAACACGGCGTAATTTCGAACTTGTACACATTTTCACACGATCTGAGACTGAATGGGATTATGCTGATGCTTTGACCACGAACACATTTGTTAAATCCTTGGTTAATTCTTTATTATTTTTATCATCTTATCATTTCCGACATGTGAGAATAGTATCATGATCAATCAAAGAATTGCAGTGGGGGAAATCTTCAGACACTGGTGAAATCGCCAATTTGATCTTTCAAGAATTCAATGTTCGGTGACAAGTTTGCTTACGGGGAGGAAAGACTACGGCGGAGATGTTTTCGTGTGAAGTATGTGAAAACATCGTACATAATTAATGTATAATTGACTACATTAGTTTAAACCAGAACCTGACACAAAAAATTGAATCCATGCGTTTGTAAATGTACATTTTAGTATTAATTTAACTAAATTTGAATTATTTTACAGTTCTTAGAGATAGTTTCTCCTCGGACACGTCAGACAGCTCGGCACGGTAGTGCTGTCAAAATTGATTGATTTTGTCGCCGGCGCCCGGCACATATGATAATAGATCAAAGGACCGCCACTTTGTACAACCCTAAGCGCTTGACGTAGCGAACTTCTGACGTTCTGTACTGGGGGACGTTCTAATAGTAATAGCAGCAGCTGGGGACAATCTTACCAAGAAATGTCAAATTAATGTTTTTTTCAAAAGATAAGTAATTTGGCCAGCTTCCTTTGAACATGTAGCAACATCTAACAACCGCTATGGAATATTTAAGTAGGTATTTTGTTTACTTCACTTACACTGCTGTATGCAATACTCGAAACCCCCAAAACCAACCTCCAGACCGGACCCGGCAGCGGTTTCCGCCGACCGACCGGGCAGCCGTTTCCGCCAACCCCCTTTATTTGTGGGGTAACCTTTATTCGTTATATTAAACACATTGCTATTCACTATCAGGAGGAGAGAGCAAGAATTTTTTTCCATTCAGCTATGTTCGTAGCGGGCGACAAAATTTGATTAACACCCACGTGTCAAAAACCAGCATCTACATACATTTCACCCACGCAAGCTTTTGTTTTCCCTTTGTTTTGTGGTCATTCATGGTGGGGCGGCCTGGGGATACAAACATTGTGTGTAGCGATCTGATTTTTGCGATTTTGTCGACGATGTTGAACAGAAGAGTAACTTCGGAATACATACAGCGGCGGCAATATTCTCTCTGACTGAGGGTGAAATTTCAAAGCCATACGGCGACCGGACAGCGCCGCCGCTCGGGTACGGGCTAAGCCTAAAGGCAAAATTGTCTGAGGCAAAGTCTACGAAAAAAAACTGGTAATATTCCTACAATTAATGATGACTGTGAAAAACCTGACTCAATGATCACAGGAACCAAGTTTTTTTTAAGTATGCAACAGATATATTTCATAAATCGATACAAATACAAAGTTCAAAATTATGCCTGGAGAACTCAAGACATTATATACGAAAACCCGATCGTAACGAAAACCATGAAAACTATGCTCTCCCGCCTTACCTTCACCTTATTCCAGGCCCGATGTATCCTCTAAAAACACGGGTGGTTCGACAAAAATGAGCAAGGTTCGACCAACAGTGAACACGCCATTTTACCGAGCACATCATCAACAGTTACGAAAAAATATCAGCTAAATGAAGAAAAACGTCATATTTTTTTAGTAGCCATCTGAAAATACATGTGAAAATTCATAATTCTATCGCAAGAAAACAGACCTCGATCCGCGAAAATAGGCCTAAACTGGCCCATGTTTGTTGTACGGCGAAGAGAAACATATCAAACTGTCCGCCATTGTGCGCTCTACCGCAAGATGACGTAGTCACATGCCTGCCGAGTTTTCCAAATAAGGGAATCGTCGGAAACCTGACCCACTTCGCCTCTTGCCGATCGGGCTTCGGGCTGGCTCGAGGGCTATGACGTAATGGCGTGGCTCATTAGCATAGAAACCGTGCCAACCGGCGCTACGAACATCAGATCAGACGGGCGCCGCGCAGGGCAGTAAACAAAGCCGGCGCTGCGGGATTTAACGGGCCAAACAAAGCCGCACAGCGGGCGGGTAACTTCATACTCTCTCCTTCTGATAAAAGCTCCTTGGTCCAGGGCACGGTATTGCAAGGCGTATGAGTATTAGAAGCAGTGCTAGTGATGACCAAAAAGATCTATAGTTGGAGGCCTGTTGGATACTGGTTGGCTCTTTGGGTACTGCTTTACCATGGACAGATCTACTTGGAGATTGCTTTGGATCCGGAGTACACATTGTGTACAATTTATAATAAAAGGATGAAAGCTATTTGCAAGAGGGAAGTATACAATACAAAACCTAACCTGGCATCATGTATTCATCAGTAGCCTTAATAGAATATAAACTTAGCCCTAAGTTGATAACAAAGTAATGAAATTTACCTGATTGCCTCCAAAACACGTGAAAAGCTGTCTCTTCTCTTACTTGCACTCTTTTTGACCTTTGTCATTTAACCTTTGAACCGAAATATCCTGAACACTCGGAATTCAGTTCAGTTCAGTTTAATCAAGGATGCTTTACCTCCTTGGTTTGATATCAAAAGAAAACTGTATTTTTTCTTAATTTCTCGAGCTCCTATTGAATGTTTTGATGGATTTAAGATAACTAACAAATGGCGGAAATGACGTCATAACCGGAAGTGCGAGTTCTTAAGCTGAAGCGATGATCATGCTAGCAGGTACATTTACACTTAAATTACGTTTTTCAACCGTTAAAATCAGTCATTTTGTCATCACAGACTTTCAGAAGTATCTAGTGATGTGTAGGAGTCGGCAGTAGCAGCCGTTTGGTTTGTAAAATGCGATTTTGTCGTTTTTTGATGGCCAGCAAACTCCACTGCAAATGTCGGCATGATATTCTTTTTTGCGATGAGGATCTTTTATAGACGGTTTTAGAGGAGGTCAGAGAAAGTTTATATATTTGTGGTCTTTGTGTAAAGAAATGTCAAGGTTTAGGACAAAGACTTGCTTGCGATCGAATGCTGTAGGTATATGTGTATTGCGGAAGAAATCATAACGTTACATCTCTAAATTCAATTTCAATAGGTTTTCACACGGTTAAAATTTGTCTGTGGTTCTTTGTTAGGGGAGATCACATGGGATCATAGAATGGTGAGGTTTGGGTGGGAGGGGGTGTATTAGAAATAAAATATGTTGATACAGATAAAAAAAATTGTAAGATCGCGTGGCGCAATTGGCAGCGTGTTGGGCTCAGGCCCAAGAGGTCCCGAGTTCGAACCCTGTCGTGTCACAGATTTTGTGCCCTTAGGAAAGGCACTTAACGCGACTTTCTCTACTTCACTCAGGTGAAAATGAGTACCTAGCTTTCAGCCAAAGCAGCTTTGGCTAGGACGTATAATGAAGACTGTGCCAAAGTGATCAATGAAAAATGATTATTGGCACTAAAACTTAGTAAAAGGAAGAAGAAAAAGTGTTTCACTCACTGTATGCATTTTAGCTTTTCTTTTTGTTTACTCCAGGTCGCCACTGACTGAACGAAACCAACCCTGAATACCCACCCCTCGAACCACGTCTAAAGCACAATACAATCAAGGAGCTTTCATTGCTGAAAGCTCCTTGGTGCAATGGATATATGAAGCTATCAGTAATTTGGAATGGGGTGTTATAATTACTATAATTTTTAGTAATTATACAAGTGCAATATATTGGTACATGAGAAAGCTTGCAATATATACGTTTATGAACGTTACGTCTGCAATATATAAATCATGATGGAGGATGAATTTGAAATACTCGAACCTCCGACCAAAAAGCTGAAAACGGGGATCAACGGCTCAGAAGATGCGGGTGTTAAACTTAAGGAACAAACTGACGAAAATAAGACAACGTCAGCTTCCGAAAGCGAAACCAAAAATGCTGAAGAAACAGCAAAAACTAACGAAGATCTAGAAAAGAAAAACCCTCGACCCTCAAATTTGGGAGAAACCAAACTCGCAAGGCTTGGAGGGGTGGGTGGCCCGGAAGGGATAGAATATGATGTCATCGACGAATTTGAGATAACTGACAAAGAGGATAAAGGAAGCTGTCCAGCTGATATGGAGGAGCGTTACCATGGCAACGAGGACATCTCGGATGATGAGGACATCGACATCGACGCCATGTTGGATGCCGGAGTGGCCCATTATAAGAAAAGGGGTGGGCAGGATGGGGAGGGGAGGGGCGGTGATGCGTCGGAAGAGCCCATCATCAAGTATAAAACTGTGCTGAAGTGTAAGTATGAAAATTATGCTTTTTTTAGTGGTTTATAAATACCCATTGCTTTTTTGGCTTTTGAGTTTTGTGCTTATGCCTTTGGTAGGTGTGTGTGTGTGTGTGTGTGTGTGTGTGCGCGCGCGTGAGAGAGAGAGAGTTAGTGAGTGTGTGTGTGTGTCTGTATGGTACTACATGTATATATTGTCACAGTAACATGCTGTCTCTTTCAACATCATTTACATTCCTGTTTCCATGATTTAGTATCATTTTTGCAATGCTGGCATCTGTGATAGCACTGTCATCTTTTAAGTCACACACCACTATAGTATAAACTTTAGACTGGAAGTTGGAGCCCTGACAATGGCACTTTCAGGAAAGATTCCAATGCTCTTCTTATGCTGGCTCTTGTACTTTCACATCAAGAATACCTTGTTTAAAACATCATGAGTCCTGTTCAAAAGTCAAGAAGTATGCAGTTATATTTTATTTGAAAATGATGTTGTATATTGTATATTTTCAACTATGATAGCTGTCGTGCATGTAGTTCTAAATAGAACTAAAAGACAGCTTTAACTTTTCAAGGATTGGTTGATGATTAAAAAAGACTACATATACGTTTGAAAGGCACATCCCAAGATGGAGTTTAGATTACAACCCAGCACTTTTGGCTGAGGTAAGAGTCTCATGTGGTAGATGTTGATGATGAGGTTCTACCACAGGGCTTTCGCCAGCTCGGAATTTTTTTCCGTCAGCCAATTCCAATTGTCGCAAAAACCACGAAAATTGATTAGAAGGACTGAACTGAGACCTTGAAAAACGGGTTTTAATGAGATTATAGTATGCGAAAGGGCGCCGACACACATTGTCAGCAATCAAAACAATAGCAAAACAAACGGTGTGTGGCTTTTATATGGCCATGGACGGCGTCCCCAAACCGCCTGTAGCTTCCACCAAGGATTTTTGTCCGTCAAGGTTGACGGATTGGTTTGAAAATTTTTCCGTCAGACGCAGCAAATTTCCGTCAATTGACGGAAAAACGGACGCTGGCTAGAGTCCTGTTCTACCATTTATAGACAGGAAGTTGGTAGTTGTCAAGTTGGTAGTTGTCAAGTTTCAGGATTGGAACCCCGTACCTGAGGTCGATAGGTAAGATTGGAACCCACGACTCCCTCTGCGATGGGGGTAGTTTCTCCACTACTTCAGTGCTGGTAGAGTAGTTTTCTAGTTACAGGATTGGAACCCCACACTGGGGGTTGAGAGGTAAGATTCGAACCCACGACCTCCCTCTGCGATGGGGGTAGTTTCTCCTTGTGGGGAGGTAAGATTTGAACCCACGACCTCCCTCTGTGATGGGGGTGAGAAGTGTTGATTATGTAGAGCTGTAGTTCTCAAGTTTCAGGATTGGAACCCCGTACCTGAGGTCGATAGGTAAGATTGGAACCCACGACTCCCTCTGCGATGGGGGTAGTTTCTCCACTACTTCAGTGCTGTGGTGGGTGAAGTAGTAGTTGAACTATCTTCTTCACAGTGGCTCGCGCCCGAAGTGCAGTCCCTCCCCGAGGACGGGAATAGAACCCTGCACCCCTGGTTCTGTGCCTACACAAACCCCACAGCAAGAACACACAGTCACATGATGCAGTCACTGTATGTCTATTCAAGCAGGGCTCGAAATTCATTTTTGGGATTAGGTGCACCCAGCTTAAGAAATTGGGTGCACCAAAAAATTTTTGGGTGCACCATTGAAATTGAAGTAATAACCTAGTAATAAAACTTAGTTACACATGCACCCAGTATTTCCAGCCCTGTCAAGTCATAGTAAAGTAGCAAAACTAGAATTTTACAATACTTTTTCAAGTTGTTTTCACCAAGTTTGATTAAACATTGGATCGAAAGTCATATTAATGTTTTACATGTTTGTACTTATAACAATAAGACACAAAAGCTTCAACCATTTTTATTGTTTCAAGAAATGTTCTGTCAAAATACAATTCAGCAATTTGGCTACCAAGATACAAACTTATTTTATGTGTATTGAAGGACAAATAAAAAAAGCAAAAACAAATCAAGTCGAAAAAAAGATACATGTAAATCAACAAATCTACAAACTTCAATCTTTCTTAAGTTAACGGAAGTTTCTGAGTTTCAATATGCTCAGTTTGTTTTCTGTTTTAAGTCCAAGTTAAAATAAAAGAACGAAGCTACCGTAAGTATTTCTACGCTGAGTTAGGTTCGAGTTTTCTGTGCATGCCTCCAATCACGGCTTCTCTCTACCGCTGCTTCGCTGTCGGACCCGGTGCAATCCGCGTGTGTCGCTCCCTCCAGATGTTAAACTATCGTTCTGGGAACAGTCGCTCTTACAAGCTGTTCCCATGGAGATAGCTTAGCAACTCCTCCGCAACTGGCCAGAAGTCACAACGTACCTGTGCACACACCTGTTGCATTTGACTTGGACCTAAGGGACAAACATGCATACAATCCAACACTGTCACATACGATATCATGTTTGAAATGTGGTGTGGATGTGCCTGTATTTTTTGGCTATAGTATCTGTACTTAGAAATTCTGGCATGGTAAAGTTTACCATTGAAGTTGGCAATTGAACACACAATATTCCATGAATGAAGGTCACAACGTACCTGTGCACACACCAGTGTTCTTCTGTTGCATTTGACTTGGACCTATATCTAAGGGGCAAACATACATCATTGTACATGTACAATCCAACACCACCACATACAATGTACATGAACGATATCATTTTTTTTATGTGCCTGTATTTTTCTGGCTATCTGCATATGGAAATTCAACATGTTCTGTTTTCATTGGCATCCTGCCTGGAGCCATAGGAAAATCAAATTTGGAAAAATATGTAGCAGCGGTAAACCATTATCTAACTGTAAAGTTACATACATAACCTTTAGAATTGTAATATGAAAAGCTATAGAAAAAAGGTACCATGATTTATAGTACAATCATGCTATTGCAACAAGCAAGTAATGCACTAGAACTATTTGTCAATGAGTCTTTTTAGTTGACCTGATTCTATGTTCCATTGGAACTACGAAGCCCAGTAATTTCTAATCTCTGTCTTATCTGTACCATGCAGCTCTAGGTCACTGGGGGAGCCTAGAGAGCATAAGCCCATTAGTTGTACCACTGAATCTTAACAGAAAGACTCTTTAATTGTTGCCAATTTGCCATGCTAACTTGTCTGTGCCATGTAGCTCTAGGTCACGAACCGTTGGAACCGCTCCCCGAGGGTTGGATCGTGACAACACACAACTGCGGCATGCCGGTCTACTTGCACCGTGAGACTCGCGTGGTGTCGTGGTCGCGCCCGTACTTCCTCGGCACAGGCAGCATCAGGGTAACCAATCGTGTGATGGCATTGCAAACTTGAACATTTGCAACTAGGCTGAACATTTCCTCTTTCTTAGCACTGCTAATATATGGTAAACAACCTTGTAATGGAAATACAAACTTGAACCTTTGTATCTACAACCAAATGATCTTTTGTATGATTATACTTTCAACAAAAAAGATACATTCTTGTCACTTCTGCACACCTCAGAGTCGGTGTTTTAACCCTACATGGCACTGGAAGGTCCTTACTTTGGTAACTCCTTCATTTGGAGTAATAAAGTACATTTGTACAGATGAATTATCAGAGAGATCAAAGTATGCAAATAGTTACCTTAGCTGTAAGCTGCCACATGATTTGTTCAGAGAGTCAGTTTTACTGTATAGTTCCCCATTGTTCTTTTTCAACTAAAGTTTGATAATTTGTATGAATTGCTAAATCGTGCCAAAAATTACCTTACATTGTACTTGATTATTGTGATACATGTATCTCCCCTTGGTCCACTGGTCTGGTTCCTGTTTTGCAGAAACACAACATCCCCATCTCCTCCATCCCCTGCTTCCACTACATCAGGGAGAAGGAGAAGAAGCTGGGCCCCCTTCTGTGTGACATCACCACACAAACTGATGATGTCACCACCACCCCCAGCACGGAAGGTGTTCCAAGCCTTGATGTCAAGGTGAAAACAGAGGTCGCTGTTGTATGCCCGTATAATGGTGATGAAAGCACGACAAGTCATGATGTCATCAAATCTGAGGAGGTGACAGATGACAAAAGTGATGATGTCATGAAGGACACAGCAAGGTCAGAAGTAGGTCAAGGTCAGGATGGAGGAGAATCCGATGACATCAGCACCAACGGCTCAAGCTCCACCAATCACAACTCGGCTCCAACCAGTGACGAGGAGCATGCTGGGAAGCCTGACACTGATAAAGCGTGCACGTCAAGTGATGACCCGGTCAGCAACTCAGAAACTGATGATGTCACTATTCCTGCTGATGCGGGAGTATCTGACCTTGCAGCAGAGGGCGAGACGGCTAGCCCAAACCAAAATGGAGGTTGTGATGCGGACGCTGTTTCCCCGGCAACTGTTGCCACGGCAACATCCTCTGACAACGGCACCAGCCATGAAGGTAGTGTTCAGCTGATATCTGTGGGAGTGATGTCATTGTTGGCAAATGCTTCTTTGATATTGTCAGCCAGTTATGCTTTGAAATATTTACAAACCTTCAAATGAAAGGTTCTACAAATTTAGCGTATCATTTTTATTTATACCCTTTTCAAGTAAGGTAAAGTAGTTGTCTTCAATTGAGGTGAAAGCATATTGTGTTATCGAGTAGCTAGTGGTTAGTAACCGTATTTGTGTAATGCATTTTTGGATCAAAGCACAATGGGTCACCCCTATTCTTCTCGATAAATGTTCTTGGTCCTTTTACATACTTTTATAAGGTTTCCCTCATACATGGGACCCCAGCTTTACTTCACCATCCAAAATGACAAATGCAATATCCCTTACAACATGTCTGAGCTGGGGCCGACCCTTGTATCGAACTCTGGCCAACTGATCCACAGAATTGATTCAGAAAGCCAAGCAACGGATTTGCATTACCACTTGCGCCACAAGGACATGATCAGTGCAAAAAGCTAGAGCAATAATTAGATATTGTTGACAGTTAACACCTGTCTCTGATATGATCCCTGGGCTATATTTCCAGCTTCTGCAAGCAGCAGTGCAGCAGAAGGAACATTCCATTCTGCTAAAGGGGATGTCAAGCTTGGACAGGCAGCCAAACTTGAGGTGTGCAGGGAGGAATCTGTAGGTGAGTTGATGAAACACCCCTATTAGCTAAGTGGACTGCCCATGCATATGTAAGTATTGATTTAGGCTAAATATATTATGGACACAAAAAAGTTTTTCCTCCTAAAATTTTATATTATTGTCTGCAAGGGCACAGTATTACAACTGTATGTACATTGTAGTTAAAAAAAATTGGTGTACCCAATCTTTCTTGCTAGTTTGGAATGGCAAAGCAAAGATAGAGGTAAGGATGGTAAAACTACATACAATGAACTAGTATGTTTTCATGGAAGCAGGCTGAGCTCTTTGAGAGTAGCTCAGAGTAATAGTATTAAATCTACCACAGACAAAAACCATGACAATGCAATGGCAATGATATTGACTGTATTTCCTGTGTACTGTAACCACCTTTCCCCCAGATGCTGAGCAGTTCCGCGGCTACCTGGAGAGAAGGTTCAAGTTCGACACCATCACCATCCGCAAGTTCAGGTCAGCTGCAGGGTTATGGTTCTTATGCATGATTCCTTATCATACACGTGTATGTGGCTTTGGAATCTCTATTCCAGCTGATAGTTGTCTTTGTTTATGTTAACAAATACCATGTTGTAATGTGTGTTCTAACTAACGTATGTTTTATTGTTTTATCTGAAAAGCTGCCTTTTGCGTCAGGCTACTAGCCTCTTCTGCTTAAGAAGCCTTTTCTTATTTTGTAAGACAAGCATGAACTGAACTGAACTAGGCCCCCTTGAAAGCCAACTTTGCCAATTTGTAAGGGCTACTATGTAGTCTGGATTTTTGCTTTGTCTAATGAACAAATACAGCATAGTTTTAATGACAGATATTCCCCCATTTTTATTCAATTGGAGCTCACAAAAGATCACAACAATAAATGTTAGTGTAAAAAATTGAGTGTTTTTTTAACTTTTTCCTCAGGACCTGGGCAGAGCGTCGTCAACACAACAAACTCATGAAGAAGAAAGAACTAGAAGATCGACCAACACTGGTATACTTTTTGTGACAGGAATCTTTGCTTTTCATTTCTTTTACGACCAGATGACAGTTGGGTCTGCAACCTGTTTTTTCAGGTGTCACATGAAATGACCATACATTGAATTTAAATTTTATTCATGTTTTTGGAAGGTCATGAAATACCTAAAAGTACAAAATGTACATCCAATGGCAGTAATACAATAAGCACCACTGTAAATGGTGGATATTTTGGAGGGATATATGAATATGTTTAGCCTTTCAAATGATCACACTCACTCTCTGAAAGCAAGTTTATTTAATTTGAAATTTAAGACTATGATTGTTAATTTGATTTCCCATGTCCAGTTTCTTGCTAGACTTTTGTTTGGACACCTTTGTGTGCATACAGTCATCTTCAATGTTAACTCATCATAGCATTAAGCTAATGCCTTCTCCATGTGTCTCCCTTCTCCAGTCCTCCAATGCCAAAGTGATCACCCTGTCAGTCCCTGCAGCAGACAGTAACAAACCAGCTGGTCAGAAAAGAGGTGAGTCATGGCTTGGAACCTGGCACCACAGCTTGCCAAAGATGTTTTGTGCTTTTTAGAAGCTGAAAAGCAGTTGTGATTTTGAAGTGAACATGCATATGTACAATGTATGTACCTGATTGATTATGCACTGTTTGCTTGTTCGAGGAACATTTTCCACTGAGCTTTATGTCACGGTCGGAAATTCAGTTGATTACGTGGAGTCAGGAATCTGGAACTGGAAGTATTATTTGTAATATTCGATGTTCAATAATATGAGAAAGGTGTATGACACACTTCAAGGGTTGCGGGTTGCCAGACCTGACTGACTAGAGGGTCTGCACTGAGAACAGATCAACCTGGCAAGACCTGCAAGTGTGCATGTCTGCAGCCACCATGAAGAAATGATGTTTGCAAACAATTGATATGTTTTGTGTAAATGTGTACATGTGTGTTAATGATACCATGGTTAGATGTAATAAGGAAATGCATTTTGTGCCATTGGTGGCATTAGCAATTTAAAATGTACTGTTGTCCTGTGCCTGATGTTCCAGAGTTCCTGTTAAACCCTGCGGGGAAGTCGTCCGTCTGTATTCTCCATGAGTACACTCAGAGGGTCATGAGGGCACAGCCACAGTACCAGTACACCGAGTGTGGTCAGTGGTCTTTTTTCTTCTTTTCTTCTTTATTTTATTCTCTTATTCAGATTCACCACAAAAGGCTCTAGGAGCCACTCAATTATTTGGTTTTTGTACTGGATTTTGATGACAGAGTTTGAAAAATTTCAGATTGTACCCTTCAGGAAAACAATCATGAGGAAGCTTGGCAAAAAAGCAGTTACTCAAGCAACTGGATATGATTTTGGAAATGGTCAAGATGTTTCAGACACTGTCCGGTGTCTTTCGTCAATGACACTGAAGGGATCTTGTTAGAGGAATCTTGTTCCATAACCACAAAGTTATATGGATGATGCTATCAGCGTGGAATTTCTCCCTATATAGAGGTGGATTATGGAAGAAGAGATTTTGCTTCCATGGAAGTGTCAAAATATGCCTTTGCTGAGAAAGTTTGTAGTTTTGTAGTAGAGGCACCAGAGAGTGAAGTTCTGTGGAGAATTTGAGATGAACTGAAGGAAACTGAACAGATATTTGTTCACTTCTCCCTGTTTAGACAATGCAGCGGAGCCCTTTGCTGCCACAGTAGAGATCCAGAGCATCAAGTATGGAACAGGGACAGCCAGCAGCAAGAAACAGGCCAAGCTCAAGGCAGGTCGGTATCTATTAATTTATTTCTTATTTATTTATTTGGATGAATCTTAATTGTCTCATTTTTAGTTGCACTGAACTTGGAACAAGAGTTTGGCATCTCAAAAGAATCAAAATCATATCTGGACAACTTTACATGTATTCTGTGTATATGCTTCTGTTAGAAATAAAGTGTAAGGTAATGATGAACACATTTTTGAAATGCTTCCTTTAATTTGTTCTCATCTAGTAATGTACCTAAACGTTAACACAATGGCCTTGAAATCTAAAGATTTACTTTTATGGACTTTAAGTGCATCTTCCTCTTTCTACAGTACCAGGGATTTTTTAAACAAGGGAACAGGAGTACTGCGCCCTCATGCCCTGACCATGTGCCCCCTTACCCTGGGGAGCAGATCCTCTGGCAAGCATAAAATTCTGATTGACCAGGGATCACATGTGGCCACAGTCTTCAACTGTGACCTGTCTGACCTGTCCAGGAAGCCATAGAATGTTCCATTTTAGCTTAGAATTATCAAAAGCTCCACGCCCTGGTAGGGGGAACCCTATCTCCCCCACTTGGTAGCACCGCTCATTTGCAGTGCTCCCTCTTGCAGTCTTTTTCTAGAAAAAAAACAGAGTACTGTAACGTTTAACCTAGGACAACTTTTTTGTATTCCAGCCAAGGCCACGCTGGAGATCCTGATCCCTGACCTCTACAAGCAGAGCAGCGAGGCCGTGTCAGAGGAGATGGAGGTGAGGCGGGGTCATGGGTCACGGGGTCACAGTTTAAAGTTCAGACACGGTCATTAGACCACGCATGCCAGTGGTCAGCTATTCCACATTAGTTCATGAATTTGGTGGATCGACTTGTAGCTTGTGGTCAGAAATATACAAAGTACTTGTAGTGGGAGGTTTTTACTTTTTGTTGTCTAGCAGTCACATGTTTCATACATCTGCCTTTGTACTGAAGCCTTACACACAAAATCCTGTGTTTCCCCAGTACTTTGACCACATCGGAGTAGAAGACAGCCGTGTGTACGAACTCTGCAGTAAAGCCGGCCAGCTGTCTCCCTACCAGATGCTCACCGAGTGCCTCAAGAGGTCAGAGAAAAATCTCAATCAAGTCTCAAGAAGTTATGCTATAGGTTTTCAAATGTCTTCATACATAGCCAGTAAATCAGTGTACTGGAACAGTAATCTCCATTATTAAAATCAATCCGCCGGGTTATATAATATGCCACAAAATCAGTGCTTATGAGAGATCTCTAGTGCAGTACCTTGGTGTATACAAACAGTTTAGATATACATGACTTGTACAGAAGTGAATTATGCTGGGGATGTTGGGTTGGAGATCTGTTTGGACGTATCTTTTCAGGGCAACAGAATTGCATACTAGTACTGCAGTGTTAGTAGATGTTACAGCTCACAACGGTTTGATGGCCTTCTGACAACCTTCCACAGGGCAACACTGACTAGTTGTACTTCACACTGCAGCTGAGTGTTGCTGCAGCAGTATTTCTCTCTGCAGCTAGGTGTTGCTGCTGCAGTGCGATGGGAACACCAACATTTGACTTCTTAATTTTATTTGAATATTTCCATATTTTACAGGAATTTTGGAATGGCCGACACAGACATCAAGTTTGACGTCGCGGTGGGTAAGCACCAGAAAAGCCAGTACACCATGACGGTGGGGAAACACACCGTACAGGTACAGCAATAATACTTGGAAATGTTGGAATATTGATTGTCTTGAGTTTCATAGTGCAAAGCTAAACATTCTTCCAACACAAAAGTGTACGTGGATTAAATTTTCATCAACCACTGTCACCTTCTTCAGGATCAGTACTGATTGACAATCACGTCAGTATGTAAACTCGCAAGAGTTACCGACACCTGGTCATATTAACAGGTGATCTTGCGGATGTGATTGCTGATGTGATCTCTCATGAGTGTACATTCTTAAGTGATTTGTCATCAGTATTGACTTTGAAGGAGGCGACAGTGGTCATTGAAAATTTGATCTATGTATACTTTTGTGTTGGCAGAAAGTTTAGCTTTGTACTAATGATTACTACTAACACAGTTGAGTTGAGTTTGAGTTTTATTCACATGTAACAATCATGTGCAGGTTGGTCCTTTAAACTCTAGTGCAGAAGTGCTAACTTAAAGAATAAAATTAAAATGGAGACTGTGTATTCTTCAGGACTGGTGCAAGAATAAGAGGATAGGGAAGCAGCTGGCTTCGCAGGCTATTCTACAGAAACTCCACCCTCACATCAAGACCTGGGGGTCCCTAATACGGATGTATGGGCGAGACTCCTCCAACTTTCTAAAGGAGAAAAAGGTAAGAAGTGTGATACATCTTAAAGAACCCTCACATCAAGACATGTGGCTCGCTCGTAAGGATGTAAGGGCAAGATTCTTCCAACTTTCTCAAGGAGAAAAAGGTAAGAAGTGTAATACATCTTAAAGAACCCTCACTTTAAGACATAGAGGTTGCTTATATGGGCAAGATTCTTCCCACTTTCTAAAGGAGAAAAAGGTAAGAAGTGTGATAGGTCTTAAGAAAACAGAAGACAAGGGGGTTGCTTATAAGGATGTACGGGCAAGAGTCTGGTACAACTGAAGTGTGCTACACCTGAAGGATTCTACAGTCACACACAGACAGCAAGATTTCCTATACTATATTGGATTTGTAAAATAATTAAGGTTTGTTTGTGCCATTATTTTGACTCAAAAAGTACTTCATTCAGCTGTTTGGCCGCTTTTTGTGGACGTCATCATGTATCTACCACCAGTGCTGTTAAAGTTTCCGAAAATAATTTCATCAGGGTGGTAGATCATAGGACATTTCTAGGAGTTTTCTTTTACACAACCAGTTTTTCTCACCTACTGACATTTCGATGTCTGTCAGACACCTGTTAAAGTTTGTTTGTGTCTTGTTACTACGTTAAATAAGATTCTATAAATGATTTTTTTTTTTTACAAATTTTTTTTCCCATTTTTAGGAGGAAGAACAGAGTATCCTGGAGCTGACGCAGTTCTCCAAGAAGAACCGCCCCAACATGAAGATCATCGACAAGCTGCAGGTGGAGATGAGAAAACTTAAGGAGCAACGGGTCAGATTTCTTTTTTTTTTCTTCTTTTGAAATGTTCATTCCATCACTGGAAAATGCATGCTACATTTAACTTAAGTTTCTTCTAACATTTTCTTCAGCTTCAACAGAAAGTGTTTCAACATCAATTTTGCATGAAGCATTGAAAAGAGTTTTCTTATTGCTTCATGTTGGGGTAAACAAAAGAGACTTGAGACTTTATTTGAAAATCCATATAGTCACGTACCCTAGAGCACGGTACTAATCTTCCTGGACCTCATGACAAAATACAATGACGTACAAAACATCAAATATTTACATACATGTCATGTCACTACCTAAAACTGAAAACGGTCATGCCATTAATACACACTAACATGTATACTTGTATAAAAAATCTACTCCAAACCTTTTGTAGTTACTGTTAGTGTATGTAACTCTATGTCTATTAGCAATGTTTCTGATACACAACTGTTTATGTATTAAGTTGTTTGTCTCTTTTTTTGTGATTTCAGGATGCGCTGACTGGCAAGAGAAAGTTCAACCCAGGCAACGTGGAGAAACCTCCCAACTCTCTTCTGTGCACCCTGGATGTCTGAGCAGTCCGGATCCCACAACTCAACTTCTGTCAGCAAATGCAGAATGCAGAAATACTTGTTTACATTCATGGGGATTTAAGTTTGCAGCAAGAGGGGAAAGGAAGCATCCACAGTGTCTTACATTTGTGGTTGAAACCGTACTTTTAAAAACAACACAAGACAGTATCGTGATATTGCGAGATCTCCACAAAAACTGTGAAAATGCAACTGCTGCCATAGCAATGTTTCAATATTTACAGTATTTGCTGTAACATTTAATGTTCCTATAACTTTAACATTTTCTCCAAAAGTCACCATAGAAGTCACTATAAGCCTACATATCTGATATTAAAATGAAATGTATTTCCCTACCCATATCTAACAAAAGCTTAAAGCAGGGCCCCTTAAGTGTACACTGCAGAATGTTTAACTTTGGAAGCCGATTATAACCAAGCCATTAAAGATTTACAAAAAAATATGTGCGACTTATTATATTGGGTGTTGAACATGTCCATGACTCATTAGATCTAAAGAGAAGGCTTTTAAGAAAGCATGAATGACCACCAAGGTACAAAATGAACGTAGGGTAATATTCAAGTTGGCCTAACTGTCAATGTTGAAGCATTTCAATTGCAAAGTCTCTTGTCACAGATATTTCATCAAATGCTTTCTCATTAAAGGCCTATCCACAACAAAAATCATAAAAAGCTCAAGCTCACTGCATAAAAATAAATTTCATTGTCAGGTTGCACTAGTCTTCACTAAAAATAACTCATCTACATTCTTTGTTATTCTTATAGCTATGCAGTATGAAAATCTTTTGATAGCTTTTTGAGTAATCAGCTGCAATATATGTTGACACGTGTTATTTAAGGATAATGCCTTGCATTAAGTATTTTGCTGTGTGTTTTGAAAATAGGACAAACGCTTTGTTCATGTCTTTAAATTTTGTTGTCCCAGTTGCACATTTAAGATTGTTGCATTTATATAGAAGGATTTGAAAGAAGTTAGACAAAGTACTTTTGGCATGCTACAGCATAATGATAATAGATAATTTTGTCAATTTGAATCTTTTTAAAAGCATACATTTAATAATGCTGATTGTAAGTTTATCTACCAGTATGTTTTTAAGTTGTCATTTCAGAAACCAGCTTGGGTATATTATGAACTCAAGTGGTTTTGTATTTTCCATACCGGCACAGACTTTCAAGACTGGTTTGAGATCTCTAGTGTTATAAGAATTTGTGGTTCAAAGGTCCAAGAATGAAGTTTTGATGTTCTTCTCATTGAGAATGTGTGGGGAAATGATTTGATGTGCAAATATTAATCTTTTCAAGAATTAAGAACCAAAACATGAAGTAAAGAATTATCTCAAAAATATACTCTGGCTTGTCCTTTTGTATAACATTTTACCGTTATCGTTTGTATGCGTTTGTATGTGTATGTGTGTATATGTGTGTGTTTGTGTGTGTTTGCGTGCATTGTGTGTGCGTGTGTGTGTGTGTGCGTGCATTGTGTGTGTGTGTGTGTGCACGTGTGTGCATGGTGTCTGTGTGACTTGACAATCACAAACGATCAAAGATATACTAAAAGAGATGTTGAAATCTTTATAGATAAACAAAATGCTTTGTATATAGAAGATAGAAAGATACTAGTAAATCCACTTTAGATGAGTGCTAGCAATTCTAAAACCAGTTACTGATATTTTGCTTTCACAAAACATTTGCCTGGTTATGGTATTGTCTTATCCTCCTTAGTAAATTCGCAACAGAAACAGCAGACGAGTTTAGGGCTACAGATTCTCTGAGGTACATGTAGAAGTACTACAGTACCTACCACGATGGTAGGGGACGCTTCAATCTCGTATCCACGGCATTGTGCGCGTCCCCTAGGTGTCCTGGGAACGAGACACTTCCGCATTTTCCTCGAGGAGGAAGTAAGACATTCCGAACAGGTGTGAAAGGAAAAGTTGCCCAGGTGAGGCGTTTACTTGTGATATTTGCAGACTTTCACTTCCAGAAGTTGATTGTAAGAGTTTTATAGGTGAGAACACGAGTCTATATTGCCCCTGCTTCCATTATTTTAGATACATTTTACCCGTAACGTCCGTTAACTAGCACCTTTGCACCTGTTCTGAGCCCGTAATTAGACCAGGTAGGTTGGTATTTGTTCCTAGGGACTCTCTTTGATAAAATCTCAGACTCCAGGGGTCGGAAGAGCTACCTGATACAACTAGTATGACCTGATTTCCGTTTTATATTATCAGCGGATCGCCAACTTAATGTGAAAAGCCGGAAGGGACGTCTGTTTGTTTGAACTTTGGTACCTTTATAACTCCAAGACAAGCCAAAGAATGTAACGTATAAATATGGTAGCATTTGTAGTGTTTAAAAAATTTCTCTACTGTTAGATACTTTGTAATTCGGCATTGTACAAACAATAGCTGGTCCTGGCCAGGAGAAACTAAAAACTCAGGAGAAACTCAGGAGAAAATGTCTGAAGGGGTGGGTGGGGGGTTTTAGGTAGGTTACCTGGGAGACGGGGATTCCCCTGCCCCAGGTGCTTTTCAGTTGACACAAATAAGGGTGGCATTCTGACATCAACATTAATTAACTTCATTCATGAACTTTTCACACAGGCATGGAATAATAATTTGTTTTTACTACAGTCAGTCTCCGTGTACTACTAGGTTACTTCTGGACCTTTGTTTGTATTGCAATACAGACAAAAGTCCAGAAGTAACTTAAGGTAGTCTATGTGCGGGGCTGTAACTGGCCCCTCCTTCTTGGAGGCCGGTCGGATGTTGAGCGACCTGCTATAAGCGAGGTTTAATCAGGCTAGAATTAAGTCACTTCTGAACCTTTGTTTGTATTGCCAGAATTCACAAAAGCGCATTGGCCATTGCGCACAACGTTAATTCAGATCAGGTGTCTTTGACAAAGTTTGCGCAACTTGATCTCTTTGTCAAGAAACGTAAACAAGCCCCTGCCGTGTCCATGGAGTCACCTATTCAGGCTGTCTGACCTTTTGACATGGATCAACATGCTGGGTGAAAAACATAAAACAGCAGAGAATGCAGCAGCGTTAGATACACCGCTTTGCCTTGATCGTTTTGTTTCGGGCAAGTGCGCGGCTGCAGTAGCGAAGCTAATACAATACAGCCCAGACTGCAGGGTTGTGTGCCCGAGTTTCATAGGACTGTTGTTTGGACTGTATATGTTAAGGAAACAAAATTAGAAGTAAGAAAACGCATCAAAACATATAAGCCAGATGTTTCTCTTTCTCTTCAAGGAGGAGAGTCTCCTCCGCCTTCTTGTGTCAAATCTTCAGATAGACTAATCTAGGTCATTTTGGGGTCATTTTTCTGGACTTTGGCACCAAGCAGAGTGAACCCGGATTTTTTTCATAATCTTTTATATATGCCTTAATATGACAGTCTTGCGCTTTTCGTCATTTTGTGTATTGTGCCTCTCCCCTGCCTTACTATTACAACAAGAGTTCGGAGACCTCATATCTCCATGAAATAGTCTGATTATGTAAATGATTTCTACATTTACATAATCTATGCTTGGTTATGTACACATTTAGATAACTTACACTGGTCAAAATGTTGACTGTGCAATCATTTACCATTAATTAGACGAATCATAGCACTTTTACATTAATTATGCAAATTAGGTACATATTTGCATAACTGATATCTGTTAATGTTCCACCAGCCAAAAACTACATATGACAGGTATTTGAGTCCCACAATGGCAAACACTACAAATATAGATTTCTCTCATTAATTATGCAAATTAAGTGCCAGTTTGCATAATTTGCACTTGATTATGTACATCTCTGTCTAAGCTACCTACATACCAAACACCATCTAAATTTGTCGTTCCCTTGTCCAGTTATCCTCCTTGGAAGATTTTGAGAAAAACGCCCCTGCAGTTCCAGAGCAACCTGCTAGGGGACCCAAACATACACCGCCTATTCCTTACGTCACAAGCTATCTGCCACCAAAAAATCAAGACCATAGCACATCTAGGTCAAAAGATACAGAAAACGGAATATCTGCTGCAGTACCAAGGTCACATACCAGGGGGCCCAAAATTGACCTTGACCTTCGTCTTCCCAACATTTACCTACATAACAAATATCATGGCAATCCATCCAGAGGTTCTTGAGTTATGCTGACCACAAATATCCGGAAACACAAACACACAGACACACAGACAGACACACCCAAAACTATATCTCCATTTTTCATGGAGATAATGATCTGACTTTTTGGCATTGTGCAGTACAACAAAATGCTCAATTCTACGTTTTTCGACAATTCTTTAAAATAAATGTACTTTTTTGGCTCAGGACTCCGCCCCGGTATTTCAACGGAATAACCTGACATTTGGTACAAGGGCGCCTTGGACATATGTCCATATAAAGTCTCTAACTAATTCAACAGGAGTATCAATTTTGTGATTTTTCTTTTTAGACAAAAAAAGACATTTTGCTCTTTTTCCCTGCAAGAAAATGGAATGTAAACTTGATTGGTACAGGTGATTTTTTGGTTTAGACCAAAAAAAAACAATTTTGTTCCCGTCCCCTGGTACTCAAAGCAAATGAGCTGAAACTTGGCACAGGGATGCCTTTTACATATCCCACAGGGCTTAAGTCACACTTTTGGCATCAGCTTTACTGCATGCCATGCCAATGCAGATGGTTAGTTTTGAAAAGACAATGAGTTTATCCTAATCGCTATGTGATAGTTTTGATGGGTTTCTTTAATCTAGGTTTTTAAATGCCCCTTGTTCTACAGTGCTCACCAACCAGAGGAAGTGCCACGGTCTCCAATATCGCGCCACTATTGACTTTTGCGTCAAACGTTGCAGTCCGGTAGTTACTGTAACACTTTTATTTAATCTTATGTTAATTAATTGTCTCTGTTTCCCCCCCAGGACCCAGTTAAAGCGGCAGGAGGCGATTTGTTTCCCAAGGCGCAATGAACAAACAAAACTGATGTGATACGGCTAAAGGCGGTTTACCGATTTTGCAAACAGGCAAAGACTCTTGAACAATGTAAGACCACACGATCCACATTACAACTCTGGCATACCATTACCATAGGTAACAATAGGACCGTGCCATTGAAGCATTTTAGGGGTGACCCACTTTTTCAAAAATACGCGGCATTTGTACACACCATTCATCGAATTGTAGTGTTCACAACTTGCTGAATAGCTGAGGTGTTGGTGCTTAACTTCTCTGAAATGGCGGGCTATCCTCGCCAGGAACTGTACCTGGAAATATCCCGTGACCTTAAAAATGACGAACTAACAAATCTTCGCGACTTTGTCAGCGGTGCAAAGATTCTACCCGCGGGATCCATCCAAAACGCCAACGCGCACCAGATCTGTAACCAACTGGAGAATGAACAGAAGTTAAAGCCTGGAGATCTCTCCCTTCTGGCGGACCTGTTGAGAAAAATCGGCAGACATGTCTACGCAGAGAGGGCTGAGAAGATTGCAGAGGATGAAAGAAAAGGTATGTTACAATAATTCAACGGTCGTATGTAGGAATATTAGTTTTACAGTTACCTGGTATGAATGGGTTAACTCCGTAGGAAATTAAAAGTGTGTGGTCGGTTAGTCAAGTAAGAAGATTCAATTTTTTGGGAAGCTTACATGCATACAGAAAATACATTTGCTGTGCTGAAAAATTTGTTGGTGACGATAATGCCCGCCCCCACTCCCACCCCCGTCAGTCTGAGTAAATAAGGCTGTTGACGTCTTAACTTTAACTTAAATGGACCATTGTGTGTATGAAGATCGGCACAGCAATGTGCAAGTTATAAATGCTTATCAGGCATCAGTGTGAGAATAGAAAATGTATAGGCAAAAAAATACTGGTATACGTACAAATGGCCACATCTATATATACTCATGTAGTTAAACTGTTCTGTATGTATTGTATGTACAAGTTGCCACACATTGTATCCTCTACAGTTGTCGTGCAATAAATTTCTTTCTATATATTCCAAGGTCATGCAGAGTTGCGTGAGCCACAGCCATCAACGAGCAAAAGTCCGGTAGAGACGTCGAAGAAACGGCCACGGACTGAATTTGATTTTGAAGAAGGAGAATCACATGTGAAAGGTAAGATATTATCAAACAAGCTGTTACACCTTGGTTTGCACACGCGTCGATTTGGAGTACACTGAACTGACACTCCGCTGAAGTCCGATTCGGCGGAGTCTGTGTCAACAGACTGAAGCTAGGTTTACTTACCCTTTTTCTGGTCGACTGGAAGTTGACACTTCACCGAAGTACGAGTTTGGAGCATTCTATCTATACACTATATGATTTTTTTTCGAAGGTCTAAGGTAACATACATGCATTACCCATTATTGCAGAGTTACGTGAGCCACAACCATCAACAAGTACACCGAAAAGGAGGAAACATCATCCCCCTAGAGAGACGTCGGAGGAACGTCCGGGGACCGAATCTGATTCTGAAGACGGAGAATCATCCTCGAAAGGTAAGATATTATCAAACAAGTTGTTATGGAGATAATTTTACTTGTACCCTGAATGCCTGAATGCAAATATATATATATAAAGGTTCACATACTTGTATTCAGTTGTAACGTTATCTAAACACGAGATACTAGTTACTAATCTTGTATACACATTTAAATAACCTACTTCCAAGAGTAAGCTTTCGATAGCTGGAAAGTAATTTGTGAAGAAAAAACAGTTTACGACTCTTTTTGTACCCACTTGCACATGCCATCATTTAAATTTTAGGAGTAACTCGTTTTACGATGCAATTAACATGAATTTCATGGGTGTAGAGAGTACTGCCGACTCATGATAGTTGTTTTATATCGTGTCTTTACAGAGTTGCCAGACGATCCTGATGAGGAAGCTTCAGCCAGGGACAGCAATATCCTAACCATGTTAGACATTAGTAAAGACGTTTTCCATCCAGGCGTTGTGACAGACCCGGACAAGTTTGAAGATGCACTCGATGCCTTTCGAGAACACGCAGAGGTACTACTTAAAACAAACGAATCCGGCAGTGAGCCGGAAGGACAAAAACTTGAACGGCGAGTAAAGTTACGACTCAGAAGTAAGCGTATTAAAGAAGTTAATGATAACGCATTCACGAAAACTGTAAAAAGACATTTGCCCACATACAAAAAAATTGTTAAATGTTTTAAAAAGTTTGAAGCGATCCTCAGAGAAATAACGCGTGGCTGTCTGCTATGTTACCTTGACTTCGAAGACACATCCTGCTATCGGACGTTTTTAGCTGCTTACAGAGACGGACGTTTGTCAGAAACCCTAACCCGGGACCTGGTCACAGACGACATGAGGGCAGCAGAAGGGGAGGATCTGTACGTACACGTCACACTGCTGGGGGAGGATGGGGAATGTCAGGACGACAGTTTCTCTGGCGAAGGTAAGATTTCGATGGCAAAGTTCAAGTGAACTTATCATTTTCCGCCAGCAAAAACTCATCCAAGTCTACCAATGTCTGTTATCCGTTCCTAATCTTTATAACTTCTTTTTCTACTATAGAGGAGCCAGTGGACATTGAAGTAGGAAGCCAGGAGACACGTGCTTCAGCAGAGGTTCCAGAGTCTTTGTCTACAGTAAATGTGCAACCAAGACAAGATCTTCCATCGCACAGCTACCCAGAAAAACCAAGACAAGATCTTCCATCACACAGCTACTCAGAAAACCCAAGACAAGATCTTCCATCGCACAGCTACTCAGAAAAAACAAGACAAGATCTTCCATCGCACAGCTACCCAGAAAAAACAAGACAAGATCTTCCATCGCACAACTACAAAGAAGAAACAAGACAAGATCTTCCATCGCACAGCTACAAAGAAGAAACGGACGACACAAGAACAAGTTTTGGTGTTTCGACGTTGGAATCGCAGCACCCCTCAGAGCCAGAAATCAAAACTGAACGATTAGATAGACAAACATCAATGTCGACAGACTTACAAAACATGAGCTTATATGAGAAGGCAGAACCAGACGTCCATGCGGAAGGAGAGGAATACAAGCAGGGTCCAGCTGTAAAACCAGGTCAGAACGGGGCCAATACCTCAACTCCTTTTTGTTAGATATCCACAAATTCATGAGAATAATCTGACATATTCTTAATATTTGTCATTGATTAATCACATTCGGTCCCATTTGCAAAACGTACTATAGTTAATGATTTTTTCTACCCAAATAATCCACATTGCATGTAGATTTTCTCAGTGATCATACAAATTAAGTCCCGATTTTCTTGATTTATGTCTCATGACATTCACCTTCAGTTAATTTCAAAACGTAGAATAACATTCCCGTTATTACTCACTTTGGTATCATTGTACTTAAACATTTCTATCTGCAATTACAAAATCATAACCACAGCATGTTCAGAACATACACGAGATTATCATGCATAAACCGGCTGCTGTAGTACCATCGAAAGCCAGGAGGGGGCCCATAATCTAATAATTTCTTTATTCTGTCAACGCCTACCAAACATCATTTAGGTCCATCCGGGTAATCCATATTTGTCAAACATAATCTACAGGGATGTATAGGCAGTGTTTCACCATCTTTTAATGTATTGTTGTCATGGTTCTTGAATCAACACAGACACAGTGCCCACTGGTCAGGTGACAGAGGCGGATATTCCGGCTGCTAAAGAGAAGGCTGATGTGGGGACAGGGCCCGGTGGGATCAGGACAGACACAGATTCAACGGGTGAATATTACCGTTAATTTCTCATTCGTCACAAAAGCTCTTTAAGGTCCTCTACTGTCCATTTCCTTGCATGTGTACTTCTTTATCTTAAGCACTTTTTATCCCTACATTGTGACAATGTAAAGCTGCCCTTGATTGCTATGATTCTAACACAACAAATTCGAACGTTACAACATACCGCAGCACTATGAAGTAATCTGCCTTGCTTGTGGTTTTTGTCCCAAAATTAAAATACGGTTAATATGTATAATAGATATGAAATGAATTGTCAGAAAAAAATCAATGCAGCATTTGTGTTGGTCAAATGGTAGTAGAGAAAGTCACACGGAAATCAATCACCCAATATGTATTATTAGTATATGCTCTATTGACATTTCGTCCCCCTAACCCATCATACATAATCTGCAGAGATAGACAGGCTGTTGAATGCTGTTGCTGACCATCTTGATTCTGCCTGGGACGAGTGGGATTTGTGGAAGCGGCTGGCTTTATCTCTCGGCTTCAAGACGGACTACATCCGGGACCTGAAAGCCAAACCGCCCACCGGCACCGTTAGTCGTTCTCGCCAGCTGATGGTTGACTGGAAGGAGAGGAACGGAGGTGAAGTCACGCTTGACCAGCTGGAACAGGCACTGAGGGCTGCTGGGATACACGAGATTGCAGGTAATCAAATTAACGTTGTTGCTGTAGTTACAGGGATAAGTGACATGGTTCGATAGTGGCAATAGAATCCATGCAAATACGATTCATTTTATTCGCTCAGTCAATTCGAATTAGTTACGTTTGATATGTATTACATTTATTGACTATTCAAATGAAAACATTCTGAAGTTGTCGTACAATACATGGGCTATCGAGACCTACAATCAATAAGACAGTACTGCTACATTTGGTGTTCCATAAATATATGTTTGATGTTGTATTGTTGTCATTGCTACACAGACGAGGTGTCCTCTGGGCAGCTGTTTATTACAGAAGCTGATGTAAAGGGTGGCAAAGTGAAAGCGACACAGGACATAGAGAAAGAAAGACGTGATAGTAAGTCTATTGAGACGCTTTATTCTATCTTCGCCAAAAAGTTTGCTTTCTGTGTCGTTTGTTTGTACATTGTTTTGTTTTTCGAGGCATTGTGAATGGATCTTTATGATTCTTGATGGGTGTGGTTCCGAAGATGATTTTTGTTACTTTGGAGAAGACGATAAACCAATAGAATTTCTGGAAATGTGGACCTTTTTTGCATTATACATGAGAGACATTCATAACACGTGAATTCGCAAAGTCGTAATCAATCGTGTGTCAAAGGTGTAAGGTCGTGGATTTGTTGTTATTGTATAATATGTAACTATCAGTCATTTACTCTTTTTTTGGTGATATGTTTACAAGGAGCATGACCTGTAATCAATATATTTCTAAACTTTTATTCGAATCATACTTGAGAATGTTCAGCCCCAAAGCAAGTTTTGTCATGACTGCACTGGATGGAATCGGATGTTAACTTTTGCATGGCAGCGAGAAGATCCAGTCATTCTAACCCTGATGACGGTGTCTGACAGACATCGAAATGTTGGATGTGCGTACTTTCCTGGCTGTGTTTAAAAGAACTTTTCTATATGTTGACATTGGTGTTTCTTGATGAATGTAAGGTGATGATACCAAGATGACGGCCAGCTTCGGCCCACAGACTGCTGCTTCAGTATCAGAAAAGAAAAGAAAAAGAACAGAAAGTGGACAGAGGGACGATGGAGCAGCACTAAGTGAGACCGGGGCAGTATCAATAGGTAGATTTTAACATTTATTTTCCCAAGCACCATAATTGCTCTGAATGGTCTCTTACTGTCTATTGCTTGGCATGTGTACTTATGTGTGTTCAGCACGTGAAGTGGTGAAATGTGCAAATTTAAAGCAGACCTTTGTTGATGCAGTCAATTTTTTAATATTATATTTCAATAATTTTTTATCACATAATTTTGCAACTTATCTAGTACGTCCATTCTGCCATGTGTTTCCTTCACGCTTGTTGCAGATATTGTGGAAGAATCTTTTGAGAAAGTCGTTGACGGAGTCAGCCACAAGTGGGATGACCTGGCCAGGGAACTGGGGTTCCGTCGAACCGAGATTAAAGGACTCCGAAGCTCTAAGCCCAACACTGAATATAGGTGCAGAGAGATGCTGGACAGATGGAGAGACAGGAAGGGGAGTGATGCGACTCTACAGGTTCTGAAGCAGGCTCTCATCAACATTGGTGAACGACTGATAGCAGAGATGTTACCTGAGCAAGGTATGTTTATACCATTCCTTTCTTGTAAAACTGAAATAAATCACACGAGCATATTTCTCGAAATGTATATCCCAAAAGTCAAATAAATTTAGTGTCAACATTTGAAATATAATACAGCCATGCATTTTTTTGTAAGAACGTCATAGAATAAGGGCCACATGTATAATCAAAAGAGGTCGGAAACATTTCACAACTTCACGCCATATATACCCTGTGTTTTTACTGGAGGCTCTAAGTGTGGTTATGAAAAACAATTATGTACACCAAGGAGGTTGAAATCCTTGTGTACACCTAAAGTTCTGCACAAATCTGCTGGTCTACATCTACAGTGTTTCTAGATAATGATCTAATTTATGCATCTTGTCCACCAATAAAAGAGGGTCGCTTGCGGAAAGGATCCGACTCCAGCTCGCCGTCTCCCATGTTGTGGACAGAAGAGGCTAACGTATCAGCAGAAAGTCAGCAGAGAGACGATGGAGCAGGGCCAAGTGAAGTTGTGCGGGACACAGGAAATACAGGTGGAAATATCCATTATTTCTTCTAGCATCACATTTGCCTGGTTAGAATGAAGTGTCATGACATACCCATCACATTAATCCACGGCTAATGATTGATTCTCCCGTGATTTCAGTGAACGTAGCACCTAAATATATACATCATTTAAACACACACACAAACAAAAAAAGACAAATTCAATTCAACTTGCCCCTTCTAGTGTAAGTGACTCATTATCCAAGCAGATGCTTCGGTTGGGCGGCTAGTGGTGACGATTTTCTTTTCTTCAGCTGATGGGGGCATTTGCGAAAAAAAAAAATCGGCGCCACTATTACCCCCTCACCGAAACTTTTGCTTGGAGAACACATTTCATTTGCATTAATAGTTAAGACTTTGATTTTGTCCCATTCTTTTTCTAACAAGATTCGTCAACACTTGTTTTAGCTGATATGCAGGTATACTTTGAGAAAGTCGTTAAAAGAGTCAGCTATAAGTGGGATGACCTGGCCCGGAAGCTAGGGTTCAACAGGAACGAGATCAAAGCAATTGAAATCACAGAGGTCAGCCCTGACCACAGGTGCCGAGAGGTGCTGGACAGATGGAGACAAAGGGAGGGAAGGAGAGCTACTCTACAGGTTCTGAAGCAGGCACTCATTGACATTGGTGAACGGCTCACAGCAGAGATATTACCTGGACAAGGTATGTGTTGTGACGGAAGTTAAACATATTGCTAGAACTATCTATCCCAAAAGTCAGATGAATTTAGAATTACATCTTATATTTCTGGTCACTAGTTTTTCTATCTTACAATAATTTGTCAGCTTATCTAATATGCCCATCTTGTAATGCGTTTTCGTCACCCTTGTTGCAGTTGATGTGGAAAAATGCTATGAGGAAGTTGTTGGGAGAGTCAGCAACAAGTGGGACGACCTGGCCCGAAGGCTGGGGCTCAGCTGGAACGAGATTAAAGAAATCCGATCTTCGGAGCGTGATCAGGACCACAGATGCTTTGAGGTGCTGGGCAGGTGGAGAAACAGGGAGGGAAGTTACGCTACTCTACAGGTTCTGAAGCAGGCACTCATCGACATTGGTGAACGGCTGACAGCAGAGATGTTACCTGGACAAGGTATGTTTGTGCCATTCCTTTCTTTTAAAACTGAAACTAATCACACCAGCATATTTCTAGAACTGTAAATCCCAAAAGTCAAATAAAATTAGTATTTACATTTGAAATATGATACAGCCAAGTATTATTTTTTTTTTGGGGGGGGGGTACGAACGTCATAGAATAAGGACTATAATCAACAGAGCTCGGAAACATCTTTCAAGCTAAAACTTCAGGCCATGTGTTTTTCACTGGAGGCATTTAGCGTGATTGCGAAAAAAAATTATGTACACCTAAAGTTCTGAACACAAATCTGCTTACCTACATTTACACTGTTTCTAGATAATTTTCTAATCTTTGCGTCTTGTCATTTCACCTATAAAAGAAGTTCACTGGCGGAAAGAATCCGGTGCCAGCTCACAGTCTTCCATGCTGTGGACAGAGGAGACTAACGTATCAGTAAGTCGGCAGAGAGACGATGGAGCAGGGCCAAGTGAAGTTGTGTGGGACACAGGACCTACAGGTGGAGTTATTGATTATGTCTTCTAGGTATATCACAACTGTCTGGTTAGAATGAAGTGTCCTCCTACCTGACCACCACATTACTGCATGGCTAATGATTGATTATACCGTATATCATCATCGGCATGTTGGTATATATATTGTTATATGTTTTTTTACGCTTGTTGCAGTTGAGGTGGAAGAATGTTTTGGCAAAGTCGTAAATAGAGTCAGCCACAAGTGGGTTGACCTGGCCCAAAGGCTGGGGCTCAGCAGGAACGAGATTATAGGAATCAGAACTTCGGAACGTGACGATGACCACAGGTGCTGGGAGATGCTGGAAAGATGGAGGAACAAGGTGGGAAGGGAGGCTACTCTACAGGTTCTGAAGCAGGCACTCATCGACATTGGTGAACGGCTGACAGCAGATGAGATGTTACCTGAACGAGGTATGTTAATCACGCCGACATATTCCTTGAAGTACCTATCCCAAAAGTCAGATGAAGTTACTATTTACATTTAATATGAAATATAACATTAAATTTTATGGATGACATCCTCTGCAGACGGCAAAAATAGCGAGATAGGGTGACACTAGTATATATATATATACATATATATATACATCTTTTTTTCTGTACGTAGTGTGTAAATAGGCTACTTACTGACAATAAGAAATAAATAAGTAAAATACTAGCCATCCACATTTTATAGCAGTCCATAGCAGCACAAATGAAAATATTTACATAACTGTGAATACCCTCTCACTTACATGTCTTGCAGTGCATCTTCGACACCGGATCCCTGCTGCAGCTACAGCAACAGTACCTCGTCCATTGGAAGGTGTGAATTAATTCGTTTTGTAGTGATTTATTAATGATACAAAATCGAGTCCAAGTTTGCTTTGCGAGAAAAAACAGTAGGGCACAGTAATATCTCAACAACAGTTTTGCTCCTATTTGTGTAAAGGATCTCTAAACAGCTAAGGCTAATGTTGAAATCTGCAACGTAACGCCGCACACACATAACTAAGCATAGAAACACTGTAGTGACACCTGCCCATCAACTGTATGTCAAAAGATTTAGTATATTTGGAAATCTTAACTATTGAAAGGTAAAAATGTTTCAACCTAACTCATTTCTAATAAATGGTTACTTGTCAAAATTAATGATCTACCTGTGAAGAACTAGTGTGCCTTTGATAGCCTGGAGCCCAGCCTTGTTAGCTTTGGCCCGCTCCCGAAGGTCGCTAACCTTCGGGATCCGGAAGCGGGCCAAAACTAACAAGGCTGGACTCCAGGCTAGCCTTTAATTGCACTTTGTGACACTTCTTCCATGTTGGAGATGATAGACACATTTTTGAAGTATTACAACAGTGTCCTCTCTATTCCAGTGTTGCAGAAGGCTGTGAAGAAGTGCTATGAGTTGAAACTGTCTCACTTTAAACCTGTTATCTGGAATGACAACTTCACACTTCCCCTCAGTGATATCTTCACTCATTTAGAGTTGATACCAACACACGAAAAACACGTTAGCGGGCCTAAAGAGTATCTCAGGTCGGGAGAAAGAAAAGAAATAAGGTCATTAGATGGCTTGTTCAACCCAGATGTCACAGGGCAGTCCACAGCACCAAGGTGCATTCTGATTGACGGTGAACCAGGAGTCGGGAAGACAACATTTCTGTCCAAAGAAGCCCTAGATGCCGTCTCACAGAAGACAGAGCTGGGCAGAAGACACAATATCGTCCTCTTTATCCGACTACGGGAGGTGAGAGAGGGAGAGACCATAGAGGAGATGGTTTGGGACCAGTGTGTTCCCACATCTGGAGGTGTTGATGTGGACTCAATAGAAACAATCCTAGACAAAAATCAGTCCCGACTGCTCTTCCTCCTAGATGGCTATGATGAGCTGCGGCCTGAGGCCAGGGCAGCAGGGCAGGCCATTCCCAAACTGCTATCCGGCAAGCTGTACCCCAACAGCACGATTGTGATCACCTCCAGACCGTCAGTAGGAGTGGAGCAGCACACCCGGCCGGACTATCATGTACAGATCATGGGCTTCTCCCCCAGACAGGTGGAGACATATGTGCGAAGGTATTTCCTCAGCGCAGGCAACTCTATGCTAGCAGATGAGCTTCTCACAGTTCTACGTGAAAGACCTCTTCTTACTGATTTGATCCACTCCCCGACTTACCTGATGTTTGTTTCCCAACTATTTGAGGAGGATCCAGAGATGATCTCAACAGGTGCAATATCAGGACTGTATGACAATTGTCTGACATTGCTGGTTAGAAAGTACTGTAGGCGGGAAGGAGTGGGCATGCCGGCAGAAGGACTGCCTACAGAGGTTGCTGAGGCATTACTGCATCTTGGCAAGCTTGCGCTAGAGGCACTGCTGAGGAATGAGACACTGCTTGACTTTACAGAAGTAGAAAGGGAACATGTGAATTGGGAGTTGTTGTTGAAGCTGGGTGTGGTCTACTTGGAGTATTCTTCCTCTCGATTGCATCCTAGGAAACTGCTGAACTTTTCCCACAAAACAATGCAAGAGTTCCTAGCCGGACGATATGTTGCTCATGCTCTAATGAACCAAGACATTGTAGATATGCTACAACTCATCTCTGTAAGAAAGGTTCTTGAACTCAGCAACCTGCTTCTGTTCACGTGTGGCTGTGACTCACGGGCAGCACAAGCTGTGATGGGGGAACTGGGCAAGCTCAGCAGCAGGGAGTTTATACACTTACTACCAAAAGATTTTGAACGTTCAGATGTGCCAATGGACCGAGACATGAAAAAGTCATTGAAAACCCATGAAAGGTTTACAGACTTGTGCCTAAACATCCTCAGGGAGAGACAAGAACCGGATGTGCTTCAGGGCATCAGTCAAGCCCTGCCAATCGTAATGCTGGACAGCTCCATCAACAGTACAGAAGCCACAGTCCTTATGTATTACATACGAAATCTTCGTTCAGCAATTCTGCCAATCAGGCTCATACTTAAGATCCGTGGAGCCAATGACAATAGAGACACAGTTGAGTACCTGGAGCAGTGTTTTACAACTTCACTCCCTGGACTAAAATTGGACTTGAAACTATCAGGGCACTTTGACTTACCTGATCGGACAGCCAAGCTGGTTTCAATTCTGAAGAATGTTCCTGGTCTGAGAGCGCTAGATCTGTCACACACAAAACTAACACCATCGTCACTCCAGCCACTCGTGCAGGGACTCAGCCATGTATCTCTGTTAGAGGAGCTGGATCTGTCTGGAAACCCCGAATTACATGATGCTGGAATGGACGTCCTACTGATTGGGTTGCATGTTGTTCCACATTTGGCTGTGCTCCGCCTGAAAGCAGTCGGTATGACGGCTGTGGGCTTGTCAACCTTGGCTCCCTACATGCACCGCTTAGCCGGACTGAGAGAAGTGGATGTAACTGGTAATATGTTAGGAGACAAAGGGATGGAATCATTGGCTGATATGATCAAATCTGCCGTGAGCATAAAGGTGTTGAATCTCGGGTTCACAGGTATCAGCGGTAAGGGAATCATCTCCCTAGTGAAGATTCTGCATCACCTGTCAGAGTTACAGGTGTTGAACGTGAGCTGGAATGACATTGGGGACTCAGATATTATCACACTGGTGCAAGCACTCTGTCAGCCTAGCAGTTTGGACACCATGCAAGCTCCACCTGGTGACAAGAGTCAGTCCACAGCTCCTCCGTCTAACAACACTCTACGGCACCTGAACATAGGGTACAATAGGGGAGTAACCGGAGCCGAACTGGGGAGGGTCGCACAGCTCATCAGCGCACTGTCAGCACTGATTTGGCTGCACATGTCTGGTCCTTGGGATTCACCCGCACACCTGTCTGACACCGCTGCCATGGATCTGACCAAGGCTCTACCCAGACTCCCTGCCCTGGAGAAGCTGGACCTGCGGTGCATCTCCATGGAGCCTGCAGGGTTCCAGGCTGTGGTGCAGGCTGCTGAGGAACACCCTACACTTGAGAGACTAGAGTGAGTCTTTGTTTTAATGGGTGTTCCCATTGGCATTCTATATTCCTTGGTACTATATTTTTAACAAGATTTCGCGGGAAGAGGGGAATGACGTTTTAAGTTCGTAGTTGAAACAATATCCTGTACAGAAGTAATGCATTAAGGACTCCTGTTCGTTGTGTCGTAAATTTACGATGGACTGGTCACTACGAAAACTGCAGAAATTGAAGCACCACGAAATGTTCAAGACATACATTAACTAAAACGGGCTGTGCGATAAGTATTAGGATGAGCGAATTGACTGTAAAAGTGCAAGCCTGCACTATTGTTTATTATAACATAACACAACCCCTCCTGTACTCAAAACAGTAAGGCATATTCCGAATTCAAGTATTCATTAATCTATATGGCACCAAATAGTTTATTATTTTCTAGCTTTACATACATATTCTGTAGTTACTGGTTATACGTATACGTGGTATTGACACAACTAAACATGTATGATTTTCTTTTTCAATACACAGCTACACTAGGTATCTAGTTCCTGAAGGAGCGGACACCACAGCCAGCTGCCTGAAGCTGTACCGGGCATTGTGAGTTCCCAACATGCTGACCTGCTCTGTACATTGTCTCAGCTGCGGTCAGCATACTATATTTGCGAGGTAATAGTAAAGCCAGCGACTTGCCTTTATTCAGATCCACAAATTACAGATAGTACTATTATGTATATATTTCTTCATTTAAGGTGACTGGACTCAATGGTTAGAGTTGCTAAATACATCAATACTAAAGCCACAGTGCAACCGTCCTGAGACTTCCCTGGTAAAGACGGTTAAAGACGGTTGATTTTGGCCAAAGGTGTAAGGGTGCACAGAGGGTAACCTATTTGTAGCTATAGGTTGAGTCTCAGGGGCCAGCTAGGGTTCAGTAATGTGGTGATTTTGACAGTTTTCATTTATTATTGACACTGTGTTATATGTGTTTCTGGTGTTGGTTTAAAAAGTATTTTAATATCGTAATATTTCTAATGAAGCGAAGCACATAGAGCAAACAATACTGAACTTTCTGACATGACCACTAAATGTATATAGTAGTCCATTTATTTCCATATTCAGTACATGTTATAGTAAACATTAGATTTATAGATTATCACAGCAAACCTATGGAAAACTGATTGCTAACACTTTACACCCCAACACTGAGACTTATAGTAAGTCCTTAGTTTAATTTCAGTGTTGGAAGTAAAGTGTTAACAATTTTCCATAACGTATTCTACTTACACAGAAGAATTTTCATACTAACACAGCGAACCTACTTCACTCCCTTCCTACCTACTAGTATGTTTGTACATTTTGTACATTGTCTGAAGATATGATAAATTAGATGTGATTTGCTTTACGTTGAATAAATGTACCAATAAATGTACAGAGTTTGTAGTCTTGTGTTTGATGTAAATGAGAGTGAATGTTGTTGTAGACAATGTGATGAGGCTAGCCTCCGTTGCAGTCTTCGAACGGAGCTAGCTCTTACTTGGGGGTGGAAAGGAGTTTTCTCCGTCTCGAGACGTTGAAAACCGCGAGCCAACGCCCCCACCCTAAAATGAAAACCAGCTCCGTACGAAGACTTCAACGGTGGCTATGATGAGGCTGACATTAATATGTGATGATGGCTTTGTCTTTGAATGACTGTTTCTATAACGCACAATACTGTCATCCGACGAAAATGATGAGATGAGATGAAAGATGAAACGAGAAAGGACGGACCACTCCCTGATCTGTTGTACTGAGATATTTCAACCTCCGTCCTCACATATTTCAACCCCCCTGTCCCGCTATACTTCAACCCACTGACACTTCAATTCCTCTGCCCTTCTATCCAGAGTCTCATATCATATGGTACATACTGTAAAATCACGAATAAGTGCAGTAAGTACAGATATCCAACAATTCGTATTTACAGTATATGAGGATTCTAATATCATAAAGGGTAATTGTAAATATTTCACCCAAACGCTATGAATTTGGTTCTCTAGTTGGGATTCCATGCCAACATCGATTATCAGATTAATGCAAGGCCACAAGATGCATCACATTACAACTTAAGATAAGAAAAAGTCGGAAGATAAGTGATATGTGTGTCCAGTTCATTTAAAATTTTCAATGATGCACTGTATGTAACGTTACCTGCATATCCTTTCGAGCCCTCATGTACCCTGAGCAGTTGCCCGGAAGTGTTCAAGTCTCACTTGACATCAGTAGGAGAGACATTTTCGAAGCATCGACAGTACAATATCACTAACGCAAACAATAACATCGACTAGAAATAATGTAAACAAAACCGTCCGTCCGCCATTTTCTAACAGCTGATTACAGGTGTGTCGGTAGGTCATGCGCACTGAGGCTTCAATACGTCACGTTACGTCACAGTCAGACAAGCCGGCCTTGCGACATACGCACGCCGATCGAGGTTCTGAGCGAGTTTTCGAAATCTCGTCGTGTACAGTCTTGTTCTTCGTGACATATAACGAAATCAGGTAAGAATAATCATACTTCTATTGTGTTGGATGTCACGATCTAATCCTGTTTCAGTGTGATGGTGACACAAAGGAGTTTTTAGTCTAATCTTTGTCAGAATGGTTTCCTTTTGTCCGTGTTGATCATCGCTAGTCCTCCCAAGTAAATAACTGTTGCAGGGTAACAAAGACGTGTGAATCTAGCCAATCATACTCGAGTGACACGACCGATTGACTCAATCATACGTGTCACTTTTCGTCAAAAACTATAAACGAACGACAAAATGAATAACTCACTTAGTTGCCATGTAACAAACATAGTTTACTTCCTTTCTTTGTGATCGTCGAAAGACGCCATTTCAAACGGAGTTGACCGGACCAACCGTATCAGTTTTGTCTGCGTTATAGAAGCTTCTTCCTCGAGCGATTTCTCACCGACAAGGCAAAAATCCTAAATCACGAATGGCTACTTTACCACATGTCATATTTGAGTAGATTTGATTAAATTTTACTTTGTAATCATTTTCCGGCAGCTTGTAACTTAGCAGTATACTCCGCACAACATAAATAGGTCTAAGCGTCCTTTACAAAAACAACATACATTCCATGTAAACACGCAAATTTTTAATCTAAGTCTGCTTATTTACTCAGACAAACTCGGTAAAAGGTTCCCACGATACACTTGCAAGATGCATAACCGACATGGCAGTGGGCTACCAATGGTCTCGTTGGCAGTTCGCGTGTGTACATGCAAGCTAGAAACCATCTTGAAAATGGTAATCTGTGGGAAATGGGAATAATTTTGAACACGAACGTCATTTGACAAGAGTTATCTCCCTTTTGTAATCGTATATGGTTATGGTTGTGGTAAAATTTTGTTTCTTTGAGACAATTATTGAGTGGTTAATACTTCGATCAACTCGACTTTCAGTTTCCGTAGGGAACGTTCTACCAACGTGTTACTTCAAATCTCGCGCGTTTTATGCAAATTTTCAGTAGGTCGCTAGATGGCGTTGTTACATTCCTTGTCTTGCGGAGTGAATAATGTATGAATGAACCGCAAGAATACATCAGAACTAAAGTGTTTATCAATGCTCTTGCTAAACAAAAGAATAATAAATAACTGCGCCACAAATTATGATATTATGACAGCTTTGGTCCAGAAAACAAAGTCAAATCCAACCAATTTAGACTTAAAAGTTAGTATTTCAGACAATTAGCATTCAGAAACTACCAATCAAGTTACCCTTTTTGGAAGTTAGGCCATGTTGATTTGATTGTATGGATGACATCTACTATGAATCCAAAAACTGGGGCGAGTGTGCGAATAAAAGTTTGCCAGAAAAGAAGGTCAAATCTAACCAATTTAAACTTAATTTACTAATAGTTAGTATTTTAGCACTCAGAAATTACCGATCAGGTTACCCTTTTTGGAAGTTAGGCCATGTTGATTTGATTATATGGATAACATCCACTAGGAATCCCAAACTGGGGCGAGTGTGTGAATAAAAGTTTCCCCTCAAAAAAGTTGTCTTTATTATGAAATATAAGGTTGAACATAAGGTTGAACAAATGACAAAAGAGTATAGTATACCGAACAATACATTCATTTTGTTCTTCACATCTTTTTCTATGACCTTGGAATTGACCTTGCCATTCTATGACATTACTAGACTTTTTTTTCATTCTATGTTTGCTCATTTTGTAGCTGCTTTGTACGATTTACAGTTAAGGCTTAGGTCACATTTCCAAACAGGGGCCCGCCCGGGCAGCTTTCTTGAGCGAAAAGAATGATATAAAAGATATCAAAATACACAAAATGTAAAAATAAGATTTCTAGTTATGAATTTTGATTTTTCGTTTCTTAAAACATCCCGGCCGGGCGCCGGTTTGGAAATGTGACCTACACCTTACATTATGAAGTTAAAAACTTTTTTTCTAACTTCCAAACATGGCCTTAGGCCACAGCAAGTGAATTCTATTAATGAAATTTTCCACAGACTGCCAAAACAAAACAGATAGGGTGAAATAAAGACAGCATAGGTAAACTAAACAAAATGGCTATCTTTTTTTCATTTATTTATTTCTGTCACGTTCGAACCCCGCCTTGGCCCAGATCTTGTGCCCTTGGGAAAGGCACTTTACATGACTTTCCCCACTTCACTCAGGTGAAAATGAGTACATGGCTTCGGCTAGGGCCGTCCCTCGGATAGGACGTTGAATAAAGACGGTGCCATAATGATCAATGAAAAATGATCATGGGCACTAAGGGAAGAAAGAAAGAAATATTATCATGGTGAAGTCTTCTGCCATCAAATATTTTGCCAAGGGGTGTTAGCCTAGAGTACCAATGTTAGCATTTGCATGTATTGATTAAAATGCTAGTATGCCGGCCTTCTTTCTTCTATTTGGATGAAGAAGAAGATCAACTAATATATATACAACAATCGTGTCAATTTAAAGATTTCTCTGTATCCAGTTGTAATGGTTAAATTTCATTTGGCAAATAATGGCCATGGAAATTTAGTTAAATCTTTTTCTCCTTCATTCATTCAACCTATATATCATTCTTTGATTCATTCATCCATTCAACTTGTTCATGCTTCATTCCTTCATTCCTTCTCTTTTCTTCCCTAGTATTATTATGGATCTTCAAGCTGAAGTTCAGCGGCTGAGGGCTGACAATGCGGTAAGTTGACCTCACCTTCAATCTTAACTTTGATACTTACTGTAAATGCAGAAACTTTTGTGGTTGTTTAATGTTCGCGGTTTTCACGGTGGCCGCTTCAACGCGAACTTAAAACCACCGCGACATTTTTCCATACCAGTAATTATAAGAGACTACAGTGCATGGTGTTACCGCGAACTTAAAACCACCGCGAACAGCCCCTTTTACCGCTACAGCGAAATTAAATCCCCGCGAACTAAATGCATTTACAGTAATTCAAACTATCAGTCCAAAGTAACATACATGACTTTGTGAGCATGTTCCAAACCTCAGCAGAAAATTACATCCGAGTTTTAGTCTGATGCAGCATTCAGACACATAACAATTCCATCTAATTTTGCCTTCGTTTTCAGACATTTTGAAGCGATTCAATTGATTCATGCACCACTATAGCCCACACCAATCCGTCTGTCATGACCGCTCCCAGATCCTCCTCAGCTAGCCCGGTATACCTGGAGCGAACACTCGGGAAGGTCTAGCCTGGCAATGAGTCCCTTGTTGTATCCTGTAGTGTAAGAAATAATAGAGCGGTAAAAACAAATAGTCTACCTGTAGATTGAATGAGCTTTGGCATCAAGTACTGTAAATGTATTTAAGTTCGCAGGGATTTAATTTTGCGGTAGAGGGAAAAGGGACTTTTCGCGGTGGATTTAAGTTCGCGGTAACACCATAGACTGCAATCTAATATCATAATAGAAAAATGTTTGCGGTGACCACTTCACCGCGAACATTAATCCACTGCGAACATTTCTGCATTTACAGTATACACTGAGCAAATAATATACAGTCTCTTCTCTGCTGTTCTGTCTGGGATCCTTGGTCACGTTAACGTCAAATTTTGGATGAGGGCGCTGATTGGTCCCTACGCATGATCATGACCATATTAAGGAATGGGTTCAAGCGTTCATTAGAACACTGTGGCGTTCCAACACCCAAAACACCCCCCGTCTGTTTGTGGGAGGGACTTTTGTCATTGAACGAGCACTCTAGAACCCATTCCTTAATTCCCTCATTATCTGACGTAACCACCAAAACGTTTGAATGTGCAGGTGTCCGGACACTGTAGGTGTGAATTCATATCTGTACAGTCCCAGTACTTCATGAGCCGGTATTTTGGACCTGTACCAAATCGATTTTCATTGCACAGTCCCAGTACACAGTACATGTTTGTTGGCATCTATCTGTGTCGGAAGACAATGGTAGGCATAATCTCCAAGCAGATCCTACAATGGCATAAGATAGTACCAAACTGGCCAAGGAGTGTAGTCAGCCAAAGGTTTCCACAGTAGCGAAGCACACACCTAGGTAGCCTGTGTTTACACAACCTCTCGCCGGCTGGGCTTAATGACCCCCTCCCCCCGAGAGGGAGGCGGCAATCTTAGGGCCGGCCGCTAGGGGCGCGATTTTAGTCAGGCTAACTCCTAGGCTGGCTTCACTCCTCTGCCAGCTTTTGACACTATCTTACTGTATGCTACCGTAGGATCTGCTTGGAGATAAGGAACTGGCAGACAGGGTGGGTTAGGCGACCTGTCTGTCTGGCCTGCACGTGACTTTTTAAGGTGAAGGAGGGGTGTGCACTCCCTTCTCCACCCTCTCGTCTACTGGCGCAGTAAATCCTACAGGGACAGAACTGTATGCCATGTGTGTGTAAGACGGACCCAGCAGATACGCAGTACACAGTACTGATAAAAAGCCGTGCTTCTTAGCAAAAGTAGCCTGGATACCATACCCCAACCTCAAAATTTATATTTCGTGTTGGGGTCTGGCAGGATGGCTGTAGAAATAAGGTTCTCGAAGGCCCTTGATTAGAGGGAGGTCTGAGAACCTAGGATTGATGACCACTCACACCACAGGTAGCCAGCTACAACACACCACAGTTGGTCAGCAGGCTATCACAGTAGCGAATCAGGTAATTAGTGGTCACTGTTATGGATTCAAAAAGTACAGTTGGGGGTGCAGTACAGTTAACCAATCATGGCAAGGGTGTCATTACCTCCTGCTGATCCTGTACTGTTCTATTGGTGGAGTTTTTTGCCCACTATAAGGGGCAAAATTGAGAAGAGTTCCTATGTCATCCTGCCAGACCCCTGCACGATAGATACTTGAGATCGGGCTGGGGTTTGGTAACCAGGCTATAGCAAAAGTAACATGAACATATTGTTCTTACAGCAGAAAGATGCTGCGATCACCGGCCTCACCAACCGCGTGGGTGTGTTAGAGGGTCAGGTACAGCAGAAAGATGGGCAGATCACCGGCCTCACCAACCGGGTGGGTGTGTTGGAAGGCCAGGTGGCCACTCTCATCCTTCGGGTGACAATGTTGATGGTGAGTAAATCTATCAAGTCTAAGTTGATAAGTATATATATAACGCTAGTTCACCTTTATCCGTGGGGTATAGGGCTGGGTACCGGTACAAAACCATTTTTTTCATATTGGACCAGTCAGGAAAAAACGACCCTAAAAAAATCAGGCGGACCGGATGCTGGACCTATTGGAAAATGAACAGATTATATGATCAGGCATTCAGACGTTTCGAGGCGTAACAATTGAGTAAATTAACGAAGAAGAGTAGAGTCTAAAGTCATTTCTACCAAGTCTTACATACAATGGTACAGACTCAGTTAGCCTTGTAGGATTTTGAAATGCCAGCGGGAGTCGAATACTCCACAAAACAAATTTCTTTGTTGCAAATACTAGACCATTGTTTTGAGTATTGTCCATTCACAAGTTTTCATAAACTGAATCAGATCCAAGTACAGGTCCAAACCTGGACCTGATCCTTTGGACCTGAACCTGACCTGGACCTGAATTTTCTGTACCAGTATCGACCCTAGTGGGGTAACCTATATCCGTTGTTTTCACAAGCTGGGTATTCAGGGCTATCATGCCAACAAAATGTGAGTTCAAACTGCTATACTTTGAAAATATTGCAATTTGAAACCACCGTCCGTCAACTTGATATTACTAATTGCGTTGTTTTGAAAAACAACGGATCTAGGTTAGCCCACGGATAAAGGTGAACTACCATTACATAAAAGATTACAAGTGCTCAAACTTCTGTCCATTCTCTCTGCTAAGTATCATGATATCTTATCATTAATGTACACATCTCTTGAAATTTCATTGTACCATACAGTGCTCTTAGGCAGATTTCAATTTCATCCAGTATTGTTCTGTAGTAGGGCTGGGTATCGGTACAGCGTACCGGTACAAAACCGGTTTTTCTTATTGGACCGGTCCAGAAAAACCGGACCTGAAAAAATTACGTGAACCGGATGTTGGACCGATAAGAAAATTAACATATTATTTCATCAGGCATTCACACGTTTTGGCGCTTGCAGGTGGAAGAAAATAACAAGAGCGAAGTAGAGTAGAGTTTATAGAAATTTCTACCAAGTTATACAGCCAATCGCACAGGTGCAAATAGCGTTGTAGGATTTTAAAACGCCAGTGTAAGTCTAATAGTAATACTCCACCAAACAAATGTATTTGTTGTGAAATGGACCATTGGTATGAGTCATACTGAATTAGGTCCAGGTTCAGGTCCGGACCTGGACCTGATCCTTTGGACCTGAACCGGACCTGGATATTCTGTACCGGTACCCAGCCCTATTCTGTAGATTCTGAACTGTATTTTATGGCGTTGAGATGTATTGTGAATAGATGAAGTGCAACTTTAACTCTATTCTATACAATGTAGAGTGAAATGCAAGTTGGTTTTTAATATTCAACTGAACTGAACTGAAACAGTATTCTTCTTGTGTCAGCAGAACATCCACAACAACCCTGGGCCCAACGCCAACGGCAATCAGAACAACAACGCCAACGGCAATCAGAACAACGGCAATCAGAACAACGGCAATCAGAACAACAACGCCAACGGCAATCAGAACAACGGCAATCAGAACAACAACGCCAACGGCAATCAGAACAACAACGCCAACGGCAATCAGAACAACGGCAATCAGAACAACGGCAATCAGAACAACAACGCCAACGGCAATCAGAACAACGGCAATCAGAACAACAACGCCAACGGCAATCAGAACAACAACGCTAACGGCAATCAGAACAACAACGCCAACGGCAATCAGAACAACGGCAATCAGAACAACGGCAATCAGAACAATAACGCCAACGGCAATCAGAACAACGGCAATCAGAACAACGGCAATCAGAACAACAACGCCAACGGCAATCAGAACAACAACGCCAACGGCAATCAGAACAATGGCAATCAGAACAACGGCAATCAGAACAACAACGCCAACGGCAATCAGAACAACGGCAATCAGAACAACAACGCCAACGGCAATCAGAACAACGGCAATCAGAACAACGGCAATCAGAACAACGGCAATCAGAACAACGGCAATCAGAACAACGGCAATCAGAACAACGGCAATCAGAACAACGGCAATCAGAACAACGCAAACAACAACAACAACATCATGAACAACAACAACAATGGCAACAACATCCAGCTTAACATGATCCAGAACGACTTGGCCGGGCCAATCCGCCGTCAGGTAAAACATACTCATTTTACTTCTTGGTACGAGGGGTGATCAGTAAGTTCTCGGCCTCACCCAGAAATAATAACCACAACTCAGATTTCGAAGCACAACTCCATAGTATGGAGCCTTTTATCAATATCCTCAAAATTTCAAATCATTGTAGTCATCTTTCCACGAAAATTAGAAGGTAAGTGGCGAGAAAAACAAGGGTAAACTGTGATCAGACATGTGTGGGTCGAGTTCCCCATGCCGTAAATTCTATGAGTACTATTGTAGAGGGTCCGGGGGCATCCACCTTCCATGGTGCAGAGTTGTTTTTGAATTTTAAGTTAAAATGGTGCATTCTAAGGTATCCTGAGGGGCAAAAATACTGTGAAAGAGGTCACAGTAGAAGACTGTGATCACAAACAACCTTGTGGCATCCCTGGTCAATCAGATTTCAGGCTTGTCTCCTTGCCACTGTAAAGGCGTCTAGGCGTCAAGTGCATCAAATTTCTTGTTATGCTAAGAAAGGCGTCCAGATGACGCTATGACGCATGCCTGGCTAAATGCCTGCCCTTCGTCCTTCATCCAAGGCAAACTTGATTACACAACCTGTACTACTGGTATATTGACTTGCTACATTCTAACCTACAGCGAAGAAGAGCAGGCCGCAGAAACCAGAACATCCCCCTGCGCAGGTCGACACGCCAGGTTCAACCCCCGAAGGATTTTGGTGAGTTGTTTAACATATAGTCGGATAGTCATATTTATGTACAGCACACACTCAAGATTTGCCCAAAAGCTGCGTATACTAGGGGGGGGGGGGGTATCGGTACAGGGTACCGGTACAAAACCGGTATTTCTCATTGGACCGGTACAGAAAAACCGGACCTGCAAAAATTCGGTGGACCGGATGGTGGACCGGATGTTAGACATATAAGGAAATGAAGAGGTCAGAAATTCACTGTTTGGTGATTACATGTTGAAGAAAATAGCAAAAGCGAAGTAGAGTACAACTGTTGGAATTTCTACCAAGTTTTACAGTCCATTGTATAGAGCAGTTAGCCTTGTACGATGTTAAAACGCCAGTGGGACTCAAATGCTACACCAAACAGATTTCTTTCTAGCAGAAAGGACCATTGTTCTGAGTATCGTCCATTCACAAGTTTTCACAAACTGGATTAGGTCCAGGTTCAGGTCCGGACCTGGACCTGATCCTCTGGACCTGAACCGGACCTGTACCTGAATTTACTGTACCGGTACCCAGCCCTAGCGTATACACAAGACCAGACTGAAAGGTAAATTGTTGAACAATTGATTCAGGATGGACCTTTGCTCAGTACTCTTCTGCAAAAGTGTGGTTGATCTTTACTGAGGCCACGCCAATTTAATTTCTTGGTTCACGGATTTTTTCATAAAAAATATGCAGCGACAGGGAGCGAAAAAAAATATAAAAATTGTAAAATGGTTCGGGTAAAGATAAGGGCTAATCCAAAACATAAAGAATAAAAAGTTTTCAGCTTGAAAAAAGTACAAAAACAAAAATTACAAAAATAGTGTCAGTTTTTATGTTTGTCCCATTCTTCATTGAATGAAAAATATAACTGCAGTAATAATACCCACATTTTAAGGAGCTTATAATATAAAGGCCAATTTGCTACACCGGAAAGTTGGTGAATGGTTTCATTAATTGGGAAAATTTGCTGAGTGGTAATTTTTTGGGGGGGGATTTTCCAAAAAACTAAGGAGCGAGCGAATCCGTGAACCAATAAATTAAATTGGTGTGGCCTGACTTCACGAGGTGGGAGTCTTCTCAAACAGTCTGCCTAAACACCTAAAACTCAAACAACATCAAACGAACTCAAACGTCGGCTCTAATATGTAGTGTACAACTTTGTATGGTGCTCTGGAGTCATTACCTTTGACAAGAAGGTTATATTTTCAGTTATAGCTATGTACATGTAAGGTCAACAGCATATAACTCGAGAAGCTCAGAGTATGGATTTTCATATTTGGTATTTGATGCAATTCTACTTGTACATGGAAGTTTATTCATCAGTGTTCTCACCAGGGTTTTTTTCACAGCATAACCAGGGTATCTTAGTGCAGCAAAGCCATGTGGTCGCGATGCAGGTGTCAACTCCAGGAAGTGTTTCCTGCATTTTGAGGGCCAAATATATGGAAATATGGCCAACTTTAATTTACCTTTCTTACAAAACTACAGAAAACTCCCCTTTGTTGGTTAAAAAAACAGCATAGGGACCCAAATCACAGCATAGGGACCAAAATCATAGCATAGGGGCCTGCTGATGATGATGAGGGGCCTGCTATATAAAAAGGCCTCACTGTTCATGAGAAACCTACTCTGTTACGTCTCCTAAATCATGACTGTATTTCCACAGTCTCTGCAACTGGAGCTTGGGTTCCCCGCGTGCTCCCACCCTGGATGGTTCGCCAGCTGCAGCCTGCCCCGAACTAAACAGTAAGTCTACACAATTCCAACTATCATTTGTTGAATCATATTCATCACAATTCTCAAAACGAGCCATATGTAGTTTAGCATTTAATCACTTTTCTGTACAGTCCTGTATATATTAGTGGCCACCTAAATGCATTAGCGACCACCTGGCCATTGTTATGCGGCAACTTTTTGTTGGTCCATTGGATTTTTCCCATTGACCTAAGCATTAAGAATAGTCAATTTAGCGGTCACCTGTCCAATGCAGCCACAGCCACATGATTTCCGGACCCATAGATACAGAAACAGTCTGCATATTGCGACCATACAGTGGCCATATGTTCAAAATATTGTTATATCCCTAATGTAAAACTAATTTTATATCCCTAAATAGTACATTTCTGAAAGTAACGGATATACAGTCAAACCTGTATTAGCGGCCACCTTTGCATAGCAGCCACCTGGCCATAGTGGCCACTTTTTGTCGGTCCCTTGGATTCGTAATGATTAAGAAATTAAGGCTGAGCGGCCACCTGTCCAACGCGGCCACGGCCACACGATTTCCGGTCCCGTTGATACAGAAACACTGCCTATTGCAACCATACCTCAGCCTTATGTCACCCTGCACCGAGTTTGAAATTGTAGTTTGTGAGGATTTAATGAATGTAGGTTACCCCACGCAGAAAAGTTTGTGGTAGTTTTATGTTCGCAGTTTAAATGCATTGCCAATTTCGAACTCAAAACCACTGCGAATATTTTCCATGACAGTACTGTACATGCAGAAATGTTCGCGGTGGATTAATGTTCGCGGTTTTTGCGGTGACCACTTCACCGCGAACTTAAAACCACCGCAAATATTTTTCTATTATGGTATTAGACTGCAGTGTATGGTGTTACCGTGAAATTAAAACCACCGCGAAAAGTCCTTTTCCCTGCTACCGCGAAATTAAATCCCCGCGAACTTAAATGCATTTACAGTATGCGACTACAGTAATGTTAGAGGGCACTACCACGAACTCAATACCACCGCGAACACCCCATTTTCTTGCTACCGCAAATAAACCTTTTCACAGGAGTCAGAACACGTGCGGCGAAAGGAATTCTTAAAGTTAATATGTCAAAGGGTAAGGCCCACAAAAGTAAACAAAACCCGTCTGGACGTTGTTATGGAAAGCGAAACAATATTGGACTGTTTACTTTTTGTGGGCCTAATATCCTTTGACATACTACCTAGAATTCCTGTCGCCCCACAATTGTGTCCTGTCACTTCTGTGAAAATTTGCTTTTGTATGTACATATGTAAGAGGTTATTTGAAATGTGCTCAACAAAGAATGAATGATATCAATATATTTCAAGTAGCTTCATCATGAACGCGCCCATGGAAAGCACGTGTATAGGGCAATGACCCTAATTGACGGCTGCGCAGAAGGTCCCCGGTGAGTCCCCTCAGGATTGATTTTTAAAAGTATCAGAAGATGTGTTTTTCTTTGGAAATGTTGGCATCTTGGAGCTGTATTCTACAGGTAAGGGTTGTAGGTTTTTTATTATGTCGAAAAAACCAGACTTTCAAGCCTGTTTTGGGTGCCTGGACACTAGAAAGAAGTTTGTTATGTAGCTGTCATTGTAGTGCCAGATGGGGTCAAAGGTCACCGAGTTGCGTTTGGATGCAAATCACATGTGTTCCAGTGGTCAGAAAGTTCCGAAAAGTTGAGAATGGACATTTTAGAAGCCGGGCTACCCTCTCAATGTTAGTTTTTCGAGAACGAAACGTCAGGTAGGTGACTTTTGACAGCTTCTATTTGCCATTAAATGCATTATAAGGATAGGGAAGACATGATTGGTGGTCACTGCTCTATAACCAGCGCTCTAAACACTTTTTTTCTGCATACCTTCACTGGTGCAGGTAACATTGGAAATTACCTGCACCAGAAAAATTTTAACTGCACCACTCTGAATTTAGGAAGTATACCTGCCTATTACTAGTGCCTAGGCCAGGGACTGGCCCCATGCCCCTTTCCGTTAGGATTTCTTCAGGAACCATTGCTATTTTTTTTCTTTTATAGTCAAATTCATAACGTAAACAAACGCACATGTTACTAAACAAACGCACATGTTACTGTATTAAACGTTATATTTACATGTATATTCAAGGAGTCTAACGTTAGATACAAGAGAAATTACAGAAATAACTCACCTGCTTGTTTATACTTCGTTAACGAAATCATTTATGGCCGAAAAACGAAAATTTTGAAATAGAAAATTTAGTGAACATGACTGGCAGCCATCTTGAATTTATTTGCTGGGAAACTAGCACGGTATTTGGCATACACCAATCTTTCACACAAATCAATCCAAAATGTAGACATTTAGAACTCATACGATAAAAGAAGTACTTTAAAATTACAAATGTTTTATTTTTTTTGTTTTCATTTAATATCAAACAAGTTCCAATAAACAGAAGCTAGCCATCTAATGCTGGTATTATCTACGGCTACAAATTAGTTGCAAGTGTTACATCTGAAAGTTCAGAGTTGAAGTTTTCATTTCAGCAGGGCAAACGTAAGTATTTTTAGACATCCGTCATTTTCTTGTCTAAAACATTTTACAGTCCCCGTTCTTTGTATATCTTGCTGTATCACTGTATTGAAGCCACCGTGAAGCACAGTGTAGAGTGTGAGCTTGTTGAACTGCCAAACAGTCCAGCTTGACTTTGAGTTTTCTGTTGATCATAGGCTAGAAAACTTGTCATCTGAAGAATACTGTAAATGCAGAAATTTCTGCGGTTGTTTTATGTTGGTTTTCGCGCTGCCAAATCACCGCGAATTTAAAACCACCGCAAACAATTCTTTGCATGGCAGTAAGAAACTAACACTTGCATGGTGCTACCGTATACCGCGAACTTAAAACCACCGCGAACAGACTCTTTTTCCTGCTATCGCGAAATTAGATCCTCGTGAACTTAAATGCATTTACAGTATTGGACTCATACTCAGTGGTCACCCTTCATGCATAATTACATGGACAACAATGGAGAAATTACGCTATAAAAATAAGAATGGAATCTGCAACAATCCTCTAGAATCTGCCTGTCTTGTCAAGCAGCTCCTAACGTTATTTGTTGATCATGTCTGGCACAATGATCAGGGCTCGAAATACTGGGTGCATGTGTGTAACAGTGGTGTTCAAGTACTGCCTATCATCCTTGCCCAAGGGCACTAGTGCTTTTGTGGCGACAACGATAGCAGTCGTGATTTGTGATCCGGCTGCCTGGGTTCGGCGTGGGTTCGAATCCCGGGAGTCGGGATGTTGTTTCTTTCTGTTCTACTCGCCCCTCTGGTTGTTTCATTGGTTCCCATGCCGACCCTGTAACAGGCTAGCGGAAGTGCCACACAGGGATGTCGAACTCGGAGATTCGAGGACGAATCTTGAAGAAAAGGGGGAGTAGTGTAACAGTGGTGTTTAAGTACTGCCTATCGTCCTTGCCCAAGGGCACTAGTGCTTCTGGGCGACAGTGATAGTGTTCGTGACTTGTAATCTGCCGACCCCGGTTCGATCCCGGGTAGGGGGCATGTTGTTTCTTTCTGTTCTACTCGCCCCTCTGGTTGTTTCATGTGCACCAGGTGCACCCAAAATTGGAACTGTGCACACAATTTTTTTCTGTGGGTGCACAGGGTGCACCTAAATATTTTCTTAGGTTCATGTATGGAAAGATATCAAGTATACTAGTATACATCATAAATATTCTTGACATCTAAGTTATAGAAAGATAATAAAAATGTCTGCCATGTTACTTGTTATATTTCAGCCATACATAGTATGGTGAAATATATTGTATTCGTAATGTTTCTTTCTTTCTTTCTTTCTCCTGTCAAATCTTCAAAGTGATTCATCTCCGCCGTTCCTGGACCGAATGACCTGAAATTCGGCACAGGGGTAGAGTGGGCCAATACCTTGATGCTTTTTTCCCATTTTTTTCATATCTGCCTCTAAAATGATTTTATTGAGATTTTTTGGTCAATTTTAGACCAAAACTGTATATTTTGGCCCCTGTACCCTGGTATTACAACCAAATGAGCTGAAATTTGACAGAGATGTGCCTTGATAATGCCCCCATATAAATTCGATAACACTTTTGGTGTACAGTACAATAAAATGCTTATTTTTGCGATTTTTTGACCAATTTTTGACCAAAAAAGGACACTTTTGGCCCCTGTACCCTGGTATTACAACCAAATGAGCTGAAATTTGACAGAGATGTGCCTTGATAATGCCCTCATATAAATTCAATAACACTTTTGGTGTACAGTACAACAAAATGCTTATTTTTGCGATTTTTTGACCAATTTTTGACCAAAAAAGGACACTTTTGGCTCCTGTACCTTGGTATTGCAACCGAATGAGCTGAAATTCGACACAGATGTGCCTTGATAATCCCTTCATATAAATTCAATAACACCTTTGGTGTACAGTGCAACAAAATGCTTATTTTTGCGATTTTTGGCCAATTTTTGACCAAAAAAGGACACTTTTGGCTCCTGTACCCTGGTATTACAATTAAATGACCTGAAATTTGGTATAGATAGGCATTAGATACTTGGTAACAAGATTCAAGTAAATGTTTTGACATAAACAACTTTAAAATGATTAATTTTGGCACTTTTCTGAGGGGAAATTTGTTTTCTTTTGGCCTCCTGACGTGACCTTCCGTGACCCCGCACAGAGCCACACCTGTGCGCGTCAGCCGGAGAGTTAATTGAATCAAAGACCTAGCCAATCAGCGAAGAGGAGGCCAAAGGCTAATTAATATTCATAAGCGGGGCCTCATGATCCCGTATATAGCAGTGTTCCCGCCAGGGGGAGCGAAGCCCGCCTAAGGCTCTCGCATTTTAGACTATTCAGAAGGCTTTATATTGTATCAGTTCTTAGGGGCATATCTATGATAATCGCAGCAGTCACTTAACTTCTCTTCAGGAGTTTAGCGTAACACTATTTCAGGTCAAACCGTCAAAGGCAACTAAAAACAAACTTTAACGTTACTGAGTTCAACAGTACTTATAACTTGTTATCCGAAGTTGAAACGCTAGCGATGGTATTTTCGCTGCGCTGTTAGCTCCGTGCGACTGTTGTTGACGTCTTATAACGGTATATTTTGCACCCCTGTACCCTGGTATGAGTAACATTTGGTATAGATAGGCATAAGATAGTTGGTAAAATGATCCAAGTAAAATTTTTGGCATAAAGTACTGTAAAAGGCTTAATTACAGCACTTTTTTTAGGCGAAATTGGTTTTCTTTCGTTCTCCATGCCATGACCTTTCGGACGTTCACCCCACAGAGCCGACATCTGCACCTGCGTCTAGCCGGCAGGAAGAGTTAATTCAATTAATGGTTCAGCCAATCAGCGAAGAGGAAAGCGAAGGCTAATTAATATTCATAAGCAGGACCACACAATACGTTAACTTGAAGACTCAGGCCGTACAGACTTCTCGCCAGGATTTTTTCAAAGCGTCGGACAGGGGTCCGGGGGCCGCCGAATGTCCCTGGCGGGGTCCAGGGGCAGGGCCACTGTGGGGGGGACCCAGGTGGGCGAAGCCCCCCGGAAGCTCTTTTATTTTAGACTATTGAGAAGGCTTCTTTTATCAGTTTTTTTAGGGCCATATCTACGATAATCGTAGCAGTCACTTACTTCTCTTCAGCAGTTTGACAGCAGCTTCAAAGACAACTAAAACCTCATAAACAACAAACTTTACTTAGCTCAACAGTATACAAAAATATTGTACGGGTTGCCATCCTTAGTTGAAGCGCTTATTTATAGCGCTAGTATCTTCGCTGCGCCGTTAGCCGCCGTGCGACTTTTGTTCACGGTCTGATATCCCTATGTCGCCTATGTTTCAAGAAAAATACCCAGCAAAAAACGCTGTTCTGCGTCAAATTCTATTCTATAAAACATGTGGGACTCAGTGTTACAGTCTAAATATTTTGTAGAAGCACCGCTGTAGGAAAGAAGGTCCAAGCAATGTAAAACATCACGTAGCATGAAGTTCGCTGTCAACTGGCACACAGCACATGACTGTTTGAAACTCTAAGTCTAATCAACAGCCGTGTTTGATTGATAGCCGGCGGTCCTTTGATGAAGTCGGCGAAAGGTGCGTTAATTAGAAAATCTGCGTTTAGTTTTGATACGTAATTATAAGTTAGACAGTGGCGAGAATGATTATTTTTTCATCAATATTTCTCTTCAGAATTATTTGAACTTAATTGTACATCTAAACAATTGGCTTACCTGTGCAATGTTTATATGATTAATGATCAGTGTACTGAAATCATGTGTAACGTATGGCTCATAGTCAATAGATCAGCATTTTCTCTATAGTGACCACCTGTCTGTAGTGGCCACATTTCTATCACTGGACTGGAACTTGCAAAAACTGCTGTATTTTCTCCAGAGCAAATGTATGTGTTCCTAGTGCTGTTGTTGTTTGACATAAACTTTGAACATTTAAATTGTAAGTAACTTTAAACTGCCAGAGTTTCAGCCCAATAAAACACTCTCAGCGCCAGGGTATGAACAGACTGACCAGACAGACGAAAATAAATCCTCGAACAAGGTTCAATCGTATCTTCCGGGTCTGGCAGGAAGTTGTTAAACTAAAATAAGAATAGGCTCGATGGCTGATTGCATACAAAGTAAAACAGTTTAACAGTTTTACAGCTTGAAGAAAACAAACGCTCCTACAGTACCTGCACCTGCTTGATAATTATTAAATCGTATGCCCTACTTGAATAAAAAAAGTTCACTGCAATAATAAATGTACCCACATTACAAATACAAGGAGCTTATACTTTTTTAAACTTACACCTAGTTATCGTACTGAAAATTGTTAATGACATTACATGAAGTCATTCAACAATTTTCAGTCATGATGAAAATTTTCTGAATGGAAGGTGTGATTATTGTCATTTTCTGAAAAATAGAAGCAAGCTCTGTTTTTACCTGGAATCAATTCACAATACCAGTCCACTTTGGGGGATAATGTACTGTTAAGAGGATGTTCCATTTTTGCGCAGGGGTGATTTGGAACAGTCCAATGTTGCGTGGGAAGGGGTATGGCTGAAATATGCTGTATTTGCTCTTAAGCAAATGTCGGCCTTTCTAGTTTAAGAA